>OU015500.1:42486472-43013972 GCA_907164885.2 Dolomedes plantarius
TGAAGTTATCAGCTCAATTTGTATTTTACGAGCTTTGAAGAACCGCTTTGTTCGAGATTCTTACACTGTAAAAGTGGAATGCTGCTTTGGATATGTTAAGGTAATGGAATTTTAAATAAATGGATAAGTAAATATGTTTAAGATATAAAAAAAGGAATAGCCAAAACAGGTAAAACCACTACCCAGAAATTTTACACCCTGAAACAGGTAGCCATTTTAACCCGAGGCAGCATTTCGCTTATACAGTACATGTTGGGTTCCGAGGTAGCTCAGTGGTAGCGCGTCGGATTTCAGTGCTGAGGGTGTTCGTATCGAATCCCGACAAGCGCCATTAAATTCCTGCGTGTTTAGGCCAGATATAGGCACGTTAAATACGTACACCGGAAAGTCCCTGCATGAGGTCAGAGTGGGTGGGAGAGGGTATGATCCCCTAGATTGAAGTGGTATCTGGCTAAATCGGACTCTGACCCTTGTGATGTCATTATAAACTGGAGCCGCACCCCTCAGCCCGCAAGCCTATGTAGACCTGGTCTGGAATACTTCCGGCCAGGGGGCATTAGAAACAACAACAACAACAGTATACGTTAATCCGGTGCGTCAGTTGAACTCGCATTTTAGCAATTTCAATATTAAGGCTGCCGGGTATTATCCATATTGGATTCGACCAGCTCAATGTTAACCTATGGTAATATATATATATATATATATATATATATATATATATATATATATATATATATATATATATATAATATACTGTTCTCCGTAACAGAGAAAAAATCTTTTTATTCGGGTATCTTTTTCATTCTATAAACAAACGCAAATATTATTTCTATATTTGAACTATTTGGTTAAAAATGTGGTTAACTGCGTTTTAAACGCATCTAATTTCAATTGGTGAACGAAATTTCTAAAAATGAATGAGATAGCAGAGTAAAAAGAATAAGACAAATTTATATTACTACAAAATAGTGTAAAACACAGCTAATTTATTATTCATTGCAAAGTATAATTTTTTTAGCGTGAGTGAATAATAGTTCATCTATTGTTGCCGAATGTATTTATAACATAATTGGTATATAACGCTAAATTATTATTTCTCTATGACAAAGTACAATTTAGGAAAAAAACTCTCTTAACCTAAGTCGACAATCCTTGGAAGGTTGTTCTGTATAGGTGAACACTGAGCTGAGTTAATCCAATAGTGTAAAACACAGCTCACCTATTATTCATTGCAAAGTACAATTGTTTTAGCGTGAGTGAATAATAATTCATCTATTGTTGCCGAATCTATTTATTACATAATTTGTTTAAAACAATAAATTATTATTTATGACGAAGTACAATTTAGAAAAAAAAACTCTCTAAACTTAAGTTGACAACCTTTGTACTTGGAAAACTTTTCTGCATGCGTTAACAATGAGCTGAGTTAATTCATTATGGCTACTACGAAGCAGTCTTGTTGAAAAGCAAATATATTGTAGCAAACCTACAGGGCGTGAGCAATTGCAAAATAAATTGAGTTCTCGGGTATTCTAATCATTTTAGAAATTTCGTCAATCAAAGGAAATGATGTGAGTTTACGACACAGTATACCACATTTTTCCTCAAACACACAATAAAAGTTTTCCTCGAATCAACCTCAAATGTAACTCAAATTCAGAATTATCATTGGTGTTTCTTTTTAAGAATGAAAATTCTAACATGATAAGAATAACATCAAAATTCTAACATGAAAATTCTAACATGATAAGATAGCAGAATAAAGAATTTCTTTCTGTAAAATGGAGGCAATTTAAAAGGAATCATTAAATCCAAGTCGGCAATCATTCACTGTAAGAATGTAAATGCTGTTTTGGGCATATTACAAAAATGGAAGTATATCTAGAAACGTAAGAAGACCTGTTTAAGATACAAAAGCGGTATACCCAATACAGGTAAACCCGCTACCTAGAAACATTACAACCCTGATTCAAGTAGCTTTTTTGACCTGCAGCAGCATTTCGTGTTTAGAGTGTTGGAAACATTTTCCGCATAGGTTAACTCTAATCAAATATGGCTACAACCAAGCAGATTTACTGCGAAAAGAAACTGTATTTTAGTACACCTACATGGCGTGAGCAATAACAAAATAAATTGCTTACTCGGGTATTCTAATCATTTTAGAAATTTCGTCCATCAAAGGAAACGATGTGATTTTAAAACACAGTATACTCTATTTTTCCCCCGAATAACTCAAATTCAGAAATATCATTGTTTCCATTAAAGAATAAAATTTCTAAAATAAATAAGGATAGCAGAATAAAGAATTCCATTCTCTAAAATGGAGACAATTTAAAAAGAATCATTAAATCCAAGTCGGCAATCATTCACTGTAAGAATGTAAATCCTGTTTTGAGCATATTATAAAAATGGAAGTATATCTAGAAACGTAAGAAGACGTGTTTAAGATACAAAAGTGGTATACTCAATACAGGTAAACCCGCTACCTAGAAACATTACAACCCTGATTCAAGTAGCTTTTTTAAACTGAAGCAGCATTTCGTGTTTATAGTGTTGGAAACATTTTCTGCACAGGTTAACACTAATTAAATATGGCTACTACCAAGCAGGCTTACTACGAAAAGAAAATATATTTTAGTAAACCTACATGGCCTGAGCAATAACAAAATAAATTGAGTACTCGGGAATTCTATTCAATTAGACATTTCATCCATCAAAGGAAATGATGTGAGTTTAAAACACAGTATATCCCATTTTTCCCCCGAATAGCTCAAATTCAGAATTATTATTGGCTTTTCTTTTAAAGAATGAAATTTCTATAATGAATGAGATAGCAGAATAAAGAATTTCTTTCTCTACTACGGAGAGTAATTTAAAAAGAATCATTAAATCCAAGTCGGCAATGACTGGAAAAGTTTTCTGAATGGGTTAACATTTAGCTGAGCGAACCCAACAGGGTTGCTACTCAGAAGTTTTAAGCCGTCGGAAAATTTTCTCGCGCTGATTTTTGAATAAAATTTAAAAAGTATATGTTTTAAATTTATGTTTTTAAATCTCTGTAACCGATATTGGGTGACAACTGCACTTAGCAATTGATACGTTGTTGTTTCTTTCTTCGTTTTATTTTTTCGTGTTTTTAACTGTTTTCTTATACTTTTTAAACTGTTTTTTTATTGCTTGCCATTGAAAATAAAAAAAAAGTTTTTAATTATATTTTATAATTTGAAGGAAAACATCTATATAAAAACTCACAGATTTTAAAATTTTAACTATTTCAACAGTTACATATTTTACAGGGCTTAGCATCCGATGTCTGTCGCTAAGAAATTCAAATCTTTTTATGAAAAAAAAATGAACATTTTATAAAAAGGAAAACACAACTATTGCATAATAAGGCGATCTTTTTTCTATGCAGAAGGCACAATGAAAAAATTATCCTTTGCTAAACCATGAGTCGAAAAATACAGCGAGAATAATTCCATAAAGCTTTATATGGCGGAAGAGGGGGGAGATTTCTAGGGTCAACTTATGCGTGACCTGGGTGCATTAAGAGAGAGTAATTTAATGTCTTCTGTCAAGAGCGTACAGCGATTTATGCAAATGGTCGCATTTAGATTTTTCATAGGGTAATGGAAATTTGAGAGAAGAAAAAACGATGTTCCGAAAAACATTCACAAGACATTCCTCTGAAATTATTGCCCATCTAAGAACATTGCATGTTCTCAGCTATCTGTAGCAAAATAGATATACATGCTAAGATATAACTGGTTGGCTTTATTGCTATAAAAAAAGGTGCAAATCCCTATGTGCAGTTATAAGAACATAAAGTATTGCTGGAACGTGGATAATATATTTTTACAATAATTTACTGTACTTCATACTATTGTTTTGTGAATAGCTCCACAGGGGAAATGAGTTAAAATTTCCCGTAGAGTTGACCTTCAACAACAGAGCCATCTTGCGGCCAGTAAATAAAATTTAGTACTTAAAATCGATCAAAATGTCAGGCTGAGAAACAACATCAAGGCAAGATGAATGTTTAATATAGTGATTGCGAAATGTCAACTGAGACAGGCGTGGGTTGTTCGTGCTATATGGTGGCATATATTTCCGCAAAATCCTACAGAATTAATATTAAAAATTTTGTCTGTATCGATCTAAGAGTTTTCTGGCGGCCTATAAATAGTAAAATTTAGCACTTAAACGATCGGGATGTCAGGCTAAGAAAACAACATATAAGTAAAATTAATGTTTGATGCGTTGATCGCAAAATGTCATGGTGGTGAGTATATCGGTGGCAAGAGGAGGGTTGTCCGTGATATGTGGTGGCATACGATTCAGAAAAATTCTAGAAAGTAAATATGCAAAATTCAGTCCATATCGGTCTAAGAGCTTAGCAACGTATAGGGAACAAACAAGCAGAAGTTTAATCGCATATTAAAATACAAATATTGAAGTATTTTAATACTCCAGTTCTTTAAAATGTCCAATATTGCTCTAGATCTGGGCTAAGAGTCATGAAACACACCTGTCTAAAATATAGTGCGGTAAGCGATCGGCCAGTAGATTCATCTGATCATTAGCATGGTTAAAACAAATCTTGCTAACGCTTAAGATAATTTTAATTTTGTCTGTTTTTCTCTGTTATTCAACCAATGTTTCGGCACTCCTATGTAAGAATATTTCAGGTAAATGTTAGTGTTCATTGATATAACGATACTTTAAAGTTTTGAACAATTTTCAGGTGATTTGCGTTAGGTTCATATATTCCTCTACATTTGCGCATTTAATTTTTTGCATCTACGACACATACTGGCAGGCGATGAAGAAACTTTAAGATTTGCAGTATACCAGACCATTTTGGCTCATTTTGATTATTTGTCTTTGACTGCAATTAAACTTGTTCACTATCCTATTGTTTCTTTGTTTATGTGGGGCATGTTTACACACTAGCGAATGAATGTAATGCAAGTGCTACTGCTGAAAAAAATATCGAAGCTTTATTACTTTTGCTTGAAAAAGAAGTACAGTTTCTAGAAAATTGCTTTACCTACAATATTTACAGAAAAAGGCCTTTATCGTATCCTGTGAGCCTTGAATGAGAGAAGAAGATCAATGAAATGAAGCTATGAGAGCATACTTTAAAATCTACTATTCAGGTTTTTAAATATATGGCAAACAGACGCAATTAAATACTAAAACTTGATTGTAACCCTTCAAGCCTGTTGGTGTGCGTACATTGTATGGCAAAGCTTTTAGTGTTTTAAATTAGACGTTTTTTAAATGAACACTTCAAGAGTTACGCTGTTCAAGAGTACGTAAAGTGTTTAGAGCTAATTGGGAATGCCTACATGCTTAAACAGATATATTGGATATGACAGAAATTTTAAGATTTGTTTTTTCTAATGTTTTTATTAAGTATATAATTCTTCAATAATTAGAACAACTAATATTTCTATATTCTTAAATTGATTTAATTGCTTTAATAATTATTTTACTTTCAATTGTTTTGCAAAATTATTCATTTTTTATTAACCTAAAAGTAAAATGCAAATATTGACAGTTATAAGAGAGATCCAATTTTGTACCAAAATTGGTAGTTAATCGACATTTCACTCCTTTTAATTTTGGTATTTTGATTCTGGTGCTAGTTTCTGATATTCAAGCCTGGGAAAGTTATCAACAGCCGCAGTCCCCCCTCCCCCTGACATAGACAAAGGAAAGGAGAGGAGAAGGTGGGATAAAACACCACAAATAACTTTGAAAAGTACCCTATTATCCTAAAACTCTGGGAGTTGGTTGATGCGATAGAGCAGTTGTGAGCAAACTGTGGGTTGGGACACACAGAGCAGTCGTGAAAAAAAAATGGACGGGTCACGGACAGTCTAAAGTAAATTTACGTAATACTGAATTATTTACTTTAGAAAACATGCTTTAAACTTATGCTTTTATCTACGAGGGATGGAACTTTAATAGTAGCAACACTGTTGTAGAGACTCCACGCCAGGGCAGCCCAGAGACTTTACGGGGCCTGGGGTAAACTTCTGTTGGGGGCCCCAAGACTATTTTTCAGAAGACTATTTTGTAGTAAGAGAAATCTGATTAATCGAATATTTTAATTTTTATATTTTGGGGGCCCCCTTTTTTTAGGAGATTATTTTGAATTTTGAAGTACGGTACAAGTTTCAGAATTTTCTTTCAGAGGAAATCTAAAAAATAAATTTTTAAAAAATTTTTGGGCCCCTCCGGCAATTAGGGGCCTGGAGCAAAGTGCCCCAGTAGCCCCCCCCCCCCCCCCCCCTCTGAGCTGCCCTGCTCCACGCAGCAGAACCTAGGAAAGCAGCTTACACCACACGTAGGTCAAATACCTCAGTGCGAATGCGTTCTCCCTACAAACATGACACGCCTGCAGGGTGACAGAATGAACACAGCCATGTTTTAGTTACCGGTCTATCGTAGGAAATCATTTGTTGCATCGTACTGACGGAAGGAAAAAGCTTGTGCGTACACTGGCTGATGTGGCTTCTCTCTGGGACTGGGAAGTGTTCAACCATCCTCTATATGCCCCGGACTTAAGTCTCTGTGACTTTGATCTCACCCCCAAGAGGAAGAAACCGCTCTGTGGATTCCAACAGAGATTCTGCAAGCTGTAGACCGCTCCATCTGAAGGATCATCAGATCAGTTGCTGTCAACTGCATCCTGCAGCTTCCAGAACGTTAGCAACGGGTACTAAACAATTCTGGTTACTACTTTGAAGCGCTATAAAAGTTTCACCCCTGTATCTCTTCTGTATACTTTGTACATACTTAGTTGCCCCTATTGAACTTCCATTCTATGCATATATGCGAGACTGGGTTTTCAAAATTAATATCAATAAATGCCAAAAAAACCCCTCAATATGAGAGTCGCATTATCAAACATTTCACCAAATATTTTAGTAATATTATCTGAAGTCCAGACTCACACATCCCTAATTCACTTTATCCCATTAATAATTTAGTTTCATTTAAAGAAATGAAGATTATAATTTTCAGTGTTTTAATAGGAATCTTATAATTTTAAAATCATGCTCTTTTTTAATTTAGATTGTTGTTCATTTTTATCTAAATGAAATACAAATGCATATTAATATTTAAATAAGAAGTTTTAGTCACACGAGTTTAGCAAAAAACAAGTGTAGATGGCAAGGAAGACATTTTTTCATAGTTTTTATGCAAAGTAAATATATACATAAAATCTACAGTTCATTGAATTTGAAATAGTTTCTCAAAATTTACTTATTTCTTTCTTTTGATTACAATTTTTAAAAAAAATTTTGGTAGTACCAAAACGTTTTCATTCGACTGAGGGATTTTTTATACCAAGAAAGTGGGTTTCGGTCGTAAAACGTTTGCGCATTTCTGGGATAAAGAATCAACATACAAAATATCTAAAAATTAAAAATTTTAGTTTTACAGCAAAAAATTGATCTTTAAGAGTGCAAACATCACCTGTGTTCGATAAGTATTTTTAAAAAAAGTAAAAATCTGATTCAAGTTAAATATATTGTTTGTATTAATATGTTTAGACTAGCTGAATACCCGTGCTTCACTACGGAGTATATTCAAATTAAATACAATGGTCAATGTATGCAATTAATGCAAAAAAAAATATTTGTAATAAATACAACAGTCAATGTATGCAATTAATGCCTAAAAAATATATTTATAAAAAATCGTAACGGATATTTTTGTAGACAAAATAATATAGAAAAAATATTCAAATTAAATACAACGGTCAATACAACGGTCAATGCATGCAATTGATTTGTATGTTTAATATCCATAAAACATACTAATTTGAATTAAATTCTTAAAAGACTTACTTCTCAATTACTCTAGTGGTTAAATTTTATCTTACCATATTTTAATATTTTTTATTCCATTATTTCGTTCTTATGCACGTGACGCAAAATTAATTTGAAGTATCACAAAAAATAGAAACCACGTGATCAGCATTTAATAAATTAAATTCTAAAAATTAATATTTAAAAATTCACCAAAAATCAGGAAAGGAAGGTAAAGATTCGACAAAGACTTCATTTTAAAGGAATTTTTATGGTCTTTCTCGTGATATAAATTTTATAACCGTCAGATTATTGTTTTAAATGTAAACTTTTAAGAAAGTTACAAAAACAGATTAAAAATTTAATTAAAAAAAATCTAAGAATAATTTTTCAAAAATCTTTCTTAGTGCACCCCTAAACTATAAGAACAATCGCCATGCAAAATTTCAGCCCTTTAGTTCCAGCGGTTTGGTCTGTGCGTTATCAGTCAGTCAGTCAGTCAGTCAGTCAGTTGCGGAACTGTTTTAAGTATATAGATTAGCAGCAGGAATGTAATATGCGTGCATTTTTTTCAAATAAATTCTCTACCTTTCCCAACATATTGCTCTCCAAAATCAATGCTCGAAACTGAACAACGTCGAATTATTTCTTTAAATATTCGCATTAAAATTTTTCTTTTTCTTTTTCGCGTGACCACATTAAGACTGTCTGCGTCTGCTTGATATATGCCACGTCTGCGACAACCTCAAACCAAAAGCAAAGACTGAGAGGCAATTCTAGGAATATTCAAATTCCCGTTTTCTCTTCTATCCTTGACGGCAGTTGGCAGTGAAATTCGGGGTGCACGCAGAATTTTCAGGAAGGTTAAAAGCTGGGGGGAGACAGGAAGCTCTAAATACTAGTGGGTTCTAATTGGGGAATTTGGAGAAACGTTCTTTAAGGGGGGGGGGGGTGTCTTGAATATTAATGTATAAATGGCGTGATGTTTGTTTTACGTGAATTGCTAAAGTTCATTCACCCAGTAATTTATTCTGAAGAATGGACGCAAAGATATATGAAGAAAATGGATAATTTGGTTACTAAATGTAATTCTAGTGTGTTTGAAAAAGAGTTATAAAGTTATTTACTTTCGCTATATTTAAAGCAGGAGAGCTTTCATGAAACTATTTGTTTATATATTCATGTATGCAGAAAAATATAATATTTATTTACTTACTTACACACATACACATATATATATATATGTATGTATATATATGTATATATGTATATATATATATATATATATATATATATATATATATATATATATATATATATATATATATATATATATATATATATATATAAATATATATACAGTAGAACCCCGATTTTACGTTGTCCGTTTCGTACGTTATCCCGCTTCCTACGTCATTTTCTGCTGGTCCGTGAAAATTGCCTATATTGATAATGTTAAAATATCCCGGATTTTACGTTACCCCTTTCCAGAAAATCCCGCTTAATACGTTTTTTTTTCTGAAGACAAGATCAAAATCATTTTTCTTCTATAAGGTTCACACAAACTTTTTCGAGTTCTTTCTTTCAAGAAAAACTTGTTTCTTACCAGTTTGAAGCGTTCTGGCATTCTTTCTGTTCCGTATTACTGTCCTTTTGTCTGTGTGTGGTAGGCAGCAGGGGTTTCCACCCAGCGTCAAAATCAGAAGGGTGGGGGAAGAAGAAAAGCACGGGACACCCGCAAGTGGTGGAGAATCACGGCAATGCCTTTCGATTCTTCGATCACTCTATGTCAACAAAAGAGAAGCAGGTGATGGATCTCTTTTGCTTCGATTGTCCAATGTCCACACTTCACATGGATGGGTGGGGGGGGACTAACACCAGACCATGAAACCCACTAAAGTTAGAACTGGTTTCAGCTGGTCTGTAAAAGGTCGTTTGAGCACCGTAACCATTTTTCTCATTGTCGAGCGTTCTTAACCTGAAGGAAGGATGTCTAAACGAAAATGTTTCTCTCTAGCCAAAAAGGCCGAAATCGTCGAAAAAGCTAAAGAATTTCATGGCACTAAAATTGATCTTGCTAAATCTTTGGGTATTGCATATTCAACTTTGCAAACGATTTCAAAGCAAGAAGCTTCAGTAGAGTTAAGTGCTGAAAAATTCGGAAAATCTGCAAAGAAACGAAAAACTCTAAAGACATCTCCATATGATGATTTGGAAAAACATTTAATGGAATAGTTCAAGGAAGCCCGGGCATCAAAAATTCCAATAAAGGGATCCATCGTTAAAGAAAATGCGCTTGAAATTGCTGAAAGGCTTAAACTCCAAGGCTTCTCTGCATCGAATGGCTGGATCGACAGATTTAAAAAAAGGAACAATTTATTAAATCTATCTGTGGAGAATCCGATGGTGTGGATATTGCAACTGTGCCGCAGTGGAAAGAGAACACTTTCCCAAATTTATTAAAGGAGTACAATCCAAGAGACGTATTCTACGCCGACGAGACGGGACTATTTTTGAACTTGTTACTCGACAAAACATTGACGGTCAAAGGCGAAAATTGCCACGGGGGAAAACTTTCAAAAATGCGCTTAACTGTTTTATTATGTACTAATGCCGACGGAAGTGAGAATTAACGCCTCTTGTGATCGGTAGAGCAAAGAAACCACGGTGTTTCAAAAAAGTGAAAAGTTTACCCACGGATTGCGCTTCGAATAAAATGGCGTGGATGACTCAATCGCTGTTTGAAGATTTTCTTCGGAAACTGGATAAAAAAATTCGACTACAGGAGCGAAAAATAATTATTTTTATTGATAACTGCGCCTCTTCATTTGGATCTTAAATTGAAAAATATGCGAGTACAATTTTTTCCAGCACACTGCTTCAGCCAATTTCAACCTTTGGATCTAGGAATTGTCCTATAATTTAAATCGCATTACAGGAACACAACTGGTTAGGAAATCACTTCTTTTTATTGGTTCCGGTGACCTGCATAATGCTTCTACAGCAAAGATAAATGTTCTGGAAGCTCTGAATTTGATTTCTGCTGCATGAGACAGTGTCGACAAAAAATGCGTTACCAATGTGTTTAATAAAGCAGGTTTCTCGGAATCCAACAATGAAATTAGCCCTCCACCTTCAGATTACAATGAAATGGAAGAAGAAGATTGCTTGGCTGAAGGTGAAAATCTCCCGGAAGTCGATGACGTATATGGACTGCGACGCACATCTCATCACTTCACAAATTCCTTCGATATCTAATTTAATGCCCGTTTCAAAGGATAGTGGTGAGGAAGATGAAGAAGAAATAACGGAGGTTGTAGTAACCACAGCTGATCAAGCAGTTCAAAGCATAAAAACTCTGAAACAATTTTTAGTTTCGAATGTAAACCAAGAAACAAATTTGCGAATTTTTTTTATTATTGAACGTACTGTAGTTGAAATTTTATCTAAAAGCAAAAAAACAAGTAAAGATTACACATTTTTTCCGATAGTTCATCCGGTAAGTGTCAATTTTTGAACAAAATATTTAGATTTTTTTAAACCCCGATTTTACGTTTTCCCGTTTCGTACGTTTTTTACCGCTGGTCCCATGAAAAACGTAAAATCGGGGTTCCACTGTATATATATATATATATAAATAAATAAATAAATATATATATATATATATATAAATAAATAAATAAATATATATATATATATATATATAAATAAATAAATAAATAAATAAATAAATAAATAAATAAATATATATATATATATATATATATATATATATATATATATATATATATATATATATATATATATATATATATATATATATATATATATATATATATATATATATATAGTGAAACTTCTCTATGGCGGCCAGTTATAATTCCGAAAAAAGTGGCCGTTTTGAGGTGTGGCTGTCGAAAAGATGTTTTTCCATTAAACTGACTATATGGAGTCTTTAATCGGTTCTGAACAAAATATGCCCGTATAGAGGGGCGGCCGGCTAGAAAAGTTTCACTATATATATATATATATATACGTGTGTGTGTGTGTGTGTGTAAGTAAATAAAAAGGAAAACCTAAAAACAGAAATTGCGGTCCTCTGTTACCTTGTTAAATGCTTAGTTAACCTGTTAAATGACTATTAAATGCTTAGTTAACCTGTTAAATGACTATTAAATGCTGTGTTCTCCAATGCCTGTAAATCCCTATTTTGTGGCTTCCTGTTTATTCGGAAGTCACTATTTAAGCTGAAGAAGAGTAGAAAACATTGAACTTTCGAACACCTATTGGAAATCGATGAATTTCCTGACCAGATGATTACACAGAACTATTAGAAAACGACAGAGAAAAAATCAACGTTGCGTAACAACACGAGAGCTGGGGGCTTTTCGTAAACGTAAACCATATTTAATGGGAAAAAAAATAAATTTTATGGGATAAATATTTTGAGAATTCCAGCTAAAGGATTATATTGGGTTGGTCAAAAAGTTCCGTTCTGTTTTCAGTGAGACGATTGTAGTAGCGCTTAGTTGTTTTTAACGTTCATTCGAAATAATTTTGTTAGAATTGTGTGGTGACAGCTGTCATATCAGCATGTGTTTAAAAAAAAAACTTTTCAAAACTGGGCACTTTTCGTGTAGCCATTTTAATATTCATGATTCGGCATTCAATTTCGGCATATTCTGCTTGAATACTTCAAGAACGGTAAAAATGCAATTAAATAGAAAAAAAAAGATTTGTGCAGTGTACGGTTTGGGAAGATAGAATTATGAAGTTTCATGAAAGATAGTAGAACAAAGCCGTGAATATGTTGTTCCATCACATTCATGGTGAAAATCCAAAATGCTCCTTTCATTTTTACTTAAAAAAACAGAAATAACTTTTTGGCCGACCTAATATATCACGTGAAGTAAGTTATATTAATCAAATAATGAACTATAATGCTATACACTCCATTTTCATTTCAATCGGCGAGAGAAACTACAAAATAATTTTACCGAGTCACATATAGCTTTGTACTTTTAAAAATCCTTCTAGGAAGCCATGGAGCACTCTATCATCCAGACCAGTGACTCTCAACCTTTTTTATGTCTATGCCTTCCCTTTGGAAAATCTTATCAACCACGGCCTTTATACACTGCTGGCCACCCAAATTGCAACACCAAGAAAGACAAGAGATATCACAACAAAATTTATTTTGTAGATAACATGTTGACCAAGTATCAAATGATTAAATTTATAGACTTCTGTGAAGTGTGGTTCCTGCCAAAATCAGTAGCCAGAGTAGCCGCCATTGTTGAGATCACCTCTGCCACACGCCTCGGCATTGATTCAAAGATACTTTGGATGAGTTCTTGGGGTACAGCAGACCAAGCAGCTTCCACACGTTGCCAAAGTTGATCTGCTGTGGCAGCTGGGGATGGAATCTGGGTCAATCGTAGAGCAACCATGGACCACATGTTTTCTATCGGCGAAAGATCCGGAGAGCGATGCGGCCAGAGAAGCAATTCAATCTGGCGATTGACGAAGAACCGTTGGACAATGCGTGCCACATGTGGTCGCGCATTATCCTGTTGAAATATGGCTTTGGGCAAGCCCTGAAGGTAAGGAAGGACAACTGGCTCCAACACCTCGGAGAGGTAGCGCTGGCTGTTTAAAGTACCTTCAATGCGTACTAGAGGTGTGCGAGAGTAATATCCAACACCGCCCCATACCATAATACCCGGTGCAGGACCAGTGTGGCGGTGCATAACACAGCTGTTCAGCATCCTCTCTTCACGGTGTCTCCAGACTCGAATGCGACCATCGTGGTGTTGCAGACAGAAGCGTGACTCGTCAGTAAAGACAATTTCATTCCATTCTGTCGTCCACATCCTTCTGTCATCGCACCTTTGGCGGCGGAGACGTCTGTGGTTCTGCGTTAAGGGTAGACAAAGCAATGGACGTCTTGCGGACAGACCACTCTGCTGTAAACGGCGTCGAATGGTACGCGCAGACACTAGATGATGCGTTACAGACTGCATGTGCTGTGCTATGGTTCGTGATGTGACTGAGCGATCCGTCACTGCCATGCGCACAATTTGCCTGTCATCACGTGAAGTGGTGCGCTGAGGTGGATGCGATCGAACACGTCGGTCCGTCGTACCCTCCTGCATCCAACGATCACATATCCGCATTACAGTTGTTTGGTTTCGTCCAACACGACTACCGATTTCCCTGAAAGATAATCCACAATCTCGGTAGGCCACTATCCTTCCTCTGTCGAACTCGGATATTTGATCAAAAGATGATCGCTGTTTTCGACGAGGCATAATTGATCGTTTTTTTGAAAAAACCACAAGAAAAACACAATTGCCGAACTTGAAATCGTCGAAATCTCCAAGCCTTAAATAGCGCTTTGAAGTGGCGCCACAGGCGCGCGTGATGTGCGTCTGCGCTGAAATTCTAATCATTTGCATATCTCACCTCCGCTAATGCATGTTGTGAATTTCATGTTATTTGCATGTTTCCTTCAGGATGTTGCATTTACAGTGGCCAGCAGTGTATATATATATATATATATATATATCACTATAGTAAAATACGTTCTGCACATATTTTTTGCAAACACTCCGCGCTCCTCAGGTTGAGAACCACTGATCCAAATGGAGGTTAGGACCTCTATGGCAAAGCTAGTACCCCTCCCTTACGTGACTACCAAATCTAAAGAAATCGGTGGATACTTTTAAATTTATTGTATATATATATATATATATATATATATATATATATATATATATATATAGAGAGAGAGAGAGAGAGAGAGTGAGAGATAGCTATATGGATAGCTAGGTATGTGTATGTGTGTGTTCGTTCGTTCCAAATTTGAAAAATAAGGCTGAATTGCTTGTTTTTAATTGAAAATCACTGAGCAGTAGTATAGAGCGTTACAGTCATCTTTTGTTATATATATATATATATATATATATATATATATTTATATTTATATTTGTGTGAATATATGTTTATATGCAAGTTATATGTATGTACATTTGTCTGTGTTCCTGATTAAAAAAATTCGATTAAAATCCTTTACAAATTAATCAGGTACAGAGCTATATCAGTAAAAAGTCACATGTCTACATTTATTTTAAATATGAATTAATATGCATATTAATGAAGAAAACGTAAATGAGAAAAATCTACCTTTCCTCATATTTTAAAGCTTAATGTTTACAAATAGCTTTTACATTTGTGCAAAAATATTCGCATTTGTTTACCTCCATTTAATGCTGCACAAGTACTCATTAACGTCGGCTTTTGCATGTAAAATTAATCGTTTATGCTTCTGGTATGACCTGCATTTAATGTTTTGGCAGTCCCACAACAGAGTGCCACCATACTTCCGGTATAAACCCTACACTCTGCGAGGTACGATTCGGAGTGAGGCGAAAACCATATCAATATCTACATGTGACATCATCAATAACGTCAGCGAAACCAGAAAACGCCAGTGGTTCGGGGATTAAGGGAACAATGACTTGGTGATTTGGTCTCGTAGCAACGGTTGATCGTAAACAATGTGACGTAGATCGAATCCTTTTTTTTTCTTCTTCTTTTTATAATCGAGTACGTGAACCCTATGAAAAATATGATTTAAATATAAAATAATCTTAAAATAAAAATAATCTTCAAATATTAATTTCAGGGTCAAACAGCTGTATAGATTGTGTTATTTCATGTGAGAAAATTTCATATAATTTTTTTTAAATCTTTATATACGTATCTAATCAATTATATATATATATATATATATATATATATATATATATATATATATATATATATATATATATATATACATACACACACAGTGAACCTTCTCTATGGAGTCTTTAATAGGTTCTGAACAAAATATGGCCGTTTATAGAGTGGCCATCGAATAAGGGTAGCCGGCTAGAAAAGATTTACGATATATATAAAAATTAGAAAAAATAATAGACGCAGAGAACAGTAATAGAGGGAAGTAAGACGGTACAATATAAAAATAAAATACCCCATATGCCACAAAACTAAACAAGAAAATATAAACTGGTGAAAAGCTAAAATTTCAGGCTACAAAAAAGGAAAGGATTTTTCTCCCCTTATTTTCTATCATTTAAGATTAATTTCTGTGGCAAATATCTTTATATTTCAGAGGTTCTCTAAACGATGGTATCTACGCAATGGATTATAGTGCTAAATTAAAGAACATTGGATTATATTGCTAGAAAATAATTCTGCATTAAGTATGATGTCGAAAAGCCTAATATTCATTAAGTATTATTGAGAATATATATATATATATATATATATATATATATATATATATATATATCTCCTTTTCATAATTGTATCGTAAGAAAATTAAAATTACATCGAATCATTATTGTTTGATAATATTTAAATTGTTTAAGATGAAGCAAATTTTACGTTAAACCCATAAAAACAATTAAAAAAAATAACAAATTAAGTAGTATATATATTATATAATACATAAAAATACTGAAAGTTGTTTAGAACATTTTTACTCTACTAAAAAGTTGATTTTAGAGTAAAGCCATATTTATTTTTGATTTTAAATACCTCATTTAAATTATTTCGTCTTTACCTGTCAAAATGTATTTACTTTTAGTCAAGAATAAATAATCAAAAATATAATTAAAGTTTTCTTTGAATGTAGCGTTATAATTTGGTTTTTATTAGTGCCATAATTAAGTATTATATTAAATACGCATTAAATGAAGAGGGCGTATAATCAAAAATGCAAATTATATAAAAAATGATGCGATGTATTTTATATCCCTCTTGCGGAAATACATACATACATACATACATACATACATACATACATGCACACACACACACTCATATATATATATATATATATATATATATATATATATATATATATATATATATATATATATATATATATATAAAATTAATATCAAAGCAAGAAATTATATATAATAAGAGAAAATAAAAGTGAAAACACTAGAAGTGTGTACTAGTCAATGCTTCGGTCATATTTTGATTTTCCTTGCTTCCTAACAGCTAATAAAAATTCAGGAAAAGGAATCATGCTACACACACACACACACACACACACACACACACACACACACACATATATATATATATATATATATATATATATATATATATATTATTTATTATGTAAATATCCAACATTTCCTCTTTACCTTCACAACTCGTTTTATAGTACCCATGTAACAGTCTTCAATTATGTAAAAGAATAATGAAAGACCTGCGCTTTTTCAGGGTCCTTTTTCACACGCACTAAACACATGAAGTCATGCAAAGGTTAGATAAAACTGGGTTATTCATCGCTCTTTTGCTGAGATTAAAATCGTAGTTAGGAGCCAGAGATCTTTGAAGCATGTTTTTTCGTTATATTTGTAACGTCTCATGGGGTATTTTGAGTGAGTATATATATTAAAAAAAAATGAGAGAAGTTATTGCTGCGTCACAAATTCCTGATTATGAATAATTTATATCTTTAATTAATTAAAAGTATTTTAATATGTGGTTAAAAATAACTTGTAAGGTAATTATCTATTCTAAAAATCTTTGTATTAAATTTTCTCCAGTTAATTTTGCAATGAATTATTTCTAATTAACCAAAATTTGTATAAGTATCCTTATCAAACTTACCCTAAGAAATGTTTCATTTTGATGTTTTTATGGATTTATAAAAGTTATTGAAACTACTGGATTTTTAAGAGTAACTATATTAGTTAGTGAAACATTCGCAACTGTAAATTTATTTTTTGATAATTTCGAACGGATTAAGTCAGTTGCTAACATACTGTAAAATTCAAAATGGGATTATTAGATTTTAATAGCTTATTCAGTACATATACTTACATTTTCTATTATTACTTATACTAAACACATATATAATATTTATAATTTCAGAGATATCTTAATTAAAGTCTAAGAATACCGTTAAAAATATAATGTATAACCTCTGAGTTTTCAGTGAAAATCCCAGTTTAGTAGATTAATTTATTTAAAATTACCCCACAAACCTTACACACACGTACACACACACACACACACACACACACATATATATATATATATATATATATATATATATATATATATATATATATATGCGGAGCATGTGTTTGTGATTCTTTTTGTGTATACTTATATTTAAATGCTATGGAGAAAAATATTTTAATGCCCCATCGTATTCAATGTATGACACGTTATCCATAAATTACCCTTTTAAATTAATATATTTTCCCTATAATTTATGTATCTGCCATTAAAGAGTTCTACATTAGGAGCTTGCTTTAACACGTGCGATTCAATTCTCTTAGGACATGAGAAACTGGCTATTTATCGAAGGAAATTCCCTCTTTCGGTAAATAATCTGATAAAATAACCTTTTGTCAGCAAGTTTGTAGTTTTGGAGACGAGTCCACTTTTAGATTTAATCATAAGGGATGCAGATATTCAATAGATAGGGCGTTTTATTGCCCTGTTTAAGAATTTATAAAGGCTCAGGGTAGGATGAGAGATAAAATAAAGGATTTTATGAGTTAAAACTAAACGACTACAACAACTTTACAGTGGAATTAATTTTACTGTCTAGCGCGCGTACGCATACACACACACACACATATATATATATATGTATATATGTCAGATATATATATATATATATATATATATATATATATATATATATATATATATATATGTATGTGTGTGTGTAAACTAATATATAAAACAAAAAAGATGACAATAAGAAAAAGCAAAATAATAGGTGTATGTTTTAGTTTTTGAATTTCATTCCTTACAAGTGTAATATTTCAAGTGTAATATGATTTACCGAATTAGAATCGGGTGAAAAACGTAAATTCTTATAATCTTTTGGCCAGGTTTTTACATCATTAATTTAAAAAAAAACTGAAAATATCGACTTCGAAAAATGAAAAACATTTGCTTTTTTTTAAAAAATGTACTTTGAGATTTTTAGTATATTGAAATGTAGTTTTGACATAAATTATTGGTTAAATGCGTAGTAAAAATGGCTTTCTTTACTTATGTAGGTTTTACTTACTTCTGTAATGTATTTTAAATTTTGAATATCAATAATTTGCTATAATTAATTGATTAAATGCGTAGTACCGTTTTACCAGATTTTACCACTTAAAATGCTAATTATTCAACTCATCTATAAAATATAATTTCCTGTTCTTAATATAGTCCATGGAATGTATTTAAAACAATTCAGAACGATTTATCTACAAAATAATACAGGAAAAAAATGACATTTAATGATATAAACAAAATTTTTGTTAGATTAAGATGTTTATTATTTTAATTAATATTTTTGATCTATCAGTTTATGGAAAATCATATGTAAAGTTATAAAAGACATCTCTGAAAGCTTAATAAAAGACATATAATGATTTGTCAGTGAAGTAATTTTTTTAAATTTCTAAAATTTTAAGAAATATTAAATTTTAGATATGTCTTAACAAGGTTAAATTTTCTCTTGAGAAAATCAGTTTGTTTAATAATGCTATTTTATTATACCAGGACTAGATAAAAGATAAGACCAGAAAATTTATTTCAAGGGGTATGGAACTTCCTTTAAGCATATTAATTTGCCCTAAATTCAGTTTGGAGTGTGGAATTCTTTCATTACGTAATAAATTATGTTGCATAAATTAAACTGCAATACAAGCAAATAAAGAAACTTGCATGAATGCCATTCTTCAAAAGCCGCACTTAACTTAATTGTCGATCTAAAACTGGAGATTACGCTGTGTACAGGAAACAGCGGGTGAGTAATGGGTCAAACACATTATCTTAATTTAAGTCTAAAATCCACATTAATTCCCCAGCGGGTGTGATATTATTCTACCATCACAGAGCGAAAAAAAAGACAGGTAATGTAATAAAAATGAATTGTCCTGCTTGTAGTGGAAAAAGGAAATTGGGTCAAATCACCCTCAGACCGTCTCTATCTTTCAGGGAAATATTGGTTCTTCAGGGAATTTTTTGGCCTTTTGTTTTTGTTTTTCAGGGTTTTTGCACCTTTTATGATATATTTCGGGTACGAACGGGATAGCGTGCAGAAGACTGAGAAATGATATATTTTTTCATTAGTTTGTTGGGAAAAAAAGAAAAAAAAATCATATTTATTCAACTAGGTCTTCGAATCTGATGTAATATGTTAACAGCAATTCAGAAATATGAATGTAATGCAAAGAAAAAAATTGCATTTATTCAAATAGGTCTTAGAATCTGATATAAGTTAACAGTAATTCAGAAATGTGAATGTCCTGATTCGTGTTCATATCAGTTTTCATGCACACACATTCAGTAGTTACATTTATTTTCTGTATGAACCTGTATCCGGTCACTAATCCATTTGTGAGAACATATGTATGTCTTTATGTGAATGTTTTTAGTATATATTTAGAGATAGAAAATTAGTTATAAATACACGTGGGCTGTTACAGTTACCTATACAGATATTCCTCGACTTACGACCGAGATAGGAACCGAGACATTGGTCGTAAGTTGAGTTGTTCGTAAGTCGAGTTTCAAACATTTTTTTTTTTGTATATGCGCATACATATATTTTTTTACTTTCATACGTAATTTAAAATACATTGTATCTATGGAGGAAAGACTTTTGGTCAACAGTATATGTGAGAACAGGTTTTCTGAACTCTATCATTTAAAAAAACATGTTCGTAATAACAGGTGTGGGAAAGTTCCACTGAGTGTGAATAAAGATTTTCTTTCCAGTGGGCTTTAAAAACACATCTCCGTACCTGTACAGAAGAGAAACATTTCGATTGCACTATATGTGAGAAAAGATTTTCTGCTGAGGGTAATTTAAAAAGAAAAACACTTTCATCTGAAGGGTATGAGAGATATATTTATGTCTTGAGAACAGATTAAAAAAAAAAAACTCATGTCCCTACCCATTTAAGGATGTAACCAACTCTATTATGGTATCAAACGGGATGTTTTGGCGCAAAGAAATATTTTTGTCCCACCATGGGGAAAATGTTCTTTAAAATCGAATTGAAACCCAGGCTTGGCGTGTTTTTTAAAGGAGATTCGCATGTAATTTATGTTTTAGAATTTAGTGTCTTATGACATTTTTTAAGTGTATCGATGCAATAGCGGTCATGATCAATGATCCTTGATGTGATACTTGACCTATCAAAGTGATTGATTTAATGTATACAGATATTCCTCGACGTACGACCGAGATATTGGTCGTAAGTCGAGTTTCAAACAATTTTTTTTATATGTACATACATATATTTTTTACTTACATACATACGTAATTTAAAATACATTGTACTTTATTTAGAAGATATAAATTATTCTTCGCCATCACTACTTATTATATTAGTACTGCTTATTATATTAGTTCATTGGTTCAGAATTTGCGACAGAATATACGTTGCAAGTTTTTTTTTAACAAAGTTATCCAAGGTAGTTTGAAACAGTTTAAGTCTTCTTTTCCTTGTATAATGTCTGGTAGCTAGCAGTGGCGTAGCGAGGGGTGGGCAAGGGGGTCTATTATGCCCCGGGCGCCACTCGCACAGGGGCGCCAAATGGTCCTTTTCACTAATTCTATATATCATATTACTATATGTTTTTCGGAAAGGGGGGCGCCAAAAAGGTGTCGTGCCCCGGGCGCCAGTTATGCTCGCTACGTCACTGGTAGCTAGCCAGATTTTCCTGTATACGACGATTTACACTTGTGAATCTTTCTTCATTTGGATCCATTGCTTCTAATTGTTGAGGACATATATTAATATAATGAAAAGCTGAAGCCATATCTGAAGCCAATGAAGGTTTATTTGATTTATCGTGTGGATATCGAAACTATTGCATCATACATTTTTATTATAGCGTCATAAATTTTTGCAGTATTGCAGAATATTGTATCATATTTTTCAATAAATATGTAATACATATAGGTATGTACTGTACATTCTAGGGACAATATTTGAGAAAAAACAATAATTTTTTTTAATTTAAAAATTTCGGTCGTAAGTGCGAGCGGTCGTAAGTCGAGGAATACCAGTGCTTATTTCATAGAGTGAAGCAGATGTCTTGATTTCCTTTAATTGTTATCCTAATATAAACTTATCATTATAATTTTAGCTGAACTTCATGATTGGGAATATACAAGACCTAATTTAACTACATTAATAAACTTAAACACACATACACATATAAATGATGTCCTAAAATAAATTTGTCCATATGCGTTTGAAAGGTTGTCTACACCCACAGACTCCAGGTAAAACAAAATTTCCTTCAGGCTACTGTGTACTAATCCTATTGGATTCGTTCACCTCAATGTTAACCCATGGGAAAAATTTGTCTACTATTTACAGCTACATAAATGATGATTATCCAATAAAAAGGTATTTCCAGATAGCCTCAATTTTTCTGCACCATGCAACGGGATTCATTTTATAAATTTCGTCCACCAAAGGAATTTATAAGTGTTTAAAACACACTAGATCAGATTTTTTTCCGAATAATTTAAATTTTAAAACACTTTCGTTTTTATTAAATGACCCGAGTTGTAAAATTTCTTTCTCTATTACTTGGATTCTTTAAATCTTTAAATCCAAGTCGGCAATCCTTGGAAAATTTTTCTCTACAGGTTAACATTGAGGTAGTAGCCTTAAAGTCACCTACTATATCTTCCCCCTCCGGTCCAGTTCTTTCCACTGCTTTAAGCGTGTACACAGAATGTGCTGGTCTTAAGTATCCGAAGGTACAACGACGATTTTGAGGAACACCAAGAGGTTTGAAGGAATGTAATAAAAAGCTATAGTTTCGATTTCTGCCTTCGAAAGGTTAGTTTTAAGATAAACTGATCAATAGATTTGAATAAACTGATCAATAGATTTGTTTGTATCAGCAATTTATTATAACAACGTTATTAGAGTTTAACTTGTTCATGGCTTAAAATGGTTGAACTTGTTCGTGGTACAGAATTTCGCTTGCAATATAAGTTTTAAAGTCTGATTTTAGCAAAACATGGAACTGATTTTAACATTTTTCCCTTTAACATTCCTTAACTTTAAAATCCCGTTATATTGAAACTTTCTTTGATTATTTTGAAGAGCAAGTTTGCAGGTCTTCTCTCACCTTTTTTTTAGAAAACTATTTTTTTTTTTGTCACTATTCGAAAAGATTTTTCATTTATCATCAATGATACTATATCTCCTTCTTACCCAGACAAATGATTTTGGTAAAAATTTTTTTTTAGCTCTTTTAGTCTTGAACGCTAAACCACATGCTTAAGTAAAACATTGCTGCCTTTTTGGAGGGTTTTATGCTCATTTTACAGTTGACAAAGAGGCATTTATAGAGATTTCAACTATTCTTCCAGTTTTTTATTTTTCTCTTATACCACTGCCTACGTATTTACAATAGCAGTATAAGTAAGGACTATATTCGGCTATCCGGTGATTGTTTCTGGTGTTTAAAGTAGTACAATGAGAATTTCTCCTCAGTAATAAATGCTTCTTATTTTGTATTTATTATGCCATAGTATTTAAAACTTATTAACAGTGGAGTGCAACAGCCGATGGAAAGCTTCTTTAAGTGTGTTTTATTATATCATCGCAGAAAACAGTTTAGGTTTGTGTAAACCCACTCGTTTAAAGCGGAAAATGCCATTGACAATATCATGCTTTATTGATGGATAGAACTACGAATGAATTTTGCCCAAATATATAACTGTTTTTGTCCCTGGTGATTATATCATAGATGTTTAATATATCTATATATTTAAGTTACTAAGCCGACTTTTTGGGCAGTCCGGGAGAAAAAACTACTGCATCCATTTACTTCATTTTGGTCTTAAACGAAAGATTGATATCTGTAGATTTGTCAAATTTGGATTTTGTAACCGCAATTTCTATTAATTAGAGATCATTTACAACTAAAAATTGATTCTGCGTATGCTCAGTGGCATGTTTAAATCTGTCTTTAGAAACACTGTTTCTGCGCATGCTCAGTGACATGTTTTAGTGATAAACACGTTTATCCTAAGTAGTCTAGATCTCTCTCTGCCATTTTTATTTTTCTGATAATTATGTTTCTGAAATATAAGATTAAATCTGATGGAAATTGTTTATTTCGCGCTGTTTAATTAGCGATAATTTACAATTTTAAAAAAAATGCTTTCTGCGCATGCTCAGTGGCATTTTCAAACCTGGCTTTAGATACTCACTAAGCCCGAGGCCGCTTAAACACATTAATTTGTTTCTGCGCATTATTATGATTTTCAAAATTTGGCAATGATGTGATGAGTATAATTTGTGTATTAGTACATTTATTTACTATCTAGCCGTCATGTTTTGACGGGTACCAACTAGTCAAGAATAAAACGTTTTAAATGAATATATATTTCTTACATAGCATGCATTCCGTGGAATAAGTCAATAGGATAATGAAGGTAAGAATCAAGCACTTGGTTACTGATACAGAATGTTCAATAAAACAAATTCAAGACTTAATAATAATTATAACTTTTTTTTTTGGTGGGGGGGGGGGATAAACTTAGGTTAATTCAGGAACATACCGCAGAAGAATTTGGTTATGAGGTCAACACGATTAGGCGTTATTTTCTCTTTTCTTTTTCTCTTCATTAACTGAATTGCGTTCTTTTACAAACTGAACTTTTCTTCGCTGAGCACCTAACGTCACATGCAGTCAGAATAAAAATGTACTTGCTTTAGTAAAGAAGATTGACCACATTTAATTTGTCGATTTGTATCAGTCTAACAATGCAGATTGTAAGGCAGAAAATAATCTTCATGCTAGTTATAGCTGTGTGTTATACCGCACGTAGTATTACTCGTATATTAAAACTACCTGTTGATAAAGAAGGAAGTATTTTGTATAGTTTTAATTATTTGAACTAAACCACGCTGGATTTGTACTTCATTTGCTGATAACTGCAAGTTTTACTTATTAATTTATGCATAAAGACCTCTGCTGGAGCTCAGTAAAGTACTTCTTTATTAGCAACATATTTAGAAATTAATACAGAATGTTAAATATTTTTATTTATATTATCTCGCTGACCATACTGCAATTATCTAGCAATAGGCAGTTTAGTCTTACTTGTTTTATTTAAAATAATCAGTATGAATTGAATGTATTGAGTTTGATATTATGTTATTTGACAGCATAATTTCTAAAATATACGTGGGATATAGGAGTCACGTAGGCTGAATACTTTTAGCAGCCTGGAGAGCTTTAGTACCTTTGACTAATTACAAAATATTGCTAATTATAAGTTCTGGCTTTCAAACTTTACAGGCCTCGAGTTATTTTAGAAAGGAAAATTATCATTTTAATTTAGGATGCAAAAACGTATTTGGATCCAGGAGGGAGACTCCTTGTAATGAATTTATAGTAATCAGACTATAAACTACTCTGCCATGCATTCTGACATAATAATTTATATCTTTAATTAAAATACAATTGGCAATCGTGCGAACGCAGCCAGTCTGTTTGCTAGAGAAATACTGAACTGACCAATAATTACAACTACGCAATCACGTCTCCAATCACATGATGCGCCTAACAGTAAGTAGTTTTATTTCCTGCTTGTATGGCTTTGTTTACTGGCTTAGAAAGAATTACAAATCTAAAAGATGATAGACACGATATGCTAAAAACATTCAATTCTGAATTAGAAAATTTTACAGGGAATAAAATTTATAAATAAGATAAAAATGCATGATAGTTACAGTTGTCTTGTTGTTATGGTTTTAAAATAAGTAAGCATTTCAAATTTTATGCATTTAAAATGTTTCTACAAAATAAACTTGTTTAATAATATCTCTTTACTAATTTTCAATATCTCTAATACGATGTAATGAAGAACATTAGTCACAAAGCAAGCAGATTTAAGGGGGTCCGGGATACATTTAAAATTTTTTTAAAATTTATTGAGTTATAATTTTGAATTATTCTTGTGATGGTTAACCATATAATTTGTATAAACAAAATCCTATTATAAAATTTCTCTTAAAAGTTTAAAAAAAATTTTTAATTTAAATCTTTTTTAAAAAGTGGGGTAATTTAAAATCGTTATAACTCTAAATATTATTTGTCGAATTTCAAAGTTTTTTTATTTAATTAAACAAAAATATAAGTTTTAATTTTTATTCAGCGTTTTTTAAAATATTAGTTTTAAAAAAAATTAAAATATTTAGAAAAAAATGAAAAAAAAATTTATGTAACTTATTTTTAAAAAATCATATTTTCAAAAGTAAATATTTTTTTAATTTGCCGAGTTAGAATTAAAGTAAAATAATTGAAAAAGACATGTTCCAAGTTTGAATCATTTATCTTTAACGGTTCTTGACTAATAACAATATAAAGACGAGAAGTGGTGAAAAACCCATCATGCAGAAAACGCATTTACAGGTTTAAACAAAGATTGGCTGCTATTAGAATGTTGCACAAAAATTAATATCTCCTGTTTTAATTAAGATAGAAACATGATTTAAACATCATTTTAAGCAGAAAAGAAAAAAAAATTAATGCCATAAAACTTTTTTCGAAAATTAAAGAATTTTGTATCCTGGACCCCCTTAAGAGAAAAAAGAATCATACATATTTATATATTTTGTGAACAGGGCAATACGACATATTATAGAAATTAAACGCAAAATTCGGTTGCAAAGATCTAAATTTTCATCTAATATATGTACGTGTGTTAATCAATATAAATATTTCTATAAAGCCATAACGATCTAATTTATACATTTATCAATTTATGGTCATTATCAAATGACCATAAATTAATAAAAGATATTAAAATCATTTGAACACCAAATATCTTGGCAAAATAAGGTACATATATCCGTTTTAAAATAAAATTATTTACCTTGTTGGTTATTTTATATCAAGTTTATACATTTTCCTTCAAAATTCATTTTATAAAAAAAAAACGAAGTTTCAAATCCCCCCAAATTTTTTACATAACATTGTAATTAAGGATAGTTATTAAATTAAATTAAAATATCTTCTAAAAATCACTTCTGAAATCCTGGAATAATGTAAAAACAATTTCTTAATAACACACTAGTTGCACTGTCTATCAAAACATCTAAAAGAGTGTGCTTAAAAGGTGATTTTAATTTAAATCATAAAATATATTCTGTAAACAGCTGAAATATTGCATTTTAAGTTATGTCTCAGTATTTAAATGCAACATATTACAATCTGCTCTCTCGGAGTCCTGTTAAAAACATTTAAAAAGAGCGTTTTAAATGCCTCATACATTAGCGTAGCAAGTTCTGGGATCAAACATGTTGCATTAACAGGACAACTGCTTAATTTCCATTTTGGATCGCTCAGACAAAATCATACAATTAAAAGAAACACCATCACAGAGACTATTATATCATGTTTAATTGAATCTCGTTTTTTAAAACTCGCCAAATTTTAAAAATGCTATTAAAAGTTCCATAATAATATCTCTTAACTAATTTTCAACATCCCTAATGCGCTATAATGAAGTAAAATTTTATAAAATATTTTACTTCAGAAATTTATTTCAATTACATTTATACAAAATGCTTTAAAAAAGTTATATCTTGGGAATCTCTTGAAAAGTTATTAGAGACGGAATATTTTTTGCGTAAGCAAAGCTATCCTGACGTCAAATATCTATTAATCTTCTATAGCATTTATTCTTAACCTTTTTTGTATAATGGACCCCTTTGACAGTCTGGGGAAAGCCTTGGATCCCTCCTTCTGATAATAAATGCTCATATAGCGAATCGTTATAAACAACAAATTTTAAAATGTAAAAATGCAAGAAATTGTAGTAAACAATCTAATTATGCTCAATTACATTCGTATTCAAGAATGGGAAGGATATGCATAAAATAAAATACAAAGGATTACTAAAGATATCAATATATTATAAAACAAATTTTTTATTTAGTAATGTATATTTTAGTGATGTACTATTTACCGAATAACTAAGGCACAACCGTACATCTGATTGAATTCAAATTCAAAGGCGTGGTTTTTTAAAATTTTTAAATTTAACGCATGCTTCCATTTTATTTTCAAATAAAATGTCTCGAAATGTGTTCTTTGTCGCCTCAGTGAGTTACTGAACTAGAATTCTCCACTAAGTCGGTGGACTCCTTGAAGTTGATTCACGGACTCCCATGGGGTCCATGGACCAAAGGCTAAGAAACCATGTTCTAAAGTGGTAAGTACATCGCAATTTCTTTTGTTTTAAACAAACAAAAGTTTAAAAACTTTTATCCTTAATTTTTCCCCTCTTTTTACTGCAGTCATTTAAAAATAAGTTAATTTTATTACATTTTCACTATCCAGAAAATAATAGTTCTAAAAGTAAGTTTTTTCGTTACAGAAAACTGTAACATGTTAAACAGAACAGTTTAGCAACTCATGTTACGGTTTTCTGTAACGGAGAAACATACCTTTAGAACTAACGTGTATCATTCCTTCATTGTCAGTTAGATCACGACATGAAGACCCTGATATACTTTTAAAATTATACTTTTTAAATACTTGAAAAAAAAACTTCTTACACTTGATTTTTCCCTCTTTTTACAGCAGTCATTTAAAAATAAGTTAATTTTATTACATTTTCAATACCCAGAAAATAATAAATGAATAACAAATCTCATGCAATACTGTACGCATTCTACAATAAAAATTATCAATAAAAGTTCTTATCCACTATAATCTTACTTCGATTTTCAACCGTTTCCATCCAAAATTAATAGCTGCACGATCTCTTGCATCACAAAATAAACACAGCTGCGGGAGTCCGTTGCTTCGAAAAGGTCACTCAAACCACGTGATAGACTTTCCACTGTCCGAACAGAGACACTGAGCCAGATGGGAAAAAAAATCGGTACTCAACACACCTCAGTCATGAAAACTGCGAAGCAAATGAAGTTCCTGGCTCTAGCTAGGAAGGGTAGAACGTAAAATCCCCACGCTGCGCAGTCGAAATCCCTACGATCTATCCCATAATCCCTCATTGGTCAGAGTAACGGTTTTGTTTTTACCCGTTCTCAGAAGGTGAAGATTCATTACAGCGAAATGGTTTTGGTATAATATTATGTCGATTCTGTAATACTCCGACTTTTAATATACTGTTCTTTTCCCTTTCTTTTATTTTCTTTATCAGAGAAATCATTTTTGGTCTTTCGCAAAGAAAATATGTATAAAAGGTTTTTCAATCAATATTGCAGGATTTCAATAAACAGAGCGTGTTATCAACACAGATGGAAGGACTTTGAGGTCGTTTCAACGTGTGACTGAAAATTTAATGTCATATTGTTAAAATTTAATGACACATTTATCACTTCCGCAATTTGTAAGCTTCTGTGACACATTTCCACATTTAGAACGTTTAATGAATATCGATATATTTACCTTTGCTTACTGAAATTCTTTTGAATATAAAATATTTCATTATCGTATCCCGTCAATTTTTTTAACTGTCAGAATCGTTAGCGTAAATCTGCCCTTTGAAAAAAAAATTCAAATTTTTAAAGAGGGGAGAAAAAGTTTAAAAGAATGTTTAGTTTTCAATACATCTATATGTTGGACGAATGGATATATTTGAGTGTTTTGTTCTCTTTGTGCATAGAAACGTTTTCAAATAATTAGTCTTTTGGACTTATAAGGATTTAACTTAGGAAATGTTTAATCAGCCTAAAGTAGGCCTGTACAACTCGAAATGTGATGAGAACTATATTATTTTACAGAAAGCGGCTGCGCGCCGACAGAAAATAGGATAGGCTGGATAACGAAAATTATGTCATATAACAAACAAACAAACAAAATACTGATTATTTAAAAAATTAGATAAATATTAATAATAATTGGTTATATACTTATTTCATAACATTATATATCTAAAAATAATATTCCGAATTTTTAGATTTATAATACTATGCGTCTTCACAAATGGCTTCACGAGCCACAGAGTGAGAGCTGGCGGGCAGTATGTTGTGCGGGATTTGCTCTAAAGGCAACATATAATTTTTTTTTCAGTTGGGGCCCGAGGTAGCCTAGTGATAGCACGGACGGAGGGTGTTCAGTTCGTATCCCGACGAACGCCATATATATATATATATGTATATATGGCATTCGTCGGGATACGAACTGAACATACATATATATATATATATATATATATATATATATATATATATATATATATATATATATATATATGTATGTATGTATATATACAATGGCCAGTCAAAAAGGCAGTTGCACTCGTTGGAAAAAACATAACCGGGTTGAAATTATAGAACAAAGTTTTACTAACATAAAATTATGATACAGCGGAGTCCCGATAATCCGGAATGATTGGGACCAGACCCTTTTCGGATTAACGAATTTTTCGGATTAAGCGAAATCATTCTTAAAATATACTTAAATTGCATAATAACGCGTGATTACATAAATATTACATATTACGTGTGATTACACAGTTTGTTTTATAAGGTCTGTTTAAACATTACCAAATCTCGGGACGAAATGGGTGATAAGAGAGCGGAACGCTGCCTAGTACAGTATAGTAGAGTGTAAGTTGTTCGTTCAGTAGAGTGTAAGATTTTAGACGATCAGTAGATTGTCGAAATGGTTTTGAAAGAACCTGTCAACGTGTCAGACGAGATTGCAGGTAAAACAGACGGTGACAGCGAGCAGAGGGTATCCCAATCATACGCCGCGGATGCATTGGATGTACTGCTATGCTACGTAGAGAAACACTCCGCCGCGACCAGAGTGGACACCATTTTTTTGACGCGTTGGCGTAATTTGGCTTCAAGGGAGAGGTATTCTTCTCTTCGACAAAAAAATTTAACAGATTTTTTTCAAACCAATGTAGTTCAGTAATAATTAGTTCAGTACATTGTCTAACTTTCAGTTTTGTGATTTTCAGACACATACTTTATATTACTTAGTATCACTGTGGTTTTATTGTAATCTTTGTTCTTTTTGACTTTTTGTTTCGGATTAAGCGGACTTTCGGATAATCGGGACTTTACTATACATAATCAATTTCTCGACGTAATAATTTCCTTTATTTTAACATTTGTTGAGGCGCGGCACCAGTTTTTCCATGCCATCTGCTAAGAATTGCCGTCCAATGTGTGATACTTCCTCATCCGAGGAATATCGTCGCGTTGCAAGTTGTTGTTTCATGAGATCGAAGACGTCGAAGTTACATGGTGCAAGATCCCAATTAAACTTTCGCAAAGATCCCTTGTTAGGATCGCCGCATACGGTCTCGCATTGTCATGCAAGAACACGATGCCTTTAGAAAGTTTACCTGGTCATCGAGCTTTAAGCGACTTTCGCAACCACTTCAGGGTTTCGCAATATAGACGCTACATTAATTGTGGCACCCTTCGGCAAGAATTCGGTATTCACTACACTTTCTCTATCGGAAAACAGCGCCAGCATCACCTACCCTGCGGAATGGAACTATTCGACATTTCTTTCGAGAAAGATGCGTTTCATTTCAGGTGCGAAGTGATTAACCCATGTCTCGTCACCGGTCCTGATTTAGTCCCCAAAAAACAGTTCTTTCCTGGTGATAACGTTCCAAAAATGCTAGAGAACTTTCAAATCGTTGCACTTTGTGTTGGTCAGTCAATAGACGAGACGATCTCTTTTACTGTGGCACGGCTGTTTTGAAAAGTGAGTTCATTCAGACGTCCAACGTTTCATCTGTCGTCGAAGTTGAAGAGACTTATTTCTGATATCTGTACGGCCATTCTCGAATGAGAGATACCACTTGGTTATAGTCTGGTGCGATGTTTCTATATCACCGTACGCTTCGGGCAACTGTCAATAAATGTCAGTGCAGTCACAACCTTTTGCCCACAGGAAGCGGATTAATGGACTCACTTCAAATTTGGACTCCACTGACAGTTGTCGAAACATATTCATGACTGATTAGCAAGAGAACTAAAACTGCCACGTCAAAGCCGCTACTGTACCTACCGCAACACCTGATGTTATGTGTTGCCACAAAGTTTCAACGAAATGTCTCTATTACCTTGATTTTTACGGAGGTTTGCAACTAACTTATTGATTGATCCTTGTATCTCTCTCTCTCTCTCTCTCTCTCTATATATATATATATATATATATATATATATATATATATATATATATATATATATATATATATATATACAGAGGTACCTCCCTTAACGGACACTCCCGAATAGCGGACACCTCTTATTAATGGACTTTTCACGAGACCCAGTCTTTTTATATAGGACAATCCATGTTATTCCCTCTGGATAGCGGACACACCAAATAGCGGACAGGTATTTTTGAAAAACTTTCAATTATTTTGGCAAACATTTCAAATTTATTCTAACAAGCTAGCTAAAACTATATTCAGTAGTAATTAAAATAATTTAGCTCCTATACATTGTAATTTTCAATCAAATGTCAAACAAAAGTGCAATATTTTTTTATCAAAAGGTAGTCCTCCCCAATAGCGGACACCTCCTAATAACGGACAAAACTTTTGGTCCCGTGACTGTCCGATTTTTAGAGGTACCACTGTATATATATATATATACATGTGTGTGTGTGTGAGAGAGAGAGAGACCAAAGATAGGCAATCAGGTCATAGAGACTAGCGCAACCCCGTAGACCAGCGAGAAGGGAAGAGGGGGTCCAGCGCGAAGCAGGGAGAAGGAATTTAGTGGCGGTACAGACGAGGGCTTTCGGGCTAGCCGATGTTAAAGGGATAAGTTCCTAGGTGTGAACGGGGAAGAGAATCCCGATTTTGGCCCAAAGTTCCTTGAAAATTCCAAATTAAAAAAATTTGGGTCCTGTCGGAATAACTGTCGCCAAACAGTAAGCAGAATCTTTTATGTGAAATATTTTTTTTTGTTCTGGCTCGGAATAGTTCCTTAATGGGAGCAAATGAATGGCTCCGGGTTGGATAAATATCTGGAACGGTAAAAGTCTTTAGGAACAAAATCAAATCCATCCCAAAATAATGGTTTCATATTGATAAATAAATAAAAAATTCCACGTGAACCAATTCGACCGGAACTTTTCATTTCGGTTCATATCCTGAATTAAATACCTTCGTGTCTAGGCTGGATATGGGCACGTTAAATACATAGACCGGAAAGTCCTTCCAGGATGTCAGTGGAGGAGAGGGGGGAGAGATGCACTCCCCCCCCCCAAATGTTACCCCTGGGGGTGCTCGATCAAAATTGAGGGGGCACGAAGGGAGCAATGGTGACTCACCTGTATGCTCCCAGATAAAATGTTGTTAACAGTTTTAGCGGTATCAGTTTAAGCGGAGTGCGAATGTCTCCGGACCAGGGCCCGATTTAGAAAATTCTTGACTGTAGGCACAACTCAGGATGGGAGCCCCCTAACACTGATATGGGCGTAAAATTTCCAAAATTGACACAAAAAAAATAATCATGAATCATTGTGAAAGTACCATTTTACCAGGAATTGGTTATTTGAAGCGTAGAAGCCTAGAACATTATCAAATAACAAAAAGCAATACAACATATTAACTTCATCATTAAAACACCAATACAATTCAACCAGAAAAACTTATTAATACCTTATATACACTATAACATACATATGATGAACCAATCAATCAATCAATCAATCAAATTTGAATGGATATATAAAAAATATTGCTATAAAAAAGATAAAATTAAAAAAAATTGAATTTGGAATTTTTTCTTTTTTTTCCTTTTAAAATTGAAATTTTTTGCGGCCCCCAGCGTTCGGGAGCCCCTAGGCCCGGGCCTACCGGGCCTAATGGAAAATAAGGGCCTGCTCTGGACATGTGGCTTCGCATTAGGAAAAAAAACCTTAAGGTTTTGGAATCGTGTATGAAACCACCTTGTTAACAGCTAATAGAGGAATCAAGTTGTACAATTAACGCAATATTATTAAATTTTGAGAAGAGAGAACAAGAAAAAACATTAATTCAAGGATTACAGGGCACAAGATACATACAAAAACTGAATTCATGTTACATCTGTAATAAACAAGGATTCTTGAAAAAACGCCATTGGTTTGGTAAAAATGTCAGTGCGAGAGGGAAAGAAAAACTCAGGTAGATTTAGTGAGATATGAAAAGAAGATAAAACAATGAAGATCCAAAATGTCTTCAGATGTAATGATTTTTGGAAAAGAACTTGACCTAAATAGAAGGGGAAAAAAGGGAAACATAAAAGAAGGAATGGAATGACAGAAAAATGCATTTAGACTCTGCCTGAACACCACACATTACTCGAAACTGTATCGAAAATATGAATGTTTGTTTATTGGTGGTTTTTTTCTTTTATCTCTACGACGATGTTTTGCTACGCGAGGAATAAATGATGTATGGTTTATTGAAGATTGAGCTTAAATTTATGATAGGTCGATTCACTTCGGAGCGGATTTCTGAGAGCTTTTTTCTGTAAAATAATACACTTTTTTGTTTACAAGAAAAAAAAATTGATGCATTCAATAACAGAATCTGCAGCTGATAAGTGTTGGCGAGTCAATACCTTCCGCATATTTTACTTTTGAATAATTTCAATAGTTTAATGAATAATTTTTCTAAATATCAAGCATATTCTTAAATGTTGTTCCTGTGCAGATGGTACTTTTGTTATTTTATTTTTCGTCCAATCACAAGAAGAATTGTTGGTTTCTTGTAATGAGTGCACTGTATAGGTAAACCAATATAGCACCTAATGCCACCACAATTTATACCAATCTAATTATACCAATCAGTGGCAACATCTGAAGGCTCGTATCCTCCTGCCACCCACATATTATAGGGAGGTCCTTACCGACTGACGGGTGTCTGAATGTGTCCATGCCCGGCATAGATACAAGGGAATTTAGTGGAGCCTGCCGGAATTTGATCCGAGCACCCTCAGCACTGAAATCCGGCGCGTTAATCCCTAGGCTTCCTCGGACCTTATTCCTAAATGTAATAACAATCAAATTTTTTTCACGATGTAGTTTGAGCATATACTCGAGGTAGCCTGGTGGTAGCGCGTTGGGTCACGGAAGGAGAGCTCAGTTTGAACCCCGACGAGTACCACTGAATACCTTCGTGTCTAGGCGGGATATGGACATGTTAAATTCTTAGATGGGAACGCCCTTCCATGTTGTCATAGGGATGGGGGAAAGTACGATCCCTCCAGATTTCGTCCCTGGAGCTACTCGGTCGAAATTGAGGTGGCAACAGGGTGGTGGTGTTCTTTTACCTATACGGTGCTCCCCTCGAAAGCAACCAACCATTTTCACGGATAAAGTGCGAATGTCTTCGATCAAGGGTCTCCGCATAAAAAGAATGAATAAAGTAATTTATAATTTCTCTTTATTGCAGTTTTCGAATTCATGGTAAACCGCAATAGGAATTACCTTTAAATTTGAGTACATGGAAGGAAAGTTTAAAGATTCTTCCACGGTTTGAATACAATAAATTGAAAATCCCTTTCCTCTAATAATCTTTGTTTGCAAAAGCATGAAAGCAATTATTCTATGCTACGCTATACTTTCTCCCTTACTTCTTTGTTTACAAAATAGCTTAATATAGCTCCCATTTTCGTAACCTCCCACTCCTTTTCTAATGAGCTACAGTACACTTGTCAACAGGCATAAAAGCATATACCCTCTATCTGTCATTTTCCCAGCAGTGTCTCTTGCTTGCAACACGAGATGTAAAAGTACCACGTGACAGAGCTGAACATCGATATTCTTTGTTTCCATCGATATACAGCGGCGAGTAAAAGGTACCTTTCATCGATTTCCGATCTATTCGTGACTTGATAGAAGAGTTTCTATCAACTAGGGTAAAGAAAACAATAAGAGCTCTTTGAAATTAAGAGCGCAATATGCAAGAAAATGCCTTACTTCATGGAAATAAATAAAGGGAAATTTCCCATTTAGAAAATTTTCACTAAATTCTTTTATATAAGCACAGTATTTTTATGTATCCGTGAGAACTCAATAAATTAAAAACGAGCTAAAATATTCTGAACGAAGCACAGATTATTATCTAACACCTCTTAACTAAAGCAAAAATGTAAAAAAAATACTAGTTACTAAGAATGAAAAGAACAGTGACAATAATTTCCATCATTTTCATTGGTGCTTTTAACTATCATCTATGGTCTATTTTACTTCTGAAGTTTAGAACAAGCAAAAAAAAATCTCTTACAATACATCAAGTATAAGGTACATATTAATTCAGTTCGAAAAGAAAATTTTAAAATCCTTTTCTGTTAAATCGAATGCTAATAAATACTTATCTATTAATAAATATATACATATATAATATATATATATATATATATATATATATATATATATATATGTATATATATATGTATATATATGTATATATATATGTACATATATAATATATATATATATATATATATATATATATATATATATATATATATATATATATATATATATATATATATATATATATATATATATATATACATACATATATATATATATATATATATATATATATATATATATATATATATATATATATATATATATATATATATATATATATAAATATATATACATATATATATATATATAATATATATACATATATATATACATATATATATATATATATATGTAGAAGTGAAAATAGTGTAATTCCCCACGGTGTGTGGACAATAAAGAATGTGTCATAAAGGATGCAGAGGCAGGGGCAAATACAGGATTGTAAAACAATAAAAAAATAGAAGAATAGCTGTCGGTGTGGCCAGTGATAGCGATCTGAAGTTTATATTTTACAAGATGTAAATCTAACAATTGAACCATCAAAATTACAATTGTATAAAGACACGATTGAATTCTTAGGCTTTGAAATTAATGAGAACGGTGTAGCACCAGCAGAGAAAAATATAAAAAAAATTTCTAATTTCCCTGTACCTAAGAATAGGCGACAATTAAAATCCTTCTTAGGGTTATGCAATTATTTCAGGGAATTAATTAATAAGTATTCGGAGACCGTATATCCTTTAATACAAGCAACAAGTCCGAAAGTAAAGTTTGTATGGAACGCAGGAGCGCTAATTATTTTGCAAGTGACGTAGAAAGGTAAACAGGCAGACAAACGGCTTTTTTGACTGGTTGAGCGAAAGTGAGAGACTGGCAATTTTTAAACAAAAACCGGATTTTTTTTTGAGCCATAGGTCAGTTGCGATGCGGAGTGGAAAGCCAAATTTACAGGGGACACGGCGTCTGTAAAGACAACCACAAGTTGTACGATATAACTGTGTTTTACATGAAATCATGCCCAGAGAATAGATCATATGTAAAATTATGGACTTTGGATACGAACAATCTGTGAGAATGATAGTGTATGATGATTTGCAGTTACAATGATGTCGATGTATGTATATAAAGTTAATGTTGTTATGATAAGGTTTATTGTATGTCATGAAATTTTTGTGCGAGAATTATTATTTTACAATTATTATTAAAAAAAATGGGCATATAAATATTATGGTGTTTTTTTTTATAGAGGGAATATTTAGTAATAATTATGTTGATGATATGATGATGTATAGATGCAAATTGTATTATGGAATTTTCATTGATCAATGTAGTGGGTAATAAGAAGCTTATTGTGTAGTATTCTATGTTTGATTTATATTATGATAGTGTTGCTGAGAGTTAACGCACGTGAACATGTTAGATAAATAACTAAGATGTCATTTCAAGATAGAATTAATTCAATGATAATGATGCAGATAAGTGGAGAAATTATGTGGTTCTAAGTTTGTAATGGTAGCTCTAATAAAGAGCAGGGAAGTTTGTTGAAAATAATGAGTAAAACAAATTTGTAATGAACTCATTCCTGTTGAAATTTCCAATGTATTATACTCAGTATATTTACAGAACCACAAATGTGCTAATTATTTGATTTTTTTATGTACAGTAAAACTTGTGTGTGGTAAAGAAATTGCATATAATATGTATATAGAATTAGAAGTCTCATTCAAAATTCAAAAGTAGTATGGTTTGTCGTTTTGGCGAAGATTTAATTTAATATTGTGATGCGTGGAGGCACACTTACACTGTCATGTATGCTCTAAAATGTTTATTTGCAGCTTCTGTGAACAGGGACGTGAGTCGACTGTATTAAGAAAAAAAAAATTTTTAATTTTTTTTCCATAGTGGTGGAGTGTGATGTAGAAGTGAAAATAGTGTAATTCCCCACGGTGTGTGGACAATAAAGAATGTGTCATAAAGGATGCAGAGGCAGGGGCAAATACAGGATTGTAAAACAATAAAAAAATAGAAGAATAGCTGTCGGTGTGGCCAGTGATAGCGATCTGAAGTTTATATTTTACAAGATGGATGGTCGTTATTTTATGGCCCACAGTAAAAACGTCAGAGGAGAAGAATCAAAGTTGTTTTACAAAATAAACGTATGTGGGGGGAGGTACTATATAGCCTATGGACAGAGGCGGCAGAGGCGGTATAATAAAGGACCAATTAGGGATAGGAACCACTGAAGGAGAAACAGCCCACTGCCCAATGAAAGTGAGGGGCGTGCTAGAATGGCCCCCTGTAAACGGACAACAGCTTCGCTAAGGACGAGAGGAAGCAAAAAAAAAAAAAAAGGAGACGGTCTTCAGATTGGGTTCCTGAGAGTTAGATGTCGGAGGCTCTCGTCTGCCATATAGCCGTGGAGAAGTGCCAATATACTGCCAACGTTTTCATACACTGGAGATGATACTGGGTCCCGGTCGCCGATGCTACGATCGTCGTTGCATACATCCGTGATAGTAAGTGCCTCCCCGTTAGATTCTAAAAATCATATTTGACTCTATAGTTTGCCTCTGCTTCTGGGTATTGTACGTCAAAATTATTAACATAAAACAGATTGTAATACTATAGTTCTGACATGTAAATTGAAATTTAGGTTGTCTAATAAACGTATGTGTAAGGTCAATGCGTTGTATTCCTTGCGTATTCCAACCCTTGCATGCATCTATTGCTTCTAGGTGATTAACTCCTACAATATACATATATACATACATATATATATACATAAATATATACATATATAATATATATATATATATGTACATATATAATATATATATATATATATATATATATATATATATATATATATATATATATATATATATATATATATATATATATATATATATATATATATATATATATATATATATATATATATATATATATATATATATATATATATATATATACAGAGGCTGTTAGCACATTTTTTAGACGATTTTGGTTAGCGGTAATAAAAAATCGCTTGCTGCAAAAGAAATAATTGCAATTGTACTATGTTTTTAAAAGTCAAAATTATCGTCTGCGGCTTGAAAGTTTTGTTTTTATTCAAAATGGCGTTTTTAACAAAGCAGTGGTTCGAAGGCTACATTTATGCTCTTTCCGAAGAGAAATATGCATACTCCGTTATCCAAAAACGATGTGAGAGTCATGATTTTGTGATATCTAAAGCGTCGATAGGTAATATCGTCAACAAGAAAGGAAAAAAACGTCAAATTGGAGCCTCAAGTGGGACAAAAATTCCAAACAAGTATCCAAGGAAAAAATGGACATCTTCGACTATTGCAAAGGTACGTTGTTTAATGTTAAAAGAAAATCCCCCTAGTCAAAGGACAGTTGCAAAATCATTAAAATGCTCGGTGTCCACTGTAAACAAAATAATAAACGTTGATTTAAATCTTAAGAAAGCGAAAAAACGCAATGCGCATCGTCTTCTTCCAAATCATATCGCTGAACGCAGGACACGCTGCAGAATTCTATATGAGAAACACTTATCCAAAGAAAAATGGAAAACAATTGTCACAATAGATGAATCATGGGTGTATTTAAATGATTGCAACAAAAAAAGAGCCATTTATTATCATAAAAGGGGAGAACAAAATTTAAGTACATGGTTCAAAGAATCGAAAGAAAGTTTTTCTAAGGGATTCATGATTGTTGCTGGTTTTTCTTATAATGGCAAGTTAAAAATAAAGAGTGGAAAAAAATGTCAAGACTAACTCCAAATACTATCAGGAACATATTTTATCGCCAATTTTTCTGAATGAAATACCATCGCTTTACCCACAGTGCCATCAATCTGTGAGACTCCATCAGGACGAAGCTAGCAGTCACACATCAAAATCCACTGTAAATTTCCTAAAAGAAGTGGAACAAAAAACTGCTATCAAGGCCATACCCTTCACTGATATCCCTACTAAATCTCCCGATGTATCACCTATGGATTTTTGTGCTTTCGGACTTTTAAAATCTGCATTATCCAAACGTCGTCCCAAAACCCTTACAGGACTCTGGAAAGCTGTTCAGGAGGAATGGGACAGAATACTTCTTCTGACACTTCAAAAGGCATTATTATCCTGGAAATTGCGGTGTCGAAAGATAGTTCAGAATAAGGGATGTCAAATAGAACATTTAAAACACAAGAATTTTATGTAATTTAGTTTTGTGAATACAATATACATCATCTAAAAAATGTGTGAACAGCCTCTGTATATATATATATATATATATATATATATATATATATATATATATATATATATATATACGTGTGTGTATGTGTCAGGCTAAAATAATGAAATGCATTGTTCCTTAAATTTTGTTCCTTAAATTTGAAGTTTAAAAGTTCATTATAGCGTTGTGTCGTTGACCTGTACGTTAAAACTTCAAGAAAGAAACAGTTTAACACATAAAAACTTTTATTAGACACTTCTTCCATAGTTCACCTTCTATTCATTGTCGATTAAGAATGAAGTAATTAAACTCACCATTATTCTGTTGAAACGCAAAAAAGTTAGGTTAAGTTAAGCTGAAAACTATGTAAAGTGAAGCGCGGACCACAACTGTTTTTCTTTGCAAAGATGTTGGTGTGAGTGCAAATGGTTTTTTTTTTTTTTTTACGATTCTTTGGCTCTATCAGATTTTTGAAATGAACGAAGATTCTTTGATTTTTCACCGTTTCGGGCGGTAGAAGGGTGAAGCGGAGGGTAAAAACAGAAAATACACAATAATAGAGAAATATTTTTTTTATCCCTTAAAATTTATTTTAAGGCTGCCGTGTACTAACCATATTGGATTCGCTCACCTCAGTTTTCCCCCATGGAGAAAATATGTCCAAGGATGGCGGACTTGGATTTAAAGATTGTTTTTTTAATTGTACTCCGTAACAGAGAAATAAATTTTATAACTTGGGGTTTTTTTTTGTCTTAAAAAATGCAAATAATAATTTAAAACTTAAATTATTCAGTGAAAAATCTGGTACAGTGTGTTTTAAATGTTCATAAATTCCTTTGGTGGACGAAATTGATAAAATGTATCCTGTTGCAAGGTGCAGAAAACTTCAGGCTATCTGAAAATGCCATTTTTATTGGATTATCAGCATTTATGTAGCTGTAAATAGTAGACAGAATTTCTCCATAGGTTAACATTGAGGTGAGCGAATCCAATAGGGTTAGCACATAGCAGTCTTACTGATAAAAGTGGCGATGAACAGTCTAATATATCAGTTTAAAAAATCGTGGAAAAGGATTTTTTTTCATAAAAATTAAAGGTACATCGGCACTTACCCCAACACGGAACTTTTGTGGGGTTAGTCCAGACCTGAGCTTAGGTCTTAAGAATTAAGAAGTAGAAAGTACAACTGACGTATATTAATAAAGCAATCGTATTGTCTGTCTGTCGGTCACACCTCCGGTTGTACCAGCTCAATTTCGGCCATATTTTAAAATGTCGAAATCGATGTATTTTTTTTTCATGAAAGTACATAAATGTTACATATTTGGAAAGAGCTTTTAAAACTGATAATTTTTTCTGCCTAGACTTAATCTGTTACTTTAATAGTTTTAGAGATATTTCAATTCTAAATGCATACTCCACCGAACAAAACGTAAACACATCGTGATTCATTCACAGCGTGATTCTCACTAAAAAATGAATCACTGAGAAATGAAAAATATACCCATGCGGTGACGTCAAACTTCAAAAGAGATAAAGTTTGACGTCACCGCATGGGTATATTTTTCATTTATCTCTTGATATATTACGTTAACGTGCGTGACACTGGAATTGACGTTTATCTATAATGAAGAATGACAACTGCTACGGCAATAATATAACAAAACAACAATATAAAAGCTGAAGTTTTTGTAATAATTAACTTACTTCAAAAAAAATCTTGAAGGAGCTTGAACTAAAATGGATGATTATTGATAATGATTCAGACATACATCTCACTAGTCCGAGTGAAATATACGTGGACATTTAGTAACCATCCCTGGATGTTGCGCTTAACGCCAACGCGCATCGGTGCTTATCATGTGAAAGAGCATATGTTTTACTGTACATTCCTATAGATGGCAGCATTAAGTATCTTAGAAGTTATCTGGGAGCTGCAGAATCGCCCCGAATCACATTAATCATTTTAAAACATCAGAACTTTACTCCTTCGTCTTGAACCTGTGTGAGAATAAATCACTTATGCACAAGAACTAAGATAAATGACAAGCTAAATGATGTTATAAATACAATCGCATGGCTATAACTCATATCCTCTGTGATTACAGTACTTTACATACGCTTCGTTTTAAACATTTACTTGCTGTTTAAGGGGACTCACTACACTTAAATCTTTAAAACATTCGATTGTTTGAAAAAAACATATGTTAAAGCCTGATCATTTTTTAACAAAATAAAGCAAACCGCATGAAAATATTCCGCTTAGTTCCGGAGATGTTGATATTCTAAATATTTAATTACTGATCAAGTTTATGGTAAGAAAAATTTTAAACTTGATGTAATTCCGCAACTGATATTTCAAAAACTATGAAACATAATTCCATGAAATTTTTATCACTGCATAATCATGTTATTTTATTGCGTCTGAAATAGAATTATTGCAATCACTGCACATTTTGTTGTTTTTTCAGGGGTAAATTAATGCATATATTTATGGAAATTTTAAGTATATTTTGAGCAGTTTTAAAAAAAATTGAAAAAATATTTTAATGTTGAATGTTCTATGTTCAATTGTATTTTGAATTATTTATTTTAAATATAAAACAGGAATTATACATTTAAGTGTAAAATAAATTTCACAGTTCTGCGCGCAAGCCAGTATACAATAAAAATGCTTAAAAAACAAGGTATATCTAAAGCATTTAAAAAAAATCATTTAAAATTATTCTGAGAGTTGAAAATCTGTTTATTAAAATAAATATATCAATTTATCATATACATAAAATTGGGAAAAATTGGGAGTAAATTGAAATAGTTATAAAGAGTCAAAAAGTATGAAAATGTGCCTTATTTCCTCAACTTAAGAGTCGTGAGTCCCCTAGATAAAAGCAGCGTCCAACTGACAAAATATTGATGAATTAAAAGCAAAACATCCAGGTAAGAAAACTTTTATTTCACAAAACCATGATGCTTATAAAAACAGAACAGAAAATATATTTACAGTGAAAATTCATGGAATCATCATTATATGAACATGCAAATTTGTACTGTATAAAGAATAATGCATATTGTGTGTGATGATGACACTTACTATGTATATAAGATGAAAAAGACATTTCTCTCGAAGAAACAGTTAATTCTGATATACAGCAAGCAGCAGTATGAAATAAATGCAATGTAAAGAAAAATGCAAATACATAAATTTATAGTGAGAAGCAAAGAAATTTACAGATACTAAATTCTTAGCGAAGAAATTAAATATAAAAATTTTCTCGATTTCTTACGTACTTACCATTATTTTTATTAATTTACTCATTTAAGTTAAAACAACTTCATCTGTCAGAAGCCAAAATGGAGTTTTGTAACGTATAAATGTCTTTGGAAATTCCCTTTGTAATGAATTTATTACATTACAAAATGGAGTTTTGTGCTGTAATAAATTCTAGCACTTTTAAAAGACATGGTCAGGTCTATAGACAGGTGTCAATAGAAAACGGTTTACCAATTGTTTACTTCACGACCTAGATGGAAGCTGCAATATTTTATTGCAAAACTCGATTCGGATATTTTTCCTTTTTAAATAGAACTGGACCTGAAAAATAATTCTAGGAATCATAGAATCACAATTGAAAGAGTTTTTGTGATGTTAACTGAGAAAAAATTATTTTTTAAATGCAATGAACTGTAAAAAAATTAGCTATTTCCATCATTAAAATTATAAAAAAATACTCTAAAATAAGCATTTAGTCGCTAGCATAAACCATAACTAAGTGAACAGTGTACGAAATTAAGAACAGGCGTGATAAAATTTGATGTAAGTGAATATATTTCTTTTTCTAATTAATGCAAGTGTTGAGAGCTATTTAAGAAAGATATTATAGACATAACTATGACCTTCATATAAAATAAAGACAACTCAAAAATTTTAAAAGTTTTAAGTAGTAATTTAAACAATCTTTTAACAACAGAGATTATATTTGGTCTCACATAAACTCATGTGATAAATGTTTGACTGGATTTTATTCAGAGAAGATTTTTGTGGATTCAGTGTTAAACCAAATCATCCGATTTTAAAACCATTGAAACTGAATAAACGTCAATATCAATCTCACTGAAAAATTTCTTGTGTTGCTTAAACCGGGAAATAATTTAAGAATGTATCAAATTTAATAATATCTGATATTTAATACGGTACGGTACGTCTTTCTTAATATTGAAAAAAAAATATGCTTTTGAAATCTAGTTTCTTCAACATTATTCAAAGCTATAATTATGAAGTTTGAGCTCAGTTAACCTGGAATTATATCTATAGTGCCCGGTATAAAGGGCTTAAGTCAAAAACAGTGATTTAGATATACCAAGTTATTGGTTTTTATATAATCGCAGAACAATAATTTCGACTTGAGTCTTATGTACAAAAAAATGTACTTTTGTATACAAAATTGATAAACCTAAGCCTTTTATACACGTCAAAAGATTTTTTTATCAATACTAACAAATATCTAAAAATCACTTTATTTGTCTTATGCCCTTTATACCGGGCAGCACCGATATTTCAATCATAATTCATAGGCAATGATTAACTGGGAATTACTTGAAGATATTGGAGAAAAAGATTAATTATGAAGAGGGGAAAAAACTGAAATGTGATTGGTGTTTTTGAAAGCAAAACTTAGTTTTCAAACGCAAAGATTAGCAAAATTTTCAGTGACTAATAGAACCTTTCTTCCGTCCAGATCGTATTGCTGTCAACGAACTATTGTATAGTGGAAAACAAGAAAGGCACTCGAAAAATACTTTTCTTAAGTTTGATGAGTAATGGAATAAGCATCAGCTGTGCAATATGAAAAACCGCATAAATGAGATCGGTGATAGGCAGTGAGTTTAATGAATACTGTAGTTTTAACAAATAAACTCTCGTGCAAAAAATTTTTGAAAAGAACTCTGTCACCATTTCACAGAAGATATTATAGCTACACCTCAAGATATAATTAAAATCCTAGCCTGTGAGTCAAATTTCACTTATTGGGAATTTGCTTTATCAAATTTATCAATTTCAAAACTGACCATATTCCAAACGATTTTATGTTCTGCATTTCTGTCTTTTAACATGCTAGAGACAATCTCTTATTATGGTCCTTAGCTGTTATCTATTTCTACAACTGCATGTGCGATTGACGACAAACTCCCTGAAAAGCAATTAAAAAAAGAATATGAATTCAGACCAATATGAGAACATATCTTATGATGATATATTGAAAGGAACAACTCCTTAAATAAATGTATTTAAAACAATATGCTGTTCATTGTAAACGAAATGTATTGTAAAAAAAAATAGGTAGTCTCTTCTAACGAAACTACCGCGAGTTATTAACGTAGGATTACTTGTCGTTGTTTACCTCTTTTGTATGTATATATGTTTGTATGTGTTATGTATGCATGTATCTCTATATATGTACGTGTATATATATATATATATATATGTATATATATATGTATATGTATGCCAAAATTTTGACGCATTTTGGTATTTTTCTGTTTAACTGTTTACTGCTTGCCCAAGCGATACAGACTGGGTTTGGCGCGCTGCCAATATTATAACTCGCTATGCAGGACATCTGAAATTTTGATTTCTGGAGGACCGTTATGAAGGAACGTAATCCTACGAAAAAGTAATAAATCCATTCATGTAGGCGGAATGTTCGGGAGAAATCTACCAACACTGCAGTTGAAAATAGACTAAAAAAATAAGTTAGCAGAATCCAACATGAGAAATATTTTAAAACGTTGCAAAATCTATAACACTGTGATCTCCATTACACTCTATATTAAAAATTATATGTTATTTGAACTAATATGATGTGTATTTAATCGTGTAAAAGCTGTTTGATTGCCTTGTTGAAGTTTTAGTAAATAAATACTCTTCAAATTAAATGCAGATTTTTTAGTAACAATAGATTCATGTTTAGTTGAATATTTTCAGGTTTTTCATACTTAAAAACAAAAAAAAATTAATCTGTCAGATGATTTTTATAAATATAAATTTTAAATCTATTTTCAAAAGATCCTACAAATGTAACAACAGAAAAGCAAGGCTCAAATCCAATTTCAGAACAATAATTTCCAGCTCAAAATCATGGATGTTGCTCATAAAAGACTAATAGTTCATAAGACTTTTTTCTATAACTTCTAAATCTATAAAAATATCCCATAAATGTAACAACAGTAGAGTAGGGCTTCAATTTCGATTTCAGAATGATAATTTCAAGCTCAAAATCATGGATTTTGCTCATAAAAGACTAGAAAATTGACTAAGCATAATGCATACAAGAGTTTCCTTGCTATCAAAACAATGAAGACACTAAGAAAATCATTTCAAACAAAATACAAACATGAAATATCAAAACTTAATGAACAGAATGCATATGAATTCACAATACTGGAAATCAATATTTGTATCCAATTCTGAATACACGTCAGAAATATTAGATCTCAAATTTATACAACAAATAATGAGATAATTCATGTGCATCACAGATCACAATATAAAAAATACTCAGGGGACAAGAACTTAATATTTCCCTCTCAGTTCTCTGGAAGTGATACAAATTTTAGGTTAAACTAAAAATTAGTCGATAATAATTATATCTGACTGCATCTAGCAGAGCAAAAAAGTTCATCAAATAGGAAACATTCTTCCTTTGGTTAAAGACATTAAAGAATCCATGCTTTCGAAATTAAAAGATCTTGCTTGAAATATAAAGTGAGAAGATCCTGTGTCCACTCTCTTCGGGTATTTTCAACTTGTAGATCATATTTTTGTTTTCATTACACCCATTCTATTTCACAAAAACAGTCCAACAAAAAGCGAAAGAGTCGTGCGTAATGCTAAGAAAAATGGTGAATTCGTATTCACAAATCAGTTTGTTCACATTTACACAATATTAATGGAACTCTCGTGGCCTTTTTGTGTCTCAATTGCATTTTAATATCTTCCTTCCTGTACAGTCCAGGATGGAAAAAGAATGACGTCAATGGGTAATGTTCTATGAAGCACTGAGATCATTGTCTCAGGTACTTGAAATTTTATCTTCTGGAATTTCAACCCTCTGAAAATAAAAAGAAAATAATGGATATTTAATAGGTTGAATAAAGAGAATTCAAAAATAAATTGAAAATTTAGCTTCTTCCATTTTATAATAAAATAGGAAACTTGTAAATTTTGCTGCTGCCAAATGTTACTAGAATCAGCTGGCATTTGAACCTGAAAATCGGCCATTTAGCCTTGAACGCGTTTTTTTTTCTCGTTCTTCTGTGAAATTTACATTTCCTACTTAAGATACCTTTTCATGGATTTTCATCATAATAGAAGTAAACTAGCTGAAAACCGGTACTTTGCTACAAAGTACATTCAAATTAAATAGAACGGTCAATGTATGCAATTATTGATAAAAATATGTATAACTATATTTATAATAAATACAACGATCAATGTATGCAATTGATGTAAAAAAAAGAAAAAATATATTTATAAAAAATCGCAACGGATATTTTTATAGACGAAATAATGTAGAAGAACATATTCAAATTAAATCTAATAGAACATACTAAAGAATATAGTATAGTTAATATAGTACAATTTGAGGAACATATCTTTTACTGTATTTTAATATTTTTTTTGGATAATTTCCAATCGTCTGCCGCATTAGCAAGAAAACATTTTTTTTGCCTACTTCGTTGTTATGCTTGTGACGATAAATTAATTTAAAGTACCAGAAAAAGAAATCACGTGATCAGTATTTAATAAATTAAATTCTAAAATTAATTTTTAAAAATTTCCCCAAAATCAGAAAATGGAGGTAAAGATCGAAAAAGATTTCATTTTGAAGGAAATTTTATGATCTTTCTTGTGATATAAATTTTATAACTCTCAAATTATTATTTTAAATGCAAACTTTAAAAAGTTACTAAAATAGCTTAAAAATTTAGTTTTTAAAAAATCTAAGAAGATTTTTTTGAAAATCTTTCTTAGTGCACCCCTACACTATAAGAAAATTTCAGCCCCATAGGTCCAGCGTTTTGGTCTGTCCGTTATACGTCAGTCAGCCAGTCAGTCAGTCAGTCAGTTACGGAACCTTTTTATATATAGATGAATAATGTATATACCCAAAAATTTTCATGAAGACACAAAAGTCAACTCACTCTTTACTAGATTTAAGACTGGGAAAGAGGAAAGAAAATGGTCTAGAAATTTTGAAAAATTGCAAATCAACTAAGACGTTTTTCTATAAAGGATTCTGCGTTGGACCAGAGAAATTTGCTCCTCAAAATAAAAAGAAATAGTTATTCTTGATTCCAGAATAATGAAGAGCCCATATTATTCAGCATTACTACGTATTTAAAATTTGAGATTCAAAATTTGATTCCCACTTTTATCATGACAGAGAAAAATTTAGTATCGTTTAATTAAATAAGTTTAATCTAAAAGAAATTTCACTCCCTCTAAAAACTAGTTATACAGTTACGAGCAATGTAAAATTGAAGCACATTATATTTTTTTAGAAAGTAGTTGAAATAAAGGGAAAATAATCTTTTAATGATTATTAATTTACTATAATAATTATAATGCATTTGGGGTGAACAGAATTATTTTTCAATTCCGCTCTCATTTATGAATAATGGGTGGCTAATCGATCAGCAATGGTCTAGTATTTAATACTAAAATACATGAAAGTGTTGCAGTGATACGTACAAAAGTGCAATTCAGAGATGAATTTTATTGAAATTGGACCGCAAGAATTAAAGAAATTATTCTTATAAAAAAATTATTCTTAAAATATTAATTGCCTGAATAGTACACAATATTTGCCTCAAAATAAACCTTCTGTCGTGGACAATACTGGAATTAGCTTGAATTCGTCGTAAGCTAGGATAATGGGAAAGAATCCGGTCGGGGTAGTCTAATTAAATAGCAAAATTAATTGAATCGATTCATTTCAAATGATCATGGCTGGACTGACATGCAAATTTCCTACATTAAAAAATTATGCTTTAACTAAATAATTATTAAAACATCTGCAACAATTTATATTACTTAATTTTCTTAAATCATATAGTTTTGAAATTTTGCTTTCATAATTTAATACATAGAACCATATTTTAAAACAGTACAACTAAACAAATGTCTTTATTCAAGTCTTTCCGTATTCTTACTCTGTAGAATGTTTCGACATTTTTATTTATCTAAGGAATAAAGCCGCATGTTTATGGATGAAAACTGCAACGAGTGAATCCCTAACTTCATTAGAGATCCTCGTGAATCTAAGTTATGGCAAGACTTGCTGTAATTTTTGTGACAATTCTGTGTTGCAACTCAACATTCCTAGCTAACCAGCAATCTTATCTTTCTCAGATATTCTCATACACGTTTAATAGTGTGTGTATTTAAATCGTGCGTACTAAATCCTTACTTAGTGAAAGATATCTGACTAATTATAATGTTTAAAGCACAGTTACATGTGCCCTATAGCAGTAGTCCAAAAACTGTGGATCGCGAAAAATAATTGGAGGAGTTGCGGATAATTTGAAGTAAATTTATAGTATACTGGATTATTTAATTAAAAGTACATATTAATATTTAAATATGAAATTTTAGTCACACGAGATTTGCCAAAAACAGTGTAGAAGGTAAGCAAGACAATTTTACTGTAATTACTACATATTTTATTGTAATTATACTTTTTTATTGTAATTATATGTATTATATGTAAATATTTATAGTATTTAAGTTAAACTAAACCAAAAATCTACAGTCCATTGATTTTAAAAATAGTTTGTCAATACATTATCACTTCTTTTTTCTATTTTTTCTTAACGTTTTCCTATTTAAAAAAATTCACTACTACAAAAAGTTTTCATTACGGTCGAGAGATTTTTATTTAAAGAAAGTAGGTTGCCGTCGAAAAAATATGTGTGCAACACTGCCCAACGGTACATATACCCTAATAAGATCAACGACACATACTTGATTAATTAAAGATTCACTGCGTTCAGATGCTGCTGGGGACATCCCATCATCACTCTGCCACCGCTTGGACATGGGTGTAGGTCTGAGGGGAAGAGTGGCGTAGGGTGACGGGTAATCGTTTGGAGGTGCCGGGGTTGAGCACCAAAGTAACGGCCTGGCATTGACGTCCACGTATCTGAAGTTGGATGTATGACGAGACAACGGAGTGCTACGTGAAGTGGAGGGCTGTTCAGCAAAATCTGCGGAAGAAAATGAAATGAAATAAATAAAATAAAATAAGAACATTTTTAGCTGTATCAGCAACTTTGGGCCTGTTCACATAGAATCCATCACTGTCAGCGTTACTCGTATTGACATATTTTAAACCAATAACAGGCCCTAACAATTTCGTGGCTAATCGTTTGGAGGTTTCTAATTGGTTGAATATATTTCAATACGAGTAACGCTGACGGATTCTGTGTGAACAGGCCCTTAGGGTCTCAGATTTTTTAATCAGCATTTGCTAGGACTTGTAATTTTTATTTTCATTTTTCAATGAGGCAGGCACTTGTCTCTGACGTTAGGTACTTCTCTTGCCATTGGCCAATGAAGACCCGCGAATATTTGCTGGCCACTTTATTATGGGAACACAGTATATGTGAGCCAGCATTGCTCCCTAGAAGGGAGACGATACGGAAACTACCAGGCCTTATTCGGGATTTGAACCCAAGCCCACTGCGTGGGAGCTTAGAACGCTAACTACTATAGAACATGGGCGGCGGTTTGTAATGTTTTCCCCTTCAAATGTGTGCTTATAAACATATATTTTATTAAACATAGTAAAATTATTGGAATTACAATAAATATTATGATAATTGAAATAATAAATACTATTAAATTATAATTTTAAAGGATAATTGAAATTTCCTTAAAAAATTTTCAATTTTGATTTAAAAAACTATATTTTTGAATTTTGACGTATAGGCGGAACCAATTTTTTACTGTGTATATATTATCCATTTTTAGTACAGAAAATCGTATTTTAACTTCAAGATATATAAATATATTATCTATAAATATTTTTATATTTTTTAAAGGGAAAAATATGTTTTTAAAAATAATTTATGCTTTCAGAAAATTTTTAACCAGTTTTTTGTCAAAATCAAAAGTTCTGAAGACAGCTTCATCAGACAAGAACAGAGAAACTCTGAACAAGATTTTAAAGAAATGAACTATTGTATTACATAAATACGCTTTGTTTGTGTAGATATCTTGCAAGGAATTTTAAATATATCGTTTCACAGGAGATAAATCATGAAAAATGTCACCCGAAGATAAATGAACTTACAATTACAGATGTACTTCACTTTGACTAGAGAAACACAAAGCAATACGAGAAAAAGGTGATTTTCTTGAGAACTTTGTGTCTTGGAAAACAAGATTAAGTCTTAAGATAAAGCTTAAATATCTGATGAGTTACCCATGTATGAGTATTATGCTATTATATAAATAGCATTTGTGTAATTCATAACATGTACTAAAAACAGAGAAAGAATGTATTGCAGGGGTGGCCGAACTGCAGCTCTTTTCACTTTTTTGTGGATCATGCTTCAATGATAGATTTTCAAATATTATATACAAGAATGTCGTATAATTGGTTTTTTGAATTTTTTTTAATAAATTGTTCTTATTTCACACCTTTTCTCGAGCTATAAATCAATATTAACTGAATTGCTACCGGTCTGCAATAACTAAATATATGCCATATTTGAATCATTTAGCAAAACAACAAAACGAAAAATAATTATTACAGATTAAAACTATTTAAGAATTAAAAATTATTAATCAGTTTAACAATTGGAGTATGTTATGTTTAATAAAACATTTGAAAAAATTGTTTAAAAATTTCTTTCCTATAAAATATAGCCTTTTTCCTGTTTTTGGCTCTTCTGAGTACGCAGATATTCCCCAATGCCTCTTAACACTGTTTACCCTTGGTTAGCCCTAATATATTGCAAAACTTTTTCATTATAAATTTCAATGTTGCACCATACAACATGCAAATATGACATAAAAGACTCACAAATTGCAAAAACAGTTTGATATTTTTTATATTAAATATAAGTAGTTATCGAATGGAAACCAGAATTAAAATGGTTATGTGCAAAGGCACCAAATGTCATTTTTAATAAAACGTATTTATGTGATACAAAAGTTCATTTCTCTATAACAAAAAATGACGAAAACAATGCACAGTATCGTGACCTTGAGGTTAAGTAGCTCGTTTATGGTTTCCACGGCACATAAACTACTCTTTCCTTATATATACAATGGAATCTCGCATAACGAGCATAATTCGTTCTAGAGTCTTACTCGTAATGCGAAACACTCGTTAAGCGAAACGATTTTTCCCATATAAATTAATGTAAAATACAATAATGCGTCCCATGCCAAAAAATACTCAACATTTTTCAGATGCTTATTATTTAAAGAAATTGCTTATACATAAATTCTTAAGGAGAAAAATCATCCATATGTAGTTTATTATTACGAATTTATGACACATATCTAATTTTTTTTACTAGAAAGCTATCTAGCGGCATTTGTTTTTTCTAAGCGCTTCAATATTTGCTAAAAATGTGTCACCGCATTGTCATGAATAAATTTATAGCGCGGCATAGCCACCGTCTTATCAGGGTGTATGCTTTGTAAATTACGATGCAACAGTTCCATGTTTCATCATTTCTTTACTGCGCCAGAAGATTTTTTTTTTTTTTTTTTTGCTGTTTCTTCATCCTTCTCCACTGACAGATTCTCCTCTACAAATGCTTGCTGTGAAAGATACTGCAATTCTATTAGCTGTTCGGTGGTCAGCTCTTGGTTGTGCTCTTCCTCAAGCTCCGTAATATCATTGTTATCCTCCAGTCCCATGATATTGCTTCTCGAACCATCCATGACTACTCTTAAATACTTATTTTTCGGCCGTTGAAGATCCTGGTGACTTGAAGATCCGAGTGACGTGGAGAGGGGACTTTCTTCCACGTCACTCGTTATGCGAAATGTTGCTCGTTACGCGAGCCATTTTTTTACGATTATTTGCTCGTTATGCGAAATACTTGTTATGCGAGGTGCTCGTTAAGTGAGGTTCCACTATATATATATATATATATATATCCTGTTATTTCATATATATTTACAGTGCCATAGTACAACATTTCCATTTTCAATTGATCATTATCAATACTTAAACAGAACAATCATCAATCGAAAATCAGCGAGAGCGAATCTAAAGTCCAGCATAGAGACGGGAAGCACGTCCCACAGTTCTCTTTTCATAGTTATCTCTCTCTTCTCCTTTCTTCCCTTTATATACCTCCTCTTTCAGAAAACTCCAGATCATTCTAGAAGACACCACTAACGTGGGAAAGCACCGTGGCCTCCGGTCAGCCCGTGTGTCGGAGCATCTGGTCCTCCGGAAGTGGTTGTAATTACCAAAAATTGAACACTCCGATAACGAATTGTTTAACGACACCATCCATCTTTTCTTAAATTGGTCGCATATTTGGAGGCTTTTTCCACTTAAAATTGGGCCCAACACCACGATGTGTGCGTGCCTTTGACACACAGTAGCACAATAATTGTAAGAATATAGTAGACCTACACGTAATAAACACTTCTTTAAATCCACAATAAGAAGGGTTACAGTTTTCAAACTAATTCATAGTTCACCATCATCCCTAGGAGCGTTAGGTGTAATTGTCACTCTGAAATTCATAGTGACAATCAGACGTAACGCTCTTCGACCAGATGATGAATACTAATGAGTTCAAAACATGTAGCCATACTTTTAATTTATTGTGGATTTGAAGAAGTGTTCATTACGCACGAGTTTTCTACAAGTTTCTTCATATAGTACAGTGGTGAACAAAATGTGGGTCGGAACCCACAGAGGGGTCGTGGAAAAATGGGAAGGGTCGCGGTGGTCTGAAGTGAATTTATAACCTACTGAATAATTTAATTAAAACACTTTTTAAACTTTCTATAATCAAACATTTTTAATATTTTTTATATGTTAAAAATGTATGATATTGTTAAATGAGGTGTCAAATTGTCTTACAGGACTTCATTGTTCCATTCGCCTTACCTATACGCGTGAAACTGTGTTTTCAAAATTAGTAACTATTAAATTAGTAGCTATATTAATTAAGGGCAGGATCAAAATTTCCCCCTTACCGCTCGTCATGTGTCCGTCCCTTTTGTTCGCTTGCCTGCTGTTGACCTTCGTAATGTAGACACAGGCGACGGCAATGACACATACAATGACCACGCAAGAGACGGCGACGCTCAGGGAAATGACCAGTGTGGTCTGGTTCGTCGTCTCCTGCAATTGCGTCATCGAAGAGCGCTCGAAACTCGGATCTGAAAAGGGAAACACCGGAACAACAGATTAAACTCAGAATAACGTGAATCTGTCCATAAAGAGATAAGCTGGAAAAAATATTTCAGAAGTAGATAGATCTACGTTTAGTATGCATCCCTATCACTTTATGGAGGTGCACCAGTCGACATTACAGATCTCCAATCCTAACTGTAAGCAGGGGGGAAATTGTTTCTCTCAGTGTTTTTATAATCACAGATAAGCAAATACATCATTTTTAATAACTATTTTTTCCGTATGAATATAGTTTAATCCTTCAGCGGTCGGGCCCGGGTATAGAGTGCAACATTTTTGTAATTTTGAATGGTTTGTTTTTACATGTAAGGGCTGAATGTTCCAAGCAGTTTCTATTTATAGCTACACCCTTTTTAATGCAGGTCTGATTTTCTGGACCCTTCTATTCCTTTCCCTTCATTGTTAGTGGTGATTTAACTGTGGTAAACCAGCGATTATACTGGATTACAATACGACAAAAGCAGGAGTTGATGTAGTCGATCAAATGTGCTGCATATACACGGTATCCCGCATATCAAGAAGATGGACTCTCTCATTGTTTTTTAGGTTTTTGGACGTAATAAGAGTCAATTTGGAAGTTGTCCTTAGATCCAATAACCGGACAGTTTTGAAATAAGGCGATTGTATCTGCCTTCTTTAGCCTTTAATTATAAACATATCTCAATATTATCAACATTTTTTATCTGTCATAAAAAGCAGAATTATTATTTTCAATTAAAAAAAAGTTTATTTCAAGAGAAATAATCAAGGTTGAAAGAGATTGCACTTTGTGCCACACGCGCCTGCTGATGTTCAAAAAATTGGGCACGCTTGCTGAAGGGTTAATAAAGAGCGTGCAGTTTGGTAAAATGAAAAATTTATCTGCAGTTAAATTTTTACAGGCATTACTTTATTGACGGTTCCGAGGCAAACCTTAGTGGTAACACGTTGGACTTGAACGGAGGGAGCTCTGTGAGAATCCTGACAAGCGCTCTTGATATCTTCGCGTCTACGCCGTGTTGCATGTGGGGGAGAGGAAGGTACGACCAGATGTCGCCCCTTGAATGTTCGGTCAAAATTGTGGTGACACCCGGATAAGTCCTGATTTTGACCTTTGTGGTGCCATTATAAACCGAACCCGGATTCCTCAGTCCGCAAACATCTATGCACCTGGTTTGGGATGTCCCGGCCAGTATGCGCAAGTCACAACACCAATACATTATTGGTGTCTATTGAGTGAAAGTTAAAACTCTTTTTGCAAACAATTAAAAAGATTTCGCACACGCGTATTGCATTTAAAAAAAGTGTTTAAAATTAAATTCGTGATAAAAAATATTAAGAGGATAATTCCCCATAACATAAATGGGATGTGAATATTTGTAATGTCTACTGATATACCTCTTTAACTTGGCTTTTTCTAAAGTTTACCACTTAACCGAAACTCGAAACTGCAGAGAGAAAAATCGCTACACAGTTAAAACTGAAATCAATCTATGAAATTTATATAAAAATTATCAGCATGGATAGATCTAAATTTAGCATTTTTCCTATTTAAAAAAAAGTTTACTAGCAAAAGTGCGAAAAAAAAACAATATTGATATCCTAATTAGTTTTAAATCAAATTTAGAAAATGTATAAATTCGCTTATTGGCAACTAAGAGCAAAGCAAAATAGCTGCATATAAAATTATTTTCTTATTCTCTCGTCGATTACATGAATGGGCACTTACAATAAGCCATTAAGAAATTTATTACTAGTAGAACTGTCTCATACAAAAAAAAAAATGCTAATGTATCACGATTGTGATAAAATGAATTGAAAAGATTCCGAATATCATGTTACCTGAAAATGCAGTGAACCACTCCGACAAGTAACCAAACGATCATTATTTTAAGAAATTTCCTGAAAATGTATATTCATTTTTTTTTGCAAATAAATGGTCAAGTAAACGGAAATAAAATACTTAATTAGCCAAAGATAAGAGAGAACCATGTTTTTTCGCGAAGGGAAGTTACACTTAATATAATCTTTTTCTCAATGAATCTGATTACACCCTATTAAGATGCTTTTTCAATTCATCTCATTCATCATCATTTTTTGGATTGCTTCTGCATTTCGATATACTTTATGTATACGCTTTATCTATAGAAGTGATTCTTAACGTTTGTTGATCAGGGACCACTTGCAAACGAAATTCGTCAGGGGACCATCTAGCTAACCCCTTTTAGAGGTAATATGTTTATCTTCTAATAAAACTATTTGTCGAAACAACTTTAATAAAAAGTTACAAATAAACTTATACAACGCTAAATTTAATGTAAAAGTAATCTTAATAGCAAACGTAAGAGATTATGAAAACTTAAAAAATTAATAAGATTTTGAGCTTACGTTAGCTTCACTAGTTGCAAATTTCCTGGTGACACTGCGATTCCGTCACCGAAGAAATATATTAGAGATTTTTAAGCACAACAGGGACTTTTTCGTATTCAGTACTCAGGAAACAGAAGAAACATAGATTTCTTAGAATTTGAACAAAAATTCAGAACATAAAAGTTTTTTTTGTCACCTTATTTTATAAAATAGTGATCTTCACGGTCGTTTTGAAACGATAAAACCAATTTTTTTTTAAAATCCCTGCTGACTTCGCTGGTCACTTCTTGAGTTTCTCTAGGACCCCTGCTGTTCGCAGATCACCGGTTAAAAACCAGTGATCTATTATAGAATTGAAGCGATCACTTACATCCCTCTCATATTATCAGAACACTTCAAAGTTTTTGTAAATTTTTTAAATTGCTTTACATTTTGATAACGAAAACCAACTGTTAAATTTTATTTTTTTTATTTTCCCCGAAATAATTCGTTAACTTTAATTTCATTTTTACATATTCTAGCTTGAGGAAAACTTTCAGTCATTCCTTAATATTTTATTAGGGTTGAAATACGCCAACAATACATAAAACGGACTTATTATTTAGGAGTTATTTGTGAAGTACTCGTTGATAGAACATTATTTTGAGAAAATTATTTTGACATTATTTTGTCTGGAAGAATTAGGAACATAAACGTTTCTGTTTTTTTAAGTTGCGTCACGCTATAATATTATGGGCGAAAAAATTTGGCAACTTCATATAAGGGTCAAATTTCTTTGCTGATTAAACTTCGTTCCTGTCCATATGAGATTGAGACAGTTTGCATCCATGGGAAAATGGAGAATACAAATTTTCGGGAAGTTTTAACTTGCATCGTTGCCACATAAATATCATTTTTTTGTATGAATCACATTTTGGTTGTAAGTAACTTCCTACGTTTCCCAAATGAAAGTGCGAAAAATGAGCTATAGAAAATTGTATCAGGCTTAACTCTATCAGTATTATTTTGTTAGCAATAAACTCGTTGTAACTGCTATGTAAGTAGCCATTGGTCAGCATAAAAGTATGTTACAATGACCTACTAGTAACAGACTTCTACAGGTAATTCAGTATTCTAACTAGTGGGGTGTACTTTGAATGAAATTTAATAGTTGTTTCGGAACCCATAAACTGTAAATAAACACATACCACAAGGACAGAAGGAATTTTGAATGATGTAGATTGTGAAGATTTCGCTGCTAAAATCGTTTATATAAATATTACAAAAAATAACTTGTATTTTTTACTTATTAAGTATGAATAAATTTACATGTTGTTAATGTCTAGCAGTACATAATCATAATATAATTGAAAAATAAAAACGACTTAATCAAGTGGATGGTAATGACATTAACTAATTAAATTCGTTAATTTAATTTATCAATTTCCGTCGGGTCAGAAACACCAATGCAACATTTACATCAACTGGCGGTGTTGAAGTAACGTTCTGTCTTTCCAGTCAGTCATTAAATTTCAAAATTATTTTCCATTCCGAATACAACGATGTTACTAACTGCAAGCTTCAATATGCAATGTATGTTGTTTTTCAAAAGCCATTGGGTCAAAAGTAAGGTATATTAAAGTAAGGTATATTACTAAAGTAACTTAATTCGTTGTGCGAACTTATTACTTGTTGAATTTGACCCATTTGTTTACTAACAAGAAACATCCATAAATATTTCTAAATACAGTATGGCTATACAAGGTCCGGAAAAACTGAAGGAGAGGTGCGCACTCTCTTAATATCTATTCAGAAACGATTAAATGCTATAATATGCTTGCATGTGATGAACTTTTCAGCTAATGTGTCGCCAAATTGGTACTACATATTATAGTAGCTTTTAAATGAACACTCAAACACTAGGCTTCACTGTGATGATATAAACATAGTACCTGTTGTCCGAGCACTGACAGTCATAGATGGACTACTTTCTTCGTTTCCATGAACCGCTTGGATATACAAGAAATACAAAGAATTTTCTTCCAGTCCTGATAGTGTATAGCTATCAGTATGGGAACTGCCTAATAAGTCTTTCCTCCATTTACCACCTTCTCTCCTGTAATGCAGAGAATGGCCTGTGGATAGAGAAAAAGAAAACTAAATATTAAGTTATCTGTAATCAGCCTACGGTGCAGACAGTATTAAAGACAAGTAGCTTCGCAAGGTCAAGGTAGTGGTATAAGCAGAGTACTTAGCGACGCGAATCGTCGCTTTTTATCTCTGAACGGAAGGTTAGAAAGTTAAACATGTGTGGCATTTACGAACTTGAGATGCCGAAGCAACAAATCTTGAATAAACGCAACGGCAGCTGCCTAGATCCGACTAGCGGTCTTGAGATTAGGCCGGCGTGAAAGTTTCCGTGTCACCGCAAAGCTGGTGAACAATGATTCCGAACTGTTCAAGAAGAACTATACCTTGACGATGACTGAAGTAGCTTCGCAAGCTTTCCTGACTAGTTATATATAAGACTGCCATGATCTAAGTCTTGACTTCGTTTTCATTGTCTGGAAGAGGCAGTCACGTAAACTGATACTAAACGATTATCTTTAATCAAAACATTGAAAGAAATGTCATATTTTAGAGAAAGCGGGACGAACTCTAATTACCCTCCTTGTCCTTCATAAAGGATAGTTATAGTTGTCATAGATTAGCAATGTTCCTGGAAGAAATAAAAATAATTGACAACATCAAAAAGAATACTTCAGAATACCTGCATTTCCGTGGAATAAACTTTAGCTATCCTAACGTCCATGTTTGAAGCACATTCATGTTGCAAGGTCTTGCAATAAACTAGAAAAAATTAGTAAACTCCAGAAAGCTGAAACTACCGTCATCTCTCAGTATCATATACTTCAGAAAATTCGTCTTCAAAATGGGTGCATAAGACACAAAGCTGTCTTCATTGTGCCTTTAGTCAGCAATAAACCGCTACGCAACCTGTTTGAAGACTACTTTTTCTAGAACTCATACAAAATCAGCAGAAAAGGCCGCTACCATGCTCTCAACCACGACAAAGATACGGTTCGTTGTAGAAGGCTTTTTTCCCCTGAAATAACTTTGAACTGGGTTACTCATTCCCCGTGTTCACCTGACGACGAGATTTTTAATTGATTAGTCGGTTGAGGGCTGAGACAATTTTTTGCTACTCGAAGGCTAAAGAATCCGGTACTTAAAGTTTAAGTTCGATTCTAAATGTCTACAAGTATCCATACCAATCGGGGAACTAGAGAGATATTTGGCTTTGACTTCAAAGACCCTGCAATTGTTCCGTTTCCAGTCGTTGGTCTTTGCGTCAGCGACATATTAGCATACAGGATATGCTTCCAACAAGTTTTGACTGCCAGTCGAGTGTTGACGTTGTGACAAATTAATGCAACTACTGAGGGACTTGACGATACTTATTGCTTTTGAGAGAAAGTAATTTTCCAGAAATAAATCAGGAGTTTTAAAAGTTGAGCACACTTTATTTGCAATGAAGGGCAACATTTTTTTATTCATATTCGTAATTTTTGTTCAATACATATATTGTTAATAGCCGAATTTTCATATATGGAATTCAATATTAACAAAACAAATACGTATTCCTAACTATCCATTTCAAAAGGGAAATGCGGATGTTAAATTACTTTTAGAGTCGTCAAATATTTAAAATGTAGAAATTTGTCTTTACTTACACTTGGGATCCTCTACAGGAACTGAAGTTCGTAATAAATTTAACTTTTGTGTTCTAATAAAAGTTTTAAATAAATATGGGCAGTTTTCAAAATGATCATTCAAAAATCAATAATAATTTTTTAGGGATAGAGGACATCCACACAAGATTTCGTATGGCTCGCATTAGGGGAAAATGCAAGCTAGAGAGGTTCGGTGGATCAATAAATTGAATCGTCTAGCATTTGATTTGATAAATATAAATGATTTTCGTTTCTATTTTTTTAAAAGAAATTATTTTTTGAAATTTCTCTTACTTCATATTTTCATGGTTTCAAAAGTAAATAATTTATGAAGAAAAAGGAATTTTGCTATTAAAATAGCAAGGACTTACTGCTTAGGATAAAAACGAAGGTTTTTCTTAAGTATACTTTGATTATAAATTACTTTTGATATTTTATGTATACTAAGCTTTTTGAACGCTTGGGTTCTCTCGTGAAATTGGAAGTTTTGTAATAAATTTCAGCTATTGTGTTCTAAAATGTAGTTTTAAATAAGTATGGACATTTTTTTAAACTTGAAGATTCAAAATTAGTAATTAATTTCTAGCGAGAGGGAACTTCCACAAGATTTTATAAGGCTCGCATTAAGGGAAATAAAACCTTTAGCAATCGGTAGATCAGTAAATCGATTACTTGCATTTTAATTGAATATATAATGTGATTTTCTAATCTGAACTTTTCTTCAAGAAATTATCTTGAAATTTTCCTTACTTCATATCTTTTCACTGTGTCACAAATAATTATAAAGATAAAAAAGAATTCTGCTATTAAACTATGCAAGGGAATATTGCTTTAAAATAAAATAAAAAGTTTTTTGTAAGTATACTTTTTTACATTTCTCATGTATACTTCTATAATATACTTTTTTGAATGTTTGGGTTTCTCCAATGAAAACTGGAAGCTTCATAAACAAATTGGGCTTTCATGTTCTAATACTGTAGTTTTAATTCAGTATGGGCATTTTTTAAAAATGAAAATTGAATAATCAATAATAGTTTTTTTAGGGAAAGGGGACTTCCTTAAAAATGAAAATGAATTCTGCGATTAAAATAAGCGAAGAACTGCTGCTTTAGAAAGAAAAAAGAAAAATTTTCTTGTATACACTTTTTAAAATTTCAAATAGATCCAGAATACTAGTAAAATTTTATATATTAAGAATAGTCTAATGAACTAATCAGCAATGAGCTCTGGGTAACGTTTTCGAGAATAAATTCCAGCATAATACAGAGAAGCCAATCTTATCGCTTTCTATTCCCCGGAGCAACTCCTGAACCACCCGTTCGTTTCTAGGAAGTAATGATTCACACTCATCAATTGGGGTAAATTAGATTACAAGTCACGTCCAATAGGCAGAGAAAAAGTCAAAATCTGCGCTGGACGGGAATGTCGCGTGAGTTTAGAAATAGCTTTGTATAGAAGGGGAGAGTTTAACCCTAGTAGCCAGGACAACGGGACGTTTATGGGGAGTGTTCGAACTACGAACACTTCGTTAGACGGAATAGTGAAGGTCATTCACTTCTCCCCTTACGCTCTAAAATGGTTAATTAATACTGTACAGTTGATACAAAGAGCTGTTAAAGAGCTTTATATTGTGAATAAGTATCTACCTGAAAAGTGTAACTCACATGAAAGTGTCTGTTGCATGCAACTGAACATAGAGTATTATAAATTTAGTATACTCACGTCTTGATATTTTAGTTTATGACTGAAATCTAGCTAGCAAAATATCAACAGATATGCAAAATTTAAACTTTCAGCTGTGATAAGCACAGAAAAATGATTATGAGGGTGTGCGATTCAGCATATAAACGTATTTTTAAAATTTCCCCAGACCCTTGTTTCCCAGTTACATACTTTTTCAAGAAGCGATTTAGGTAGACTGAAATGTAATTCAAGCAAAGCATATAATGGAACTATACTTTGACGAATAGATCAAATTGAGGCGCAATTATAGAACATGTTTTTGCGGAGGTTTTCCCATCAAATCGATGTGGTACGAAAATTCTTCATGCAAAGGATGTCGCCATGGTACTGCGATACTACACATCCATATATACATTGGCTATAATTTTGAATTACGTGTTCTTCTTCTTCCGTCATCAAATTTAGTTATACAATTACTACGCATAAGCACCTCATTTTTACCCCCTTTTACTTTGAATCACACATTGGACACGTATGTGTACAAAATATTAGCTTTACAAAAGGTAGCTTACAAAAGGTAATTTGTAGAGTAGCGACATTTGGAAGTTTTCAACATAGCTGCTTCGTCAGCCAACTTTTAAACAATAACAAAATATTCGTGTCGTTTTTCTTTTTTTCGGGATTGGGAGATAAGATCTGTTAGCCTGGATCGAAACAGTCGAAATACTTAAGTAATGTCGTTACTTGCGCCAATGTATAAATCTATAGAGCATTGTAGGAAGCAGTATAATTTGAGGCTAACTTTTGAGTTTTATCATGATTTTGGACATATTAGGTCTTAGTCTAGGGCAATAAGATGATTTCGTTGTGCCAAATGGCGTCACCATAACATATATTTGCAAAAACTACCAATGAGCAGTTTTGCTGGTAAGAATAATAATTGGTAGATTTTAACCATTTAGTATTATCTACCATTGAACATTATTAACGATTTATGATATACGTCACGATGACGCCATTTTGCACTTCACACTTTTCGTACGCTCCGAGACTCAGGTAAGGCCTATTGTTTTATTCTTGTAATAAATTGCGGGTTCGAAGCCGATCGCTGACAAAAGTCCACCACCGTGTTCACTAATGGTGGCCGGGGCACGTAAAATAGGGCGTGGCTGTAATGTCCTCCAAGTTCTCAAATTACCTCTGGGGTTGCTGGGTCAGGTGGTCTGGTTCCGCCACTTGACTCGGTTTCAAAATTCGCGGACCATCAAACGGGTGCAGTGTGGACCCATCCCTGTGGTGTGACCGGGGCAACGCATGCGGCGAAGAGGTTATCACGCTTCCGGCTCCCCCCGGAGAATAGTCTAGGCTCAGTTCTCCCAGTCATTAGAAAAAAAAATCTTGTAATAAACTATGTCATTGAATTGGAGGCAGCTGACATCAGGGGTGTCACCACGCAGCCACAGTAGATTTTTTTATGCTGAATATATCTACTGCGATTTTGTAGCCGTCAACCAACCTATGTATTGGTTACAAAATAGTCCATGACCTACTGCAGTGAACGACCCATTGTTGGTGCAATTCATATGATTACTTGATCAAAAGCTGGGTTGCATAGGAATGCAAATCCGAGATCTAAATACCTTAAAGAATATCTGTGGACTTTTATACGCCTCTTTTATGCTGTGCGTTATTAATATGATACAAGCAAAGATGTAAAAGAAACCATCATAATTTAGATACTGCACACCTTAACTTCCATTAGCAAGAAATTGCAGAAATATCACTGTCATTTTCAATAAAGCTCCGAACCTAGAAACTGCTGGAAGGCAAGGTTCCTGCATTATTTAACAGTCAGCTTATTTTTAAAAAATTGGTCATGAGTGATAAATTTTGTTTCTAACTAATCTGAGGATTCAGCTATCTAAATTATTTGCTTGTTTATCTAAAATTTAACTTCTTTATAATTAAAGATCTCATTTCAAATCTTTCTTGTGGTATCTCTTACCTTAGTCCAGTACAATTTAATAAAATAAAACCGGTGACGGGTTTTTGTCTGTGACTGTAATTTCAGAAGTTATGACAGGTGAGAATGTTTTCATATGCAAAACGCAAGCACATAAATTCACAACAATTCAAACACTAAAGAGGTTTTTTAACAGTGTTGCAATAGGCAACACAATTGTACCCGTGTAGTTCAATCTTAAATGAAATTTGATTATTTGAAAATTTCAAAATACTACAAACGCTTTTCCTTTCGTTTATGTACGAGTTGGGATGTAATATGCTGGGTGCCACTGTCATATACGGTGAACAAAAAAAAAGGGGATTCAATATAATATGAATTATTTCTCCATTTCTTGAGGAAAATAATGTGTTTCGGAAAAAAATCATCACAAATTAAATGTCAGCACAGGCAAAGATGAGTTCATTCCTTCTGGGACTTCCATGGGGTAACGAAAGGGAAACTGTAGCATTCAAAATATGAATATAGCAAATGTTGTAGCAAATAAAGTGAATCATTTTCTCTTCAATGTGTCTCAGTTTCAGCCCTGTATTTGTTTGTTCATTAATGAAATAGTTGATGTCAACTTCTATCAAGCACCGTTGTATAGTATTGCTAACTTTGCAAAGTTTACGACTCACCATTATGAATCAGTATGAACACAGTGTGAGACGTAAGACGTGAGACCTAGAACACAGTGTGAGACGTAATTGGACATATAATCCAATAAGCATTTCTGCAGAGGGACACAATTCTTCACTAATGTTTAAAGCTATTTTAATTTTCTTACAGTCGAAGAAATGCCGAGGAAAATATTAGGTTAAACAAATTCCAAATATCTCCCCTGAACAATTTTCTGTCTATATAAATTTTAACCAGGTATTCGCTTACCAGGAAATTGGATAGTAAAAAAAACCTATTAGCCTTATCCACTATTTTTTTCATAATGTAACTATATATAGCTAGAAAACACACCTGATGTAATTAACTATATCACCTTTTTCAAAATAAATATGGAAATAAGTTCCAGTGTGGAAAAAAAAAGTTTCTTTAATTATTCAACTCTTTTTTTAGAATCATGTTTTTAATGCATGTAGCAACGCTTTGTTACCGCTACATGCATTAAAAGGCTCAGTGTTGCGTGGAATTGTACCTCAACAAGTCAATAGCACCAGGAATCTCCGTCTGGTTCAGATTCACTTATGCATAGACGTCACGTCGAAATATCCAAGGACGCTTTCGTGACCGTAAATGATCAGATGGACCGGAGCTAACCCTGAATCGCAAAGCACATGGTAGAGAATTAATGAGTAGCATGATAGGTAACCAAGACGACAATGTGTGTATGGGAAAAATTAATAAATAGGCGCCTTTTCACAAGATTTCAGTTTTCTAAAGAAATGAGGGTTGTTCACTTAACAGAAATTATTTCCAATTTATACTTTTTAAAGTACGTGATAAGAAATCTAATGATTCGTTTGCAGAGGAAATTATCTTTGAAATATGCAAATTGGAAAAAAAATTATTTCTTTCGTTTATTTTTTAAAGAAATCCACAGTTATCGCCTAATGATTTTTTACAACACTTTACGGTTGTAGTTATGAGTAAAATACATAACAGTGGTCTAGCAGTACCGGGAATTAAACCATCACCCTGGAAATGTATATTTTTGCATTAAGCCCCGCCTCTTTGGAACGCTTCATGCATTTTGTCACCTTGTCCTTTAAATTTTGTTCTACAATTCGTGGTAGGCGATGTTTCTTTCCGACGTGGGCTAGATAATTGTTGCCAGCCCGTTAGTCATCAGTAAAAATTTAGAAAAATTCCGATATTCCTTTCCTTCCACCGTACTCATCGGTTCTGCCTTGCTGAAGAGCACATAACAAGGGTAAAACCTAAGTACCAGGCTACCTAGCACGCTGAAACATGTATATTTATGCATATCCTCTGTACTTCGAAGCATAAGTTCGGACCTCTAGAAGATGCCGACGATTAGAAGAAAACTGTTATAGGGATTTCCACGTTCTCAGATTTTCTAGTCGAACTTCTTTTCTGGACAACGATAACATGTTGTCTGTAACTTTATAAAAACTGGGTGTTGGTTCCTCATTTCAATTTTTGTTTAACTTCCTGTTTCATAAAAATTTCATCTAAAAGTCTGTTCATCATTTTTTTTTTAGTCTGCCTATACGCCGGAGGATAACCGAATGTTTAGGGATCTGGTATTTAGTAGATGAGTCTGTTGTTTTCAGTACCACTCTTCACGAGTTTATACGTAGCCATCCAGAATCTGCTTAAAACTGTACGTCTCAGTCTAATTGGACCTCGAGTAGCATAAAATGGCCGGGACAATCCGAAACACCGTAACATCCTGGGTACATATAACATTTTTGTACGCAATCTGCTCAATAACATATTTATCTAAGAATACCCTTAATTTAATAGGTGAAAAATAAATTTCCTTAAATAACCAACAAACTTTATCTGGGAGGCCGAATGCTAGACGTATCGATGTCACTTGTCATTTATAATAAAACTGTTTCATTTATATTTTGACAAGTCAGAGAGGGAAATAACAAGCAAATAATATTATTGCCATGTTTTTATTAACTTGCTTTCTTGTTTGTGTGTGTGTTTGTCCAGTACAAATCTTGCAATCGATTTTTAACTAACTTCCTGACTAGCTAGACATTTGAAACTTTTAGAATAGCTCAGAACACGATGACAATGCATTTTTTAAATACTTTTAGCCATCTTTAAGCAGATTTTTACCATGTTTTTTATTTTTTTCAGTTAATTTTGTTTTATAGACTGGTGCAGCCATCTGTCGGCCGGGACGGGAACGAAAAGTTAAACAAAAGTTAACTTCCAATTAATTTCATTTTCTTTCAAGTTGATGGGATAATTCATCAAAAAATTTTTTAAAAAGTATTTATTAATACATAGAATTGTCAAGTTTATATGATTCAACAGAAAATTTAAAAACATGGTATATAAAAAGTTCTTTTTATCTTGTAATTAATTTTATATATATTTTCTCCAGCGTGGTAGGTATTTTGTCCTGGGGGCATTGTCTCATCCATTCGTTGAATTCATCGACTACTTAATTATGGGAGCACCCTATAGGTGAATCACTACTGATCCCTACGAGGGGTCAGCACGAGGAACGTCCATGACGTATTCGGATTTGGAACCTAGGGTCCCACCAAGAAGCACGAGAGGCCAACCTCTATTGGATGTGGGTGGCATATTATTTTTATATTGATTATGGTAGATATCAAGAATACGGTTTGCATTAGAATATGAAAATTATAGTCAAGAGAAAAAATTAATTATCACTAAGGCGTTATTGTTATCGCCTTGATGGATCTGTGCTTATGCCTCATTGAAGTTTGCCAACATTTCCAATAAAACAAGCAAATTTAGGAATAACTTGGCGACGTTTGACAGACAAAGAAAAAATAATGAATTTAAATAATAACACTTAAGTGCACATTTAAAATCTCTTTTTATATGATTTGTTTTTTAAACTTAAATTCATTCATTGAAAATTATTTCCTTTTAAGTTACACGTAATATATATATTACAGCACTGTCTAAAAATGTTATACAGGAGAACCTATAAAAATCCGTGACGGAAATTATTTTTTGTTTCAGGAAAGCTGAAAACAAAATTCGGTTTAAGCTCCAATAACTAACGTAACAAGAGAAGAAAAATGCGTAATTTGCACTTACGGAGGTCCGTATATTTCTGATCTTCGTTCCCAGACCACCGTAAAGAAATGGACAACGCTGTGGTAGATTCAATCCACACAACAGGGGCAGCAAGATTTCCTGTGGATTGAAGAACATTTTAGGAAAAAAAAGTTATTTATATAATCAGAAACTATTTCGAATTAAAATAAATTGAAATTATAAAGAATAGATGCAATATCTATAGCAGTTTACAAACATTTATGGAAACATATGAAACAGAGTACAGAAAGAAGTATCTAAGAGTGTTTGACAAAAGCTACTCCTAAGCAACTTAACAATATGAATATTGAATCGAAAACTACAGATGCACATCAGTAAAATAGCACAAAATTTGGTAGAAGTTGTTCTTTTAAGGATTTAAAAATTTTGAAGAAATAACTAAATACTTAAATGTTTTTTTTCTTCCAAAACCGTAAAAATAACTTTAAAATATACTTTAAAAAGGGAATAAATTCTATTTTTGGGAAAAAAATTATATAATAATTGTTTATTTCTTGTAAATTTTTATTTAGATTGTAAATTTTCATTCAGAATATTTCTGAGCAACTATGAAATTTTATAAAAATAAGATTTTATTTCTTTTTGGTCGATTGCGGAGGATTTTAAATCATGAAAGTCGATCAAAGTAGTCGACTTGTCTCTCCTTCTGTATCTTTAAACATTATGCTAGGCAACCATAAAATTTCTACAAGAATACAATTTCATTCTCTTCTGATCGATTGCAACCAATTTTAAAGCATCGTGGTCGATCCCTGTAGTCGATCGGCATCTTAACAACTCCTGCTATATTCTTATATTGAGGTTGTAAATATGCTTTTAGTGAATTGGTTCCTCGGGGAAAAAGATTTTTTAACAATATTTTTACATATTTATTATGAATGCTAAACTGCAAGTTTCCAAGTATTATACACATAGGCAAAAATCTATAAATGTGAGTATATATAGTGTGATATGTACATAATATAAAAAGATATATTGAAAAATATCGTGTTTGACAAAAGTTTTTCGTTCGTGTTAAAAAGCATTTTAAAACTATATTTTCGGCATGTCTATTAAAACTTTTAAAATAGAAATTTTTAAATTTTAGCTCTTTTATGTGCTTAGGAAGAAAATGCAGGATATATCTGTATAGTTCCTCTAGATGAAAAGTATCAAAAGACGAATTCTTTGTCCTGTGATAAATTTATTACCTGAAATAAATATTAAAAAATTGCTTCTGAAATGTTTAAAAAGTGCAGTGGTGCTTACCTTTATCTCTAGTTTTCGAAACAACTGGAACAGATGGGGGTCCTTTTCCAGCTCTGTTGTATGCTCTAACTACTATTTCATATTCAGTATTTTCCTTTAATTTATCCAGAACGAATTCTTGGGAGATTCCTGGTCCTAAAGGTGCCTCTCTGTAAACATATGGTTCTAAAGAGTAGTGTTCTCTATAGCCAAGTTCATATCCTTGAATAGCGCCATTTCTTTGTTCGGGTGCTGGAGCCTGTAAAAATTGAAATTTTTAACACTGATGTTACTAAAAATTAAGATACACCTATTTATAGTTTTGTTTAACCCAGTCATCTTGTATGTCTTGATAGTTCTCTCGCTAAGACTGCAAAACCGAAAGCAGGAATTCATATTTTGAGCGAGAAAAAAGAGAATTCTTTGTTATGCAATATTTATCAAAGTTCACAAGAAATACTTTTCAACTCTGTTTCAAGCAAACTATACAATATCTGATCTACGCAGCGGAAGAAAACTTGATACAGTGGAATCTCGATCGATCGTTTTCGAATCCATCGTTTTTCCGTATGTACCGTTCAGTTTATCCAGTCCCAAGGATCATATTGCTTTGTTATGTTTCCGCATCTATCGTTTTCCCGCATTTATCGTTCATTTCAATCGGTCCCTTGAAAAACGATACATCGAGATTCCACTGTATTTGTTAAATAAACAGTATTTGTTATTAAGTAAGCATAGGCGTAGCGTCGGGGGGTTCCTCCCAACTTAACTTGGAATAAATTAAAACGTTAAAAGAATTTTAGTTAAAATCGGAAAATTGTAGAAAACTTTTAAGAAAGTTGGCTTTTCCCCGCTTTTTAAACTGTGAAACTAAAGATTCCGATTATATCTTTAGCCTTAACATAGTTTTTAACAATGATATGATCCATAACAAAAATTCGACGCTATATATTTTTTCTCATTTTATTTATATTATACGCATTTATTTTTCTCATTGTATAACTTTTGAATACTACATAAAAATCATTTTTATTGTTATTGAATTTAAAAAAAAATCATAATATTTCATACGAGTTTTATAAGGACCGACCGACAGTCAGTGCGCTGTGGAGGGCCTTAACTGAATTAAATTCGTGCCCCCCCCCCCCCCCCCAAAAAAAAAGTTAGAATCACGCTATGCCTATGTAAGTAAGAGTATTTACTAATCTTTATGTAATAATATCCTTATAATTAAGTAACTAGTTCATCCTGTTAAGTAACTAGTTCATCCTGTTAAGTAACTTCTTATTAATAAGTTGTTGTTGTTGTGTCTAGTAATAGGGCAGAAAACATTAGAACTACCATAGAAAAAGAACAACTGTAGGAAAAAGCACTATCCACAAAATAAGGGTGCTATTGCCTTGAAAGAGATTGGAAATTAATAAGTAACCCAGCTAATTATGAGCCTCATTTTCAGCTGTGATCAGCTTCATAGAAAATTTTCGAAAGTAATAAAAGGGTCAAAAATTAAAAAAATAAGATATACCCTTTTGGATAAAAATTAAATTATAAAACTCGTGTTTTGATATGTATTCATATGGCTTTGAAAATTATTCGTTACCACGCTGACCTCAATCATAATATTAGTTATATACATCATAATTATCATTAAATCATTTATTACTACTCTTATGCGAAAGCAAATAAAAGTGTTTTCTAGAGAAATGATTACACTTATGATGGAGATAATGATCTCAATTCTGAAACTTAGATAGGAAATGACTTAGATACATAAATACTAAATCAAAATCAAAGCGTCATTTAAATATCAAATTCAATACGCTAACACTCTTTTTCAAGAACGACTTGTGAATTCAAGAAAGGAGATCATGACACAGCTATTCAAAATTTCTTACCCTTTTAAAAGTAAAAACAAAATAAATAATTAAATTTAATGTCTATTTATATACAATCAGAGTAATGTGGTTGCTTTATAAATTTTGAATTATCCTCAGCAAGATGTAAAATACTCCATTTTGTAACAATTTTGCAATTTTCAATAACGTGCTGTGTTGTTTCTTAAAGGAATCATAACATGGCCCTCTGAAGTAATGATACAACACATCTGCCCGGAAAGCAGGAGATCCAGGTCCTACTCTATAGTTAGGGCTTGTTCACATAGAATCCGACAGCGTTAGCGTTAGAGATTCTGTTGGAGCTGATTGGCTAAACGGGTCAATGACTGGTATATGATTGGTTAAAAATTTTCACGCTGGAGCTGACGGATTCTATGTGAACAGGCCCTTAGTCTAGATCAGTCAAAATAAAAGAAGAAATTTGGGTGAAAAATATGTAGCAAGCTCGATTATGTACAGCAGAATACACTAGATTCCCGACAGAATGATAAAAAATTTAATTCCATGTACTAACATAACACTTTCTTACATAAGGAAAGACTACACTTTAATATATAAAGAACACGACTGTTACTCTCTGAAATTAATTGTCGAGGACTTTTTATAATATATTGAAAAAAAGACCGTAAATCAGAGTACCTGAGCTGTAACTTCAAAATTTTAACACTTTTCTCCCAAATTTTGTGATGCAGACAGATATTTTAACTAACTATGCTACCTAATCTGTACAGGAAAGTCTAATTTAAATGAGTATTCTCACAACATCTATTGATACAAGATACTAAATTTTAAGTTCCTGAATCACAGTAATAATGGATAATTTTGCATCATGCTACGATTAGAATATAATTCGATATAAATTATTCAAACAATTTTGTCAAAATAAAATAACAAAATAATTGAACACGATTACGATGAATTTGTTCCCATTTAAATTATGACACGATAGACTATTCATTGGTGCCCGAAAGAATATACTTTTGCTTCAAGACATTATGGTGACACGACACTAGCGTGACTGACCGCGAATACTTAACCTTAATAGTTATCTAAATGAACAGAAGTTATTTCCTGACAATGTTATTAATTGTCCTATCAGAAAGCGGTAAAGTTCAAGGCTAATTTAAGATTTCTATGACTGGGATATATTAGAGTGTAGAGCTATGCCTATTAAACTGCATCTTTAAATTTTAGCAGTAGTTCTACGAGTCTTACAACGTTAAGAATGATTTTAGACTTAAATACTTTGGTATAGGTATTAAAATTTAGCATCCGTTGCCCGTTATCATCGACGATTAGCAGACTTATTTAGTATTAAATCTACAATCCTGCGCGGCTCTGTTTTCTAAAATATTTGAGAAAAGGAGAAGCTAAGAAAACACATTGATCTAACATCTTAACTTTTTATGTCAAATATGACCGTAATGATCATACATGAGCAATCATTATGAGCACGTATGATCATCATAAACCTTCGTGAGTCGCCATATTAAAATACATATAACTTAGTGAGGTACTTATCTGGAACGATACTCAAATGCATAAATCGCACACATCTATCATATTTTGTCTAAAAATTTATTAAATTATGGCAGTACAGGAGATAATCAGGTCGATTGCATTCGATCTTTCTCATTGGTTCATAGTAGACAGAAAAAAGGCAGATGTATTCCTAAGATTTTAAATTCTGCTATTTAAAATATTTCCAAACAATTGACACAATAGAAAACTATAAATAAACTGAGTATCTTTTCATTAGATTCTAAAATTTCCAGCTCTCTTGAAAATTTGTCTTACCATCAGACCACAGAAGAAACTATTCAAAGAACGCTTAAAAAAACTGGGGAATTTTTTTTCCGCGATTATAACAAAACATTTTGGTGGCACGTAGATTGAATGACGCCATATCTACGTTCTTGGAAATAATTATAAGATATTCATAAAATCCTCTCGATATTTAAAAAAAATGAATTACTTAAGGCTTAAAAAGGCAGATAATATTATTAAGTTCGTCTTAAGTTTGGACACTCACAACATGACGAGCGACTTTTAATTACAAAATATGCTAATGAGAAAATACATTAACTAAATAACAAATTATCTCTAAAGTTATCAGATCATTAAAAATTCTTAAAACATACGAAAAAATTTCAAAGAGGACTGTTAAAATTTAGTAAACGTTTTGTTAAGCAAAAATAATTACAAGATAAAAAGAACTTTTTATGTACCATGTTTTTAAATTTTCTGTTGAATCCTATAAACATGACAATTCTTTGTATTAATAAATACTTTTTAAAAATTTTTGATGAATTTTCCCATCAACTTGAAAGAAAATGAAGTTAATTGGGAGTTAATTTGAGTTTAACTTTTCGTTCCCGTCCGGGCTGATAGATGGCTGCACCAGTCTACAAAACAAAATTAACTGAAAGTTAATTCAATTCTGCTTAAAGATGGAAGTATTAAAATAATGCATTGTCATCGTGTTCTGAGCTATTCTAAAAGCTTCAAATGTCTAGCTAGTCGGGAAGTTAGTTAAAAATCGATTGCAAGATTTGTACTGGACAAACAAACAAGAAAGCGAGTTAATAAAAACATGGTAAAAATATAAATAAGTAATCTATACTTATATATAAAGAGAGAGAGCGATTTTGAACGTGGAGGGTAATCTTCAGAACCACTGTACCTATTTGAAAAATTCTTTCACTGTTTGAAAGGTACAGTATTCCATATGGACATAGGCTATATATTATGTATATCTGATCAGTAGAAATAAAGTTAGGGGCTTAATCCTAACAATCTCCATTGTTACCGCTACTGTCCTCTACCGCTTTTTGTGCCGAAGTCTTCAACGATCCTTAGCGTGGTGCTATCTATACTTATATATAAAGAGAGAGAGCGATTTTGTACGTGGAGGGTAATCTTCAGAACCACTGTACCTATTTGAAAAATTCTTTCACTGTTTGAAAGGTACAGTATTCCATATGGACATAGGCTATATATTATGTATATCTGATCAGTAGAAATAAAGTTAGGGGCTTAATCCTAACAATCTCCATTGTTACCGCTACTGTCCTCTACCGCTTTTTGTGCCGAAGTCTTCAACGATCCTTAGCGTGGTGCTATCTATACTTATATATAAAGAGAGAGAGCGATTTTGTACGTGGAGGGTAATCTTCAGAACCACTGTACCTATTTGAAAAATTCTTTCACTGTTTGAAAGGTACAGTATTCCATATGGACATAGGCTATATATTATGTATATCTGATCAGTAGAAATAAAGTTAGGGGCTTAATCCTAACAATCTCCATTGTTACCGCTACTGTCCTCTACCGCTTTTTGTGCCGAAGTCTTCAACGATCCTTAGCGTGGTGCTATCTATACTTATATATAAAGAGAGAGAGCGATTTTGTACGTGGAGGGTAATCTTCAGAACCACTGTACCTATTTGAAAAATTCTTTCACTGTTTGAAAGGTACAATATTCCATATGGACATAGGCTATATATTATGTAAATCTGATCAGTAGAAATAAAGTTAGGGGCTTAATCCTAACAATCTCCTTTGTTACCGCTACTGTCCTCTACCGCTTTTTGTGCCGAAGTCTTCAACGATCCTTAGCGTGGTGCTATCTATACTTATATATAAAGAGAGAGAGCGATTTTGTACGTGGAGGGTAATCTTCAGAACCACTGTACCTATTTGAAAAATTCTTTCACTGTTTGAAAGGTACAATATTCCATATGGACATAGGCTATATATTATGTATATCTGATCAGTAGAAATAAAGTTAGGGTCTTAATCCTAACAATCTCCATTGTTACCGCTACTGTCCTCTACCGCTTTTTGTGCCGAAGTCTTCAACGATCCTTAGCGTGGTGCTATCTATACTTATATATAAAGAGAGAGAGCGATTTTGTACGTGGAGGGTAATCTTCAGAACCACTCTACCTATTTGAAAAATTCTTTCACTGTTTGAAAGGTACAGTATTCCAGATGGACATAGGCTATATATTATGTATATCTGATCAGTAGAAATAAAGTTAGGGGCTTAATCCTAACAATCTCCATTGTTACCGCTACTGTCCTCTACCGCTTTTTGTGCCGAAGTCTTCAACGATCCTTAGCGTGGTGCTATCTATACTTATATATAAAGAGAGAGAGCGATTTTGTACGTGGAGGGTAATCTTCAGAACCACTGTACCTATTTGAAAAATTCTTTCACTGTTTGAAAGGTACAATATTCCATATGGACATAGGCTATATATTATGTAAATCTGATCAGTAGAAATAAAGTTAGGGGCTTAATCCTAACAATCTCCATTGTTACCGCTACTGTCCTCTACCGCTTTTTGTGCCGAAGTCTTCAACGATCCTTAGCGTGGTGCTATCTATTAGGGTGGTTCGAAAAAACTTTTTTTTTTATTTCAGATCGCTAGAGTGCAGAAAAGTTGCCATTAGTATAGACGTTAAAAAAGCATTAATTATTATTTTTTTATTTATTTGTCTTCCGGTCGCGCAATGCCATCGAAGTAAGCAAAAAATTGTGAAAAACCTTAATTTTTCATAATTTTTTTAAGCACGCCAGATGGTTTTAATTGCGTTCCTATACCATGAATTAACTACTAAAAGTATGTAAAATCAATATATATGTACTTATTATACATTTGTTTCATATCTTCCGGTCGCGCAACATAGTACAAAATGAGTAAAATTAGTAGTTTTTGCAAAATTTCAAAATTTGACTGTTTAGTACATTTTAATCATACGACTTTTAGAGATGCTATAGTTTAATTCTATTACAATAATATATTTAAAATCCAAGCATATCAGATAAACTTCGATATTCAAGTGGAATTCGGTCGCGCAGCTTCGTCAAAAACAGCAGACTAGCCTACTACCGAGAGGCGAGGCGTACGTGGCGAATGCCGCGCCGTGACGAGTGACCAATACGTGACGAGTGACCGATATGGCGTATCGGATCGAGCTACGGCTGCTATTGCTTCAAGTGTACTGCAGGATGTTGGGTTGATTAATGAATCAGATACTTCTTATGTTGTAGACAAGAGTAAAGTCCGAGGAGAAAAAAACTTGTGTGAGAGCTAGTTTGCAAATTGATATAAGTTTAGAAATTTATGGTCTTTACTTTCAAAGACAATACATTGTCAATTGAAAAAACTGGCAGAAAACACTTTCGCAGAACCTATAAGGAGGAGCATTACTCTTTAATTCAGGATCCAGGCTCCACTTACATAGGACACTTGTCCTTCTTCAATCTTAGCAACCGACATAGCCAAAAGCATCACGTCTTATTTATCAGAAAATGGCTATTTACTTGACAAATTGGAAGTTGTTGGATGTGACGGTACTGTTATTAATACGGGCTTAAGAAATGGTGTAATTCGACAAATAGAGATACATGTGGGAAGACCTCTACAATGGAGTATTTGTCTTCTCCATTACAACGAACTGCCATTCCGCCACCTTTTCCAACACTTAGATGGAAATACAACAGGCCCAATAGGATATTCCGGACCGATTGGAAAGGCCCTACCTGATTGTGAAAGACTACCAGTTGTTGATTTTAATCCTGTCAGGGACGAGGCTATGATAGCGCCCCTCCGCCTCTCATGCGCATAACCCTGTCGCCATTTATCGGCACAGCGCATCCTAAATTCAGTTGAATGGAGAAACTCAATCACGCAGGTCATACCGACAAGCGGTAGCCTGACCCCTTACGAACGTCTCTGTTTTATTCCTATCCTGTTGTTTTGTGTGAGTGTTTTTGTTTGCGTCAATAAACGTTCGTCTTTGTGTTTACGAATGAAGATTTTATGTGTCCAGTTGTACATGACAAAAGAACCACGCCAGGTTACGACAGATTGGTGTCATATACGTAGAGGGGTCATGTAAATAAACTGGACTTACTTTTACGGATATACTGAATGATAAACACGTTCATCTGAGAAGCTTTTTCAAGGTAAGAGCTTTAAGTTATCCATATTTAATGCATGCAACGATGGCGGACGATGATGTAAATAATGCTCAAAACGTAACAAAAACAAACGATGATCTTAAAATAATGCTATCTAAATTTAAGAAAGAAAGAAAAATCGTTCGAACTGCCGTCACTAGAATTACTTCATTGATTGAAACTGCATGTCGAAGAGCAGCTAGAATTTCTAAGGTTAAAATCTAAAAATTTGTCTGATTTAGATAGTAAAATTTGTGAACTCATAGATGAAAATAAAATCGAAACCGAAATTGAAACAGTTCAAGAATACGAAGATACAATAATAAGATGGAAGTACCGAGGTTCTAAATTTCTGAAAGGGAAAAATAGTATTGACAATTCTACAGATTCTAGCGTTTCTTCACAGAAAGAAAGCGATTGACAAAATGTTTCCCCACAACTAAGTGTTCGACTGCCCAAAATTGTAATGAACAAATTTTTCGGCAACCCATATGAATGGCAAACATTTTATAATTCGTATAACACGTCAATAGAACTAAACCAGAATTTATCGAAGATTGATAAGTTTAATTACTTGATAAGTTTACTTGGAGGTTCAGCTTTAAAAGTCGTTGAGGGATTTTCGTTGACCCCAGAGAATTACGATGAAGCAATCAAGCTCCTGAAAGCCAAATTTAATCGAAAAGATATTTTGATTAGCATGCATATGCAAAAACTCTTAAATCTAAAACCGGTTAAGAATTCGAGTGACATTTATGCATTAAGAGAATTATATGACACTGCTAACATACAAATACGTTCTTTAAACTCCCTGAATGTCAAAACAGAAACATTTGGAAATTTATTAGTTCCTTTATTGATGAAATCTATGCCAAAAGATATAGCTTTGGAATATTCGCGCAAAAAAGGGTCTGACGATAATTTTGATGTAGAAGATTTAATTGATTTTTTGAGAATTGAAATCGAAAGCCGGGAACGTACAGAGTCTTTAAATTCTGCTTATTTAGACGCAGGAAAAAATGGCGGAAAATTTTCGCGTTGGAACGACAGTTGTTATACATATAAGGCGCCATTCAAGGCCAAACCGCATAGCATTGATGAGTCAAAGAGGGTGAATCGGGTATCTGTGGTTGATGCTCGAGAATCGGGTTGTTTATTTTGCAATAAATCACATGAGATTGAATGTTGCCCGCTGACTCCCACGGAAAAAAAAGAAAAGTTAAAAGAAGCGAAACGTTGTTTTGTCTGTTACAAATTGGGCTGTAGAACTAAAAACTGCAATTCGAAAGAACGATGTGGTTCATGTAAGTCAAAATATCATGGAACTTTGTTACACGTTAATTATGAAAGGGGTAAAGATAAAGATGTCAAAAATGGTAGTATTTTAACCGCTCGCATTTCGTCTGACAAGTACTTTAACGTAAGCCCGGAAAACGAAAACGAAAGAAGTTTTGTTGACACTTTGCCAATGATTAAGTTGAAAGTAGATTCTAATATTCTAATCGGTGTTGCAGATTCTGGAACGCAAATATCTGTCGTCAAAAGTAGTTTAGTACCCGAAAAGTATAAAACACCTCATGGCAGTGTAGAGTTAACATGTGCTTTCGGCCAGAGTTTAAGAGCACCATTAATTAATTTACCATTAACAAAGGTAGAAGATGATTTAAAATTTAAAGAACCCATTTATATAACATGTGCTATGATACCTACGTTGTCAAATGATTTATTGTTGTCTGTAAGTGCTTTAAATGAATTAAATTGTAACGTCAAAGAAGTAAATTTAATTTTTAATGAAAACGGAAGTGGTAGAGAAAAGGTATTGCAGAATAATGAAATGAAATGTGATACTCCAGATAATGTTGCATTTTATTTGATAGAAGATAGTGATTTTAATCTACAAATGCTTTATGATGATAGAAGTGAGAACTTAAGTAATATTTCAGATGCTGGTAATGTGTATAAATGCAATGATTTAATCGAGAGTATTGTCGAGAGTACTATTGAATGTTGTGCAACTATGTCTAAAAACGTAAGTAAGGATGATTCCGTTAACAAGATTGATCAAAATGAAATATCTGATTCAGAAAAGTTTCGAAACGAACAAAAGGATGATAAAAGTTTACAGTCATGTTGGCAAGATGCCCAGAAAGGAATTAATCGATTCTATGTGGTTGACAATTTTTTGTACCACCGAGATAAAATTTTAGGTGAACGCGTAGATCAATTAGTAGTTCCAACGTCTCGTAGAAAACGGTTGTTAGAGCTTGCTCACTCTAGTTTATGGGGAGGCCATTTACGGAAAAAGAAAACGGCCGAACGTCTTAAGTACTCCTTTTACTGGCCTAGTATGAAGACGGACATAGAAGAATGGTGTAACTCGTGTGTTGCCTGTCAGCTTCAAGCCAAGAAACGCCTATTTGATGAGGTCCCAATCACACCAGTTTCACGTCCCGATGAACCGTTTCAAGTGATAAATGTCGATTTAATAGGCCCCATGGAACCAAGTAGCCGAGGCTTCAAGTACGTTCTTTGTGCCGTGGATCAATGCACTAGATGGCCAGAGGCGATTCCGTTGAAGACTGTGACAGCAAAATCTACATGCGACGCCTTACTACAGATTTTTACACGTACAGGAATACCCAAAATGGTTGCGACGGACCAAGGAACCAACTTTACGTCAGCTTTGACGAAAGAATTTTTGAAGAGACTTGGGTCATGCCCTAGATTCTCGACCCCAGGTCACCCAAGCTCGAATGGACTTGTTGAACGTTTTAATGCTGTTCTAAAAGGAATGATTCATCATACGATGAGAGAATATTCGGAAGACTGGGACAAGCATATTCCTTTTTTATTATGGGCTTATCGTGAAGTTCCAAACGCCACCACTGGAGTTAGCCCGTTTCAAATGCTCTATGGTCGACGACCAACAGGACCTCTGTCCATTTTAAAGTCAACTTGGACCGATGAAACCTTGATTCCCCTCGGACAGTTGAAATCAGTTACTGATTACTTAAACAATTTAAAGACGAAATTAGAGAATTCTGCAGAACATGCTGGTCTCACTGCTGCAGGAAAACAGGAAGCCTATGCACACTATCGTAATAGGAAGACCCGTCATAAAGAATTCAAAGAAGGAGACAAGGTAATTGTCCTAATTCCAGATAGTGACAATAAAGTCTATGCACGATGGACCGGGCCGGCTACGATTGTGAAAAGGAAAAACACTTACAGTTATTTGGTGCAACTACCTGATAATGGCATTAGACATATCCATGCCAATAAGATAAGGGAATTCCAGGCATCAGCTAACAATGTCGGTGTTATTTATGATGCTGATGTTGACTTTGGAGAAATTGAAAACGTCCCCAGGATCACTCATTTAGACCCTGATCCAGAAGTGGACCTGACACACTTAGAACCTAGCAAGAGAATGGACGTTATAAAGATCCTTCGGAAACATTCCAGCCTTAGGTCAGGTGTTCCACGAACTGCTCACGTTGGAGAGCATAACATCAAATTGAAACCAGGAAGTGTACCGAAGAAGCAAAAGCCATTTCGAATCCCAGAAGCTTTGAAGGAAGAAGTCGATCGCCAGATTGAAGAATTATTACAACTGGGACTGATTGTACCTTCTGAAAGTGAATATGCACATCCAGTTGTATGTGTCTCGAAGAAAGACGGAACTGTTCGGTTATGTGTGGATTACAGATACTTGAATTCCCAGACTGAAACAGACTCATTTCCGATGAAAAATGCTACGGACTTAATTTATCAAGTGTCTAAAGCAAAGTACATCACTCTCATAGATTTACTGAAAGGTTACTGGCAAGTAAAGCTTAACCCTGATTGCCGGGACTTAACATCTTTCGTCACGCACCGAGGACAGTATGCATTTGTTGTCCTTCCCTTTGGATTACGTAACGCTGCCGCTACATTTCAAAGAACTATGAATAAGACACTTTCTAAGCACAAAGAGTACGCCGAGTCGTACATTGATGATGTTACGATTTATTCAGATGATTGGAATACGCATCTCAAACATCTTGACGCAGTTATGACGACCCTAGAAGAAGCTAACTTTACTATTAATTTTCAAAAGTGTGACTTTGCTAAAGGAAAGATCAAATTTCTTGGTCATATCGTAGGTTCCGGATCACACGAACCAGATCCTGAAAAAGTGCAGGCTATACAGAATTTAGAGCCGCCTAAAACCAAGAAAGATGTAAGAAGTATCCTAGGACTATTATCTTATTATAGAGCTTATGTTCCAAACTTTTCAGATATTGCTCGTCCTTTGACTACTTTAACTAAACGAAGAGCTCCAAACGATGTTGTGTGGCTAAACGAACATGATGTTGCTTTTGTTAATCTTAAGAAAGCAATATGTAACGCCCCTAAGTGTTATTCCCCGAATTTCAAGCTACCCTTCATAATATACGCAGATGCATCTTCTTATGCTGTAGGAGCATGTTTAGCTCAAAAAGATGAACAGGCCATCGAACATCCTATTGCATTTGCAAGCAAGAAACTGACTGAAGTGCAAGAAAAGTACGCTGTAATCGAAAAGGAAGCTTACGCCGTAATTTTTGCTTTAAAGAAGTTTGAGACTTATGTATTCGGCTTAGAAATTATAATCGTCAGTGATCATAATCCTTTGAAGTTCCTTACGAACTGTGCATCCCAAAGCCCCCGACTTCAAAGATGGTCTCTTGCTTTACAACGTTTTCATGCCACGATTACTTACCGTAAAGGAAAAGAACACTTGAATGCTGATTCCTTGTCACGTTTAAAAGCCGATCACTGGGAAGATAATTAATGACTTTTCATGAACTGAATGACTTTTAATGAACAATTTATTTTTCTTTATTATTAATCCTATATGTCTTGTCTTTTCCAGGAAATAGTAGATGTATCTCGCAGATGATGGAAAAGCTGTTTAATTTTTTTTTCTTATGTTTGATTGAAATGATTAGTATTGGTATATTCTTATTTTAAACCTTTATTTAGTTTGTTAGTTCTCAAAAGTTAAATATTTTAGCTCATTTTTTTAAAAAAAAATTTAGTATGTTTAGTGCCTTGCATATGAAGCTTAATTATCAGTTAATGTCTAAAACCTTTTAAAGTATGGGTTTCATTTTTTTTATTTGTTTATGTGTTATGCTTTTAATAATCTCATGTCTCATTTTTTTTTATTTCTCATACATGTTTGTTATCAAGGTGAATGTTGTTAATGTGATGATATATATATATATGTAAGAAGCAATTTGATTTGTCTTCAAGAAGACCCAATCAAATCTTTTAGAGGGGAGGTGTCAGGGACGAGGCTATGATAGCGCCCCTCCGCCTCTCATGCGCATAACCCTGTCGCCATTTATCGGCACAGCGCATCCTAAATTCAGTTGAATGGAGAAACTCAATCACGCAGGTCATACCGACAAGCGGTAGCCTGACCCCTTACGAACGTCTCTGTTTTATTCCTATCCTGTTGTTTTGTGTGAGTGTTTTTGTTTGCGTCAATAAACGTTCGTCTTTGTGTTTACGAATGAAGATTTTATGTGTCCAGTTGTACATGACAAAAGAACCACGCCAGGTTACGACAAATCCTATTGATTGTGAGATTTCAAAGTTGACAAGCGTATTCTTAGCAAGGACCAATTGTACTTGCTTGAGATATCAGAAGTCATCAAGTCAGGACATTGTTCAGAAGACTTTGTAGTACGTGATCCTGGCCCAATGTCACATTCAAGATGGCTTACTACTGCAAACCGAGTTTTGCGCCTCTACATCAGTGTCAAGCCCTTCTGAAAATTTGAGAGAAATTGTCACATTCATTCTCAAATGTTACATGCCTATGTGGTTTGCCATAAAAATAAACCACAAATTCACAGATGGGCCTAGACATGTTTACAAAACTATTGAATCTACAAGGTACTTACCAGAAAAGCTGCTTCAAGTTGTTGATCCCGTTTTACAACGGAATGCTTACTTTGACCATCCCGATAATTTACTTTTGGCTATGGTAACTGATGAAAGAAACCATATCCGAGAGCTGGGCTTTAGGCGTATCATGAAGGCAAAGCAAGCAATATCTGAAAGTGACTTTATCAGAATCTTTAAACCACCAAACCTAAACTTGGAAGCTAAAGACTATACCGAAATTATCAAATGGAACACCAGTACACTAACTCTTCCTCCACTGTTAAGAACATTGACTAATGAAGAGATAAAACAGTATGTGAGCAATGACTTCAAGCCTGTTATAATTATAGATGCTTTCCCATGCCATACACAGGCAGTTGAAAGATGCGTTAAGCTAGTGACCGAAGCTTCAAGTAAAGTGTGTGGACACAGTTCCAGAGACGGCTATATTAGAACCATATTACTGTCACGCTCAGCGATGCCAACTTTTTAACACAAATCCGAATTTCGATGTTTATCGATAGATAAATACTAGAAAGGAAACATAAAGAGAGAGAAAGCGAAATAAATTTATACATATTGTAAATAACACACCCTACATTGGATGGTTGGTTGGGTAGGGTGTGGGTGGAACTCGAAGTGCAGCCACCTCTGCGTGGTGAGTTCTGGGTCGTTTTGTAAACAAAATAAGCGAAGAGCTGCACCAACAATTGAATATTGAAACAAAAAAATTACCAAATATTTACTATTAGAAAATTTCTAAATTATCTGAAAGGAAACATTGTCAAACTACAAAATTGTCAGACCACGATAATGGCTGCATCCGGCTGCGAGCTCATCGCTGGTATTCGTCACGTACGCCTCGCCTCTCTGTCCAGGTAGGCTACTCTGCGGTTTTTGACGAAGCTGCGCGACCGAATTCCACTTGAATATCAAAGTTTATCTTATATGCCTGGATTTTAAATATAATATTCTAATAGAATTAAACCATAGCATCTCTAAAAGTAGTATGATTAAAATGTACTAAACAGTCAAACTTTGAAATTTTGCAAAAACTACTAATTTTACTCATTTTGTACTATGTTGCGCGACCGGAAGATATGAAACAAATGTATAATAAGTGCAAATATATTGATTTTACATACTTTAAGTAGTTAATTCATGGTATAGGAACGCAATTAAAACCATCTGGCGTGCTTAAAAAAATTATGAAAAATTAAGGTTTTTCACAATTTTTTGCTAACTTCGATGGCATTGCGCGACCGGAATACAAATTAATAAAAAAATAATAATTAGTACTTTTATAACGTCTATACCAATGGCAACTTTTCTGCACTCTAGCGATCTGAAATTTTTAAAAAAGTTTTTTTTGAACCACCCTACTATCTATACTTATATATAAAGAGAGAGAGCGATTTTGTACGTGGAGGGTAATCTTCAGAACCACTGTACCTATTTGAAAAATTCTTTCACTGTTTGAAAGGTACAGTATTCCAGATGGACATAGGCTATATATTATGTATATCTGATCAGTAGAAATAAAGTTAGGGTCTTAATCCTAACAATCTCCATTGTTACCGCTACTGTCCTCTACCGCTTTTTGTGCCGAAGTCTTCAACGATCCTTAGCGTGGTGCTATCTATACTTATATATAAAGAGAGAGAGCGATTTTGTACGTGGAGGGTAATCTTCAGAACCACTGTACCTATTTGAAAAATTCTTTCACTGTTTGAAAGGTACAGTATTCCAGATGGACATAGGCTATATATTATGTATATCTGATCAGTAGAAATAAAGTTAGGGGCTTAATCCTAACAATCTCCATTGTTACCGCTACTGTCCTCTACCGCTTTTTGTGCCGAAGTCTTCAACGATTCTTAGCGTGGTGCTATCTATACTTATATATAAAGAGAGAGAGCGATTTTGTACGTGGAGGGTAATCTTCAGAACCACTATATCTATTTGAAAAATTCTTTCACTGTTTGAAAGGTACAGTATTCCAGATGGACATAGGCTATATATTATGTATATCTGATCAGTAGAAATAAAGTTAGGGGCTTAATCCTAACAATCTCCATTGTTACCGCTACTGTCTTCTACCGCTTTTTGTTCCAAAGATTTCAACGATCCTTATCGTGGTGCTATCGCGGTGCGCTACTGTTCTGACGCTAGCGGTTCGAACCTAGCCGTTATCCGGCACGCCTTTTTCTTTAAAAAAAATTTTTTTAATTATTAACTAACATAAAATTAATTTAAGGTATTATTTAGGTTATTATTACTATACTTATATATAAAGAGAGAGCGATTTTGTACGTGGACGGTAATCTTCAGAACCACTGTACCTATTTGAAAAATTCTTTCACTGTTTGAAAGGTACAGTATTCCAGATGGACATAGGCTATATATTATGTATATCTAATCAGTATAAATAAAGTTAGGGGCTTAATCCTAACAATCTCCATTGTTACCTCTATGTCCTCTACCGCTTTTTGTGCCGAAGTCTTCAACTATCCTTAGCGTGGTGCTATCTATACTTATATATAAAGAGAGGGCGATTTTGTACGTGGAGGGTAATCTTCAGAACCACTGTACCTGTTTGAAAAATTCTTTCACCGTTTGAAAGGTACATTATTCCTGATGGACATAGGCTATATATTATGTATATCTGATCAGTAGTAATAAAGTTAGGGGCTTAATCCTAACAATCTCCATTGTTACCGCTACTGTCCTCTACCGCTTTTTGTGCCGAAGTCTTCAACGATCCTTAGCGTGGTGCTATCTATACTTATATATAAAGAGAGAGAGCGATTTTGTACGTGGAGGGTAATCTTCAGAACCACTGTACCTGTTTGAAAAATTCTTTCACCGTTTGAAAGGTACATTATTCCTGATGGACATAGGCTATATATTATGTATATCTGATCAGTAGTAATAAAGTTAGGGGCTTAATCCTAACAATCTCCATTGTTACCGGTATGTCCTCTACCGCTTTTTGTGCCGAAGTCTTCAACGATCCTTAGCGTGGTGCTATCTATACTTATATATAAAGAGAGAGCGATTTTGTACGTGGAGGGTAATCTTCAGAACCACTGTACCTGTTTGAAAAATTCTTTCACCGTTTGAAAGGTACATTATTCCTGATGGACATAGGCTATATATTATGTATATCTGATCAGTAGTAATAAAGTTAGGGGCTTAATCCTAACAATCTCCATTGTTACCGGTATGTCCTCTACCGCTTTTTGTGCCGAAGTCTTCAACGATCCTTAGCGTGGTGCTATCTATACTTATATATAAAGAGAGAGCGATTTTGTACGTGGAGGGTAATCTTCAGAACCACTGTACCTATTTGAAATATTCTTTCACTGTTTGAAAGGTACATTATTCCAGATGGACATAGGCTATATATTATGTATATCTAATCAGTAGAAATAAAGTTAAGGGCTTAATCCTAACAATCTCCATTGTTACCGCTACTGTCCTCTACTGCTTTTTGTGCCGAAGTCTTCAACGATCCTTAGCGTGGTGCTATCTATACTTATATATAAAGAGAGGGCGATTTTGTACGTGGAGGGTAATCTTCAGAACTACTGTACCTATTTGAAAAATTCTTTCACTGTTTGAAAGGTACATTATTCCTGATGGACATAGGCTATATATTATGTATATTTGATCAGTAGAAATAAAGTTAGGGGCTTAATCCTAACAATCTCCATTGTTTCCGCTACTGTCTTTTACCGCTTTTTGTTCCGAAGATTTCAACGATCCTTATCGTGGTTCTATCGCGGTGCGGTTCTGTTCTGACGCTAGCGGTTCGAACCTAGCCGTTCTCCGGCACGCCTTTTTCTTTTAAAAAATTTATTTTAATTATTAACTAACATAAAATTAATTTAAGGTATTTATCAGGTTATTATTAAGGTAAAAAAAGATTTACAATTTATTGGCTATCAACTGGAAATTTATTGGTATAATATTTTGTTCAACCCGGACAATTTCGGGACGGGCCGCTAGTACTTATATATAAAGAGAGAGAGCGATTTTGTATGTGGAGGGTAATCTCCAGAACCACTGCACCTATTTGAAAATTTCCTTTACTGTTTGAAAGGTACATTATTCCAGATGGACATAGGCTATATATTATGTATATCTGATCAGTAGAAATAAAGTTAGGAGCTTAAAAATCTCCATTGTTACCGCTACTGTCTTCTACCGCTTTTTGTGCCGAAGATTTCAACGATCCTTAGCTTGGTGCTATCGCGGTGGGCTTCTGTTCTGACGGTAGCGGTTCGAACCTAGCCGTTCTCCGGCATGCCTATTTCTTTTAAAAAATTAACTTTAATTATTAACTAACGTAATATTAATTTAAGGTATTATTTAGGTTATTATTAAGGTAAAAAATATTTACAATTTAATGGCTATCAACTGGAAATTTATTGGTATAATATTTTGTTCAACCCGGACAAAGTCGGGACGGGCCGCTAGTAGGAAATATTAATAAAAGGTTTGCAATATAAAAAGATATAAATGAAACTATCAGGATATTGTAAAAGATTTATTCCATTCTTAGGTCACGTGATTCAAAAGGGAAGAGGACTTCATTTTGCAGGAGAGCCTGACAAAATATCACACATAAAGGTATTTTCAAATTTCATATAGACCCCCATCTTCGAGCAGTGAATCTGTACATTTATCTCTAGCCCCCTCCCTACCCTTTGTATGATGTTTAGATCCTACGAACCCCCTAGGTCTAAAAACTTTTAGGTATCGCTAGTAAAATACATTATATACATATATTTTACAAACCATCCGCCTGAATATCTCTCACGTCTCCGCAGGGTGGCACGAGTGTCTTAGAATAAAGTTTTGAAAGTTTATTACAGAATTAAAATAATTAGAATTCTTTATAAAACCCACTCTTACGTATTTCAAGATAAAACATGCCTTATAATTTAGAAAATCAAATAAAAAATTTGTGATAGTCACTTCTAACGAAATTACCGCGGTTTATTAACGTAGGATTACTTATCGTTGCTTACCTCTTTTGTTTGTAAATACGTATGTATGTGTTATGTATATATGTATCTATATATATGTACGTATGTATATACCGGGTGTCCCAAAAATGACCGACGATTTGAAAAATCAATTAAAGAAAAACGGATAGTGATAGAAATGTACGGTTTGCTGCATTTTGCTTAGGTAACCAGGGAATTTATTCTCACCAATTTTCAAAATTAGTTACAAAGTTCGTCAACAGATGGCGCTGCTGACTGGGAAAAACTATAAAACAATGTTTTTAAAGCAAGAAGCATACGCAAAGTGGCATGGATTGGCCTCCCTATTCGCCAGATTTGACGCCATGCGATTTTTTTTTCTTTGGGGTTACTTGAAAGACCAGGTGTATCGTCACAATCCACACACTGTAGATGAACTGGAACAATACTGAAATGTTGTTTCAAACTGAAATGTTTGTACGGGCGTCTGCGAATTTTGACCTCAGACTGCGCCATGTTGTTGCTGCAAACGGTGGTTATTTTGAAAACATTGTTTTATAGTTTTTCCTAGTCAACAGCACCATCTGTTGACGAACTTTGTAACTAATTTTGAAAATTGGTGAGAAGAAATTCCCTGGTTACCTAAGCAGAATGCAGCAAACCGTACATTTCTATCGACTTCCGTTTTTCTTTAATTGATTTTTCAAATCGTCGGTTATTTTTTGGGACACCCGGTATATACATATATGTACGTCAAAATTTTGACACATTTTGGTACTTTTCTGTTTAAGTGTTTACTGCTTGTCCAAGCGATATAGACTGTTTTTGGCACGTTGCCAACTCGCGAGGTATGGACGGACGATTTTAGCGCCTGAAATTTTGCTTTCCGGAGGACCGTTGTGGAGGAACATAATCCTGCGTTAAAATTATTTTTTACCGCTACAGTTTTCGGTTTAAGGGGATGGCAGACTTTCAAATTACCAAGAATTGGAATTTTTTGGGGGTGTAATAATATTTTTAAAATATGTAAATATTGGAATTAAATGCATTTAAAATATGTTATGGGAAGTAAAATGAAAACTTGGTGAATTTAGAAAAGTAAATATTAAAGGTAGGTGAAAAATATCTTTTAAATGGCTTTTTATCCAAATGAGTCATTTCCAAATTTGCAAGTCTTTGAAATGCTCCTTGTGTCACAATTTTTGACGAAATTTCATAAAATTTATAATAAAGATTCCTCTTATACATTAAAATAAAGTTACGTATCCATTTCAGGTTTCGACATCATTAAGATTATCAAAGTTTAACTTAAGTGTAGAAAAGGACAAAAATTTCACGAAAATTCAGAGTACAAACATAAAAATATTTCCTAAAAATTAACTATTCTACGAAAGCACAAAATAATACACAACTCTGTTCAAAATGTATTTATAAGCAATATAAATGCAAAATTAAGGGGGAAGTTAAAAACTGGGTCTCAACGAGCATTTTAAAAAACAGTAAAAATTTGAACTTTTAAAATACAAAAAAAATTAAAATTAAAATATTTATAAAATTTTATAAAATGTTTGATATAGTTAAACTTTAATGAATATATATGCACAATTTCATATCTTTGAGGTAAAAATTTCAAAAATTGCTTTGTAATGTCCACTAGCCCCTTAACTCAAAACTGAAAATAATCGTGTTCTTTTAATTAGTTACAGTGAATGGAAAAAACAACAAATATGGGTCGATTATTTCAAGTTTATACTGTACTTATGAATCCTCTTTCACTTTAATTGGCTTCGATATCATTAAAAAGGAGCAGCGACTTTCTTAAAAGATATGGACGAAAGTAATCAGCCTCTAAAACGCTAGATCAAGAGCAGGGTTAATTGATGTCACAGGCGAAATTGAGATCAGGGCTGAGTTAAAGATCGGGTGGAGTACGCACTGTCTACATGTGGATGATTTCTCAGTATATGAAATATATCGTTAAGGCTTTCGACTCTCAGTTTAAAATTTATGCTCTTTTGGGGAAAAAAATTAGGCTCAAGCGAAGCATTTCACATAATTATTTTAACTTTCAACATTTTAATTTGTTTAACTGGAGTAGCAAAGACAAAGTAACGGAATAATATTTACACCGTGTGAATAATACATAATTCAAGATATTTTGGTAAAAATTTGTTTTGTATATTACGTATAAACACAAGTTTAGATCAGTTTTATTTATTACTTCTTCAGATTTTGACAAGTAAAGATTCAACAAGAAATCTTTGAAATCTGGAGCTAAAAAAATACTAATACAATTTAAATGCAACGTAAATTCAAAGAATATTTAATCTTGGCAAAAGTGTAAACATTGGTTCACTTTAGCTTCGTTTAATAATCATGATGGAGACAAAAACAATATGTAATTTACCACAAAAACTTTGTATATAAGATATGGAGCAAATGAATACTCGTATTAGGAGAGTAAAATAATTTTACAAGCACAGCACGAGACCCGTAAATATAGGATCCCAGTGGAATTCGTTAATTATTATTCTCAAACAAAAGTAAACAAATTTATCTTATTTCCTTTATAGTTCTTGGTTTATTTCTCAAAATAATTACAAGATAAAAAGAACTTTTTATATACCACGTTTTTAAATTTTCTGTTGAATCATATAAACTTGACAATTCTATCTTAATTGCACAAACCTTCACTTTCTTTTATTTAATTTTAATCACTTTTTAGTCGTTTCCACTATCCACAGACTTTATAAATTTTAATTTTTATAATTTTTGTTAAAAAAATTTTCGCACAATATTTTTGTAGACAAACTAAATTCACATGTGTTCTGTTTTCAAAATCGTCAAACGCCATTATGCAAAAGTGCAAGCACAGAATTCGATCGAAGCACCACCTTGTGGATTTTTTCGGCTAAAAGTATTAAAAGAATGCCTTGTCATCGTGTTCAGAGCTATTCTTAAAGTTTCAAATGTCTAGCTAGTCGGGAAGTTAGTTAAAAATCGATTGCAAGATTTGTACTGGACAAACACACAAACAAACAAAAAAGCGAGTTAATAAAAACATGGTAATAACAAGATAAAAAGAACTTTTTATATACCATGTTTTTAAATTTTCTGTTGAATCATATAAACTTGACAATTCTATGTATTAATAAATCCTTTTTTAAAATTTTTTTTATGAATTATCCCATCAACTTGAAAGAAATTGAACTTAATTGGAAGTTAACTTGCATTTAACTTTTCATTCCCGTTCCGGCCAATAGATGGTTGCACCAGTCTACAAAACAAAATTAACTGAAAATAACTGAAAATTAATTTAATTCTGCTTAAAGATGGCTAAAAGTATTTAAAAAATGAATTGTCGTCGTGTTCTGAACTATTCTAAAAGTTTCAAATGTCTAGCTAGTCAGGGAGTTAGTTAAAAATCGATTGCAAGATTTCTACCGGACAAACACACACAAACAAAAAAGCAAGTTAAGAAAAACATGGTAATTAGAAATGATGGCAGAAGTAGATAGTCACATTGTTGTAAATGGTTTCAAGAGCGAAAAATATCTCTTGGTTGTCAAACATTGTAACCACAAGAAACTTTTTTATTTTAATTCAGGCAAAACTTTAGGAAAATTGTTGCTGGCAGTCTATTGAACATGTATACCGTAGAAAGGGATATGGTTGAAAGTCATACGATATTTAAGTTTTTCTTTCATGTTTCTCTTTTGTTTTCTGATTTCTAAATTCACAATTATATGTTTACGAAAAGAAATTGAACTAGAAATTATTTTTGGAGTTGTTTTCCGATATTTTCAATTTGAATGAGCTCATCCGCTTATAAGTTATTCGGCCCGGAAAAAAAAATTACGGCAATTTATTAATTTGATGGATAATTTTTTTGGAAGTCCAGGTAAGAACATTTTTGGCTAATAAGTTTTCTTAGAATTCATTATTTTAATTGAACTGAAATATCATGCACGTAACTTTAACGCCATTTCAATTTATGCAATTCGAGATTTAAAACATCTTTCTTTTTAAACAGTAATAATTTACCAGGCCGAACATGATTACATCACAGCTCAAAGCAGGCAATAACGTAAAATGCATTACGATATTAATTTGAAATAAAGGAAAAAGGAAACTCACCTTCCAACGAACAATTAGATCATTCAGTCCTCGGGAGAATACAGAAAGGTCAGTTGGATAGCCGGACGGAGCTGAAAAATTACACACTTCAAAGGAATCTGCTATTGCACTATAAAATTTAACAATATGAAATTAAAGATAGAAGAGCAATTTTCTGACAGACTATTACAGGCAATTACAGAATATTGCAGACAATTTTAATCGGTATATTAACAATATATATTGAGGTATTAACCAAAATTATTGAGGTATTAACCAAAATTATTGAGGTATTAACCAAAATTATTGAGGTATTTATACGAGGTATTTATCGTTTTTTTTATATAATCAGTTTTTTCATACCAGTAACCCACTGGACAACCCACTTTTTATGAATCATAAAGAATCCGAGCTTATTCGGATATTCCGCCAAAACAAACCTGTATTTCTGAATACTTTAATTGAATATTTCAGACTATTGGTGGAACTTGCTAATGAATAATGAATATTATTTCTCGTTATTAAGATAAGTAGCTACACAAAATCTTGAACTCAGAATGTTTTAGATCCTTTTTTTGGCTGATTTGTCATTCTTTCAAAAATAATCAAACATTTTACTTTTACTTTCCACTATTAGTCAATAAATGGCAGCATTGAACTTTCCATATTTTACAATTAATTGCTTGCATAGATTTAATAATGAATGCGTCATGGTAAATGTTTAAAAATGACATTTTCCTATCAGCTACCAAACAAGTTTTCATTGTTTTGGATGGCCTTTTTTGTCAAATCTAGGAACCGTAGACTTTAGTTTTGTTTTAAGCTTCATCAATAGATGGTATCTATACATCAGGCTTACTCCAAAAAATTAGAGCAAACCTAATAAATCGCCAAATTGCAGCTAATAAGAATCACAGCCTAAAAAATATCTATGGATCGGTATCCCATGACCAAATTTTGACGAAACTTGTTCTATTCTATTTCTACTCATTTCTGGAGTAACTTATTTTTTACGAATATGGCGCTACTGTGTAATTTTGAAAGTGCTGCATTCACTAATAATCCTTACTTTACCGTCATATTACGGGTTTTTCATGATTGTCTCAAGACAACAAACTGTTGAATTCGAAAGTACACATCTTATTCAAAATGCTTGGATTTTAATAAAGTCTGCAATCGTTTCTATAGTACCCTATTTGAAAAGCATACCAGGAAAACCGCAGAAAGCATAACACATGTGCTCGCTTCTACAACTGGGGAATATCGTAAACTAAAATTCTTTTGGCGGTTGCCGTGACAACCGCCAAGTTACATTCTGCCGAGTGGCAGCAGAGAAAGCAAAGTTATCGCAAAGTTACATTCTGCCGAATGGCAACATAGAAAAACTAAACTATCGTGAGAAAGTTAAAAATAGGATGTTATGTAGATTATGTTGTTTCTTTTCTCTGTCTTCGTTTTAATAAAATGATTTAATGAATAATGGAATTGTTAAGACCCTTGAATTAATATAATTTAAGAACTGTTGCTTAACAAGTGGATAACTCGTTAAGCGAATGATGCAACAACAACTGTGTATTCGTGACTCTTAGTGTTAAGTAGGAATGGTCAGACAAACAAAAGAATCCATGAAGTCAGTTACCAGAGGCAGAATTTAATAATGAATTCACGGAATCAACTCACTGTCTTCTGCAGTGTAGAATCTGAGTGGAACGGAAGGCGTGCTAGATCCGAACTCGTTTTCAGCTATTAATCTCACGACGTAGGACGTTCCGGGTCTCAAACCTTTTAACACATAAGAGGTCTTCTCACTACCAACAGTTTCTTCTTCCAGTTTTGGAGGGCCTCCTACCGTTAGAAAGAAAAAGAACAACGGGGTTAATCTCTTATTGGATGTTAATTTGATATCAGAATAGATTAAGCGCCGCTAATGTTTTCAGTGCGTCGGATATACGTTTTAAAGGTTATTTGTACATCTAATGATTTTTTTAAAAAATTCAACAAAAATATGTTTATCATCTGTTGTTCCACTTTATTCCATAGGGAGGCAAATAGCTAGAACTTCTGCCAGAGGGACACAATTTATAGAGAACACATAATTAGTGGCTCTTTTCAGGCCTGTATATTTAAATAACATGTGAAGTATTTAAGTAGCGATTAGAGGGAAGCCTTTTAACTCCGTGTATACATACAATGACACGGAAACTTTGAAAAAGTAACATAATTTATCAAAGAACATTTTGAAATTTAAACAATTTAATGTTTAACTCAAAAAATTTTCTAAAATTATTTGTTGCTGTTTTTTCTTAAGTTCCTTTGGCCGGAGAACTCCAGACCTGGTTCACTCCTCCAGGCTTGCGAGGCTAGTAATGTGTCTCCAGTTTAGTGGTACCAAAAGGGCTGAGTCCGGCTTAACCAAGTGCCATCGCAAATTTGACTGATTAATTATCTTTCTTTTAAAGGCAATGTACGTTCATATAACTTATGTAGTAAGAAACCAATCAAAATATATGTTGTTGTTACTAATCCTATCTGATCTAGCCAATAGGCTAGACCAGATAAAAGACCAAAAAAACAGAACAAAGAGAACACATAATTAGTGGCTCTTTTCAGGCCTGTATATTTAAATAACATGTGAAGTATTTAAGTAGCGATTAGAGGGAAGCCTTTTAACTCCGTGTTAGAAGGCTTCCTGTATACATACATATTTGTATTTATTGGCTAGACTAAGAAATCTTGGTCTAGCCAATAGGCTAGACCAGATAAAAGACCAAGGAGGGGACTCTGCGTCAAATTCTCTTTTTCAAGCCCCAAGCAAGAAAGAAGATGGACAAGGGTGGCATGATTGATGTCACATTTTGCACAAATGGGGAAGATCTTATTGCCTTGATCAAATTTAAGGCACTTCAGGTGACCACTTAGGAGTTCCTCCCGGCTGTCTGTCACAATACCAGTGATGTGCTGAAGGAGATCGCCATGAAAGGGCGATGGAAGATTTCCTTGAGTAGATCTCCAAAAAAGTTAAAAGTGTTAGAGATCATCAAAATATATTTATATCATTAATGTCTTTTTAAAGATATTTAATCGTGTGCGGTTTAAATATCTTTTTTCCAATGGAATCAGTGAATATGATCAGTTTGTAAAAGAGACATTTCATGATCAAAATATCTTTACGTACCTGTATCGCGCCAGTACTGCACGACGAAACGTGTAATAGGACTGTTGCCACTGTACGGAGTCATCCACTGGACTGTGGCTTCAGTCTTTTCAACATGCCTGACAACAGTATCTGACGGAGAAGCCGGTGGTTCTGTAATAAGCATTATTTTACTTTAACATACTGGCACAATCTTTGCATAAATGTATTATTTACTTTTTGATGATGCACATAACAGGATTAATCACTGTCTACCATGTTATAAGCGCGAAAACTTTCCGCTGCAAAGCTCAGGTGACAACAGTAGGCTAATCTTGAAGTGAGAACTTAGTTGAGAGTTTGGTCATACCCTACCTTGCGTTCGGCTTTTCAATATTTTCATTTGTATTTAAATTTGGTATAAGTATTTTGAATAACACTTACAAAAACCATTTATTTCAAATTTTGAATTTTCACACTTTTTGTTTCATGTGAATTCATGAAATAATCATAATCAATTACAGTACCATAACTTTTGAAAAACCTGAAAATGTTCCCTAAGTAACTGAAATTTAAATTACTGAGTATTTTTTCATATATCACTAAGCTATTCTAATCCCTGAATGCTTCTAAATTTTCGCAGTATTTTCAACACGGAGAAACGGTGACTTTTGATTTTAAAAAAAGAAACATCTTTGCCTTGTACAATTTGGGATAAAAATCGCTTAAATTTTTTCACAGCTCTTTTAACGCTCTGAAACGCGAAGGATCATTCACGATTTTTTTAAAATCGTCTTAAAAATCGTCTTATAAAAATCGTCTTTTAAAAATCGTCTTATAAAAAGTTTCACTAAACCAAACGTGCCACACTGTTGTGTCTAAGAAAATTATTTATTTTTTTAAAGGTCGCTGAAGGACTCTAATCATGAAAATTCAGTTCATCTACTAAATTTATACCATCTGAGTATTTTGAAATTAGGAATCATTTTACGCATTATTTTGAATTGAGAATCATTTAAATAGATTTATCTCCTTTAGGGAATTCCGAAAGATACAAACCAAATTTTCTAATGAATTCAGTATTATAAAAACACTTAGGTTAGAACTGGTCTAAGGTTAAAGGGATGATCCGCAAGTTTTTCTTTCATGCTCAGTTAGATTGGTGACAATGACATTCTTGCGACATTCCTCTGTGAGGTATTTATACAGCGCAACCATGAAATAACATAGTTATAAATTTTCCAGAATGTTACTTTGCAAGGCACACGTTTGAATCAGCCGCATTATTAAAGAATAAGGTGATTATTGGAACTTTCACTTCACAGGAAAATAAAAACTCTTAACTATATCAAAAGATAACAGGAATCTATTTTTCATACCTAAAACAACCAATTTGATTGTTTTTTCTTGCTTTCCGTATACATTTGTAGCAGAGCACAAGTATACTCCAGCGTCTTGCCTCATTACTCTAGATATGTATAATTCAGACAGAAGTCCATTAGGTAACGGAGTGTCCTGTATTTTGTACCTATAAGAGAAACCGGGATTCAAAATACATAGTAGCAATTATAAAACTAATCGAAATAAAATACTTTTTTAACTGGATCATCATTAAAAAGTGTAAAATAATCTAATCCTTCCTTTCTGTATTGGATCCACATTCGCTCATTGAATTCACTTGTAGTAAATAAGGCCATGCAAAATATTGAAGCCTAAAGCATTTAAAACACATGGTGCCCGGGCTAAATGTATCCAGAAATCATGACTTATTTTTACGGAACTACCCATTATAATTTTAAAAAAAGTTATTTAAATAGAAAGAGCATCTCACCAAGTTTTAATATCAATCATAGATATCGATCATAGTATCATAGATTTCAACGTGTGCACCTTTTGTAGCACGACTTACGTCTAAATGGTAATCCAGTTCTCTCCAAGTGTTTCGTAGCATATCAGGCGTTATTAGACTTTTTTGCTTGGGGATTCATTAAATCCGTTGTATATAAACAAAAAAATTGAAACTGTGGATGAGTTGAAGAAGCATATCATTCAGGCAATTCGTGTAATAACTCCTGATATGCTACGAAGCACTTGGAGAGACCTGGATTACCATTTAGACGTTTGTCGTGCTACAAAAGGTGCACACATCGAAATCTGTGATACTATGATCGAAGTCTATGATTTATATTAAAACTTGGTGAGAAGTTCTTTCTATTTACATAATTTTTTTAAAATTCTAATGGGTAGTTCCGTAAAAATAAGTCATGACTTTTGGATATCTTTAGTCCGGACACCCTGTATTAAACACAATGAAAGAAAACAAACTCACACACCTGTGGGAATTCAAGATAGTCATACATGTACTCGTATATGAGATGTACCAAAGGATATACACAACAAATATATATATTTTTTAAGTGGGTAGATTACTAGATGATTCGCAAACCTAATCCCTTCCCCCCAAAAAAAAAAAATTAAATAAATAAAAAAATAAATATGTAAAATCTGGTTACCTGTTTTTTAGAAATGAGTGAAAATATCCCGTAATATAAGTATACCCACAGATCCAACTGACTTGATTTTCAGTTAAAACTGAAGTTAAAATTCGAGAGAGTGAGTCACAGCGCTAGCTTCACTGTCACTGTGACGCATACTGAATTGATCAGTTGAACAAATTCGCTGAAATTACAGTGGTGAATAATTATGTTTCAATGAGCCTAAATACTCATACCATGTAGTTGGAATTCATTCATTAATGGAAAAGTGTGAAAAAAAATTTCTATAATATACTTAATAAATAGATAACAAATTTTGCAGCTACACTTTCAAAAAACTTGTTGCATGTTTTAAAATATTTAATCGTATAAAAATAGAATATTGCCATCTCTAAGAAATCCCTTAGGATATACGACATAAATTAGATATTTTAAAATGTGTCTCGCTTAACTGCCAAACAAAAAATATATGCGAGTGTAGTTATTGCACTTCTTTTAAACTTCAGTATTCCAGGAATATTTACTTTTGTTTCAATAATTGGAAAATATCGATTCTCCTCACATATTTCGGATTGCAGCAGGCTTCTGTTTACAATATTTCCCCCTTGTAAAGGTACATTTCATGCCTGACACGGAAACCTATATGATTTCTGTAAAAATAAAAGAGGGAAAACCGATATTTCCCCGTCTGCATTTATCAACATTATCCTAACTCGGTTATAGTTAAAATGTCCTCAATTTTATAAAAGAAAAAGAAATATTACAGATAAAAGAGTTTTTCTTTTGTATATGGACTATGAATGAACTTATATAAAAATAGCAAAACACAAATTCATTCAAATGAAACTATTGTAACGTCTAAATAATGAACTATTGTGTTTTTGAATGATTAACTGAAAGGTATTTTTTCATTCAGTGGCGAGACTGACTTTTCAAAGAACTCCTAAATTTTTAAATTAAAAAAAATATACGTAGTTATATACGAATATATGTGTAATCTTGTAACAATTTAGCAAATCAGTAAACTTATATAATACTTTCTCACATACCTTATATATATATATATATATATATATATATATATATATATATATATATATATATATATATATATATATATATATATATATATATATCGGTGAAAATCGGAAACCGAAAAACAGGGATAGTCGAATAGCCTGATAAATTTGTAATAAAAATATACTCTTCTGTTATTTTGAATGATATACCTTCAGTGCTATAAATGAGGTTTGATTAAAGTTTTATAAAACTTTTGCGGAAATTTCAGCAAACCTTTAGGGAAAATTACCTTATTATCCTTTATCTACAAACCCTGTTGGCTTTATTTTTGACATTTTTTTTTTATAATGCAGAGATAATTCTGTAATGTATAATCAGAAGTGCAGTGTATGCATCATATACTTATCTGTGTGTGATCCAAACGTTAATTTAGTAAATTATAGACAATTAATAAACTTTTTGGTTTCACGCTTAACCACAAAGCTAAGCAGGCAGCGCAGAAGCCATTAATTTTTCTCCTGAAAATATCATGACGTTCTTTTACAGTCTATCGGTAATACATTTATTATTTGTGTAAACTTCATGTTCTAAAGTAATATCTTTAGTCATATTTTTTTTTAAACTTTTTTTTCTACGCTTTAGACAGAGATGATTAGGAAATTATGACTATAAACAGAACAAAAGAAATTGTGATTTTGCTTAATGTTGCTTCGACCTGTAGTTTCCTTTTTAAAGCCGTAGATATGTGATTGTGAGAGAATGTTGTGCCAGTTGCCATTTTCTTCAATTTTTATATTTTGAAAAGTACATCAGTTGAGCTGCTCACTTTCTAGATCGGTTAAGTCCATAAAGCAAAAAGTGGAGAAAAATGATAAAATAATATACATTGTTTTTTATAATTCCCCTGAAAATATAAATTAAAATAAACATTGTAGAATGTATTATTGCAGATGTAGCTTTTATCTGACGAAATATAAAGTGTATAAAACAGAATATCCTTGGAGTAATTGTTATTATGATGACAATTCTCACGTGACTAAGGAACAACCGATTTGGCAAGTGAAGAAATCAATAACATACAATTCAGTCATCAAATTATTTTTTTAATAATAAAAAAATTAAATAATTGTTTAATAATTCACAATGCTTATTTCTGTGGCAGTTAGGGCCTGTTCACATAGGAGTCTAGTAGCGGAAGCGTAAAAGGAAAGAAGACGCTGAGACGGCAATAAACCAATCATAGGCGTTAAAAATTTCGTTGCTAATCGTTTGGAAATTTTTCATTGGTTAAATATATTTCAATACCTTTAACTCTTCCACTACTGGACTCCTATGTGAACAGGCCCTTAGACTGTAACAAAAGTATTTATTTTACTTTTTTATTTCTGATGAAACAACACTAAAAGATTTATCGTTATGATAAAAAAAAAACTTGTATCTGCGTTTTAATTGCATTATTATTGCAACGATTTACATTAGAGTATGGACTTAATTTGATTAGCTTCTGAAAAAAGTTACTTAATATTCGATGGAAAAAAAAAATTGTCATTGAGTGATGTTAATCCTTATTATTTGGGAAATTTATTATGAATGTAAAATGTTAGGAGTCAATCAAGTGCTTTGACACCAAAATTTCAAAGCATGGACTTAACCGATTCGGCTTGTGAATGGCTCATTTAAAAACCTTGATTGTTGTACGATATAGGGTTGAATAATTGGTGAAAATCGTATGCCCCACAGCATTTTACAAAAGTTTTGAAAGGAAATATTAGTTTTCCCTGAGTCTGTTATCTAAAGAGTAAATAAGAGATAATTTTGTCGAGTACAACTGCATGAATTCAGAATAATTATGTGTTCCTTAAAATTAAAAAGTTTTTATTTCGTCTACTTTATATGAAAGTAATTTATGTTAGCATGCATACTATTAAGATATAATAAAATCTGTAAGGGGATCATTTATATTATTACCAAAATGATGAGCAAAATCAAAGGGGGAAAAGTACCACAAAACGGAAGACAGTGATAAAAGATATCTGCCAACTCCATGAAAACTTTTATACTCAAAGTAATTCTCATGATGAGTGAAAAAATAATAGAAAACACACCTTCAGGCACATTGGAAAACTCTCAATTAATATAAATATGCCGCATTTTAATTATGAATAGCTTTATGTTCAATATCGTTGCGATAAGAAATTCTTCGAATGCAAGCACCCAATTTCTTTTTTGTATTTCCCGTTAAGAACTGTAGATGGCAGCATTAGGTTTCGTCACTATTGCATTACTGTTTTCACAAGATTTTTAGCAAAATACCAAGGAAAATAAAATTTTCAATACTTTTACAGACCAGTGGCGCACCCAGGATTTTTTCTTGGGGAAGGGGGGGGGACGAGATGAGCGGATGAAAATATTTATAATACATGGGGGGGGGGGGCGAGATGAACGGATAAAAATATTTATAATGCAAAATCAATATTCATAATGTAATTTATATTTCTTTGGGGGGGCAGGGCCCCTTGCCCCCCCCCTGGGTGCGCCACTGTTACAGACCATGGAGCATTTTTTTATACCTCATGTCGTCTATTTAGAAAAGCCTTCATTAAATGTATCACATTTTTTTCGTTGTACATGGAGGCGAATTTTATGAGTGCTTTATTTTTTTTTACCGTAGTCGATTTTCGGTCGCTGAGTCCTGGTTCTGTACACAGTCTGACATCCAGGCCCTGATTTTCCATTAGGCCCGGTAGGCCTGGGCCTAGGGGCCCTCAAATGTTGCGGGGCCCCAAAATTTTTATTTTAAAAGAAAAAAAAAAGAATTCCCAATTCAATTTTTTTTATTTTACCTTTTTTATAGCAATTTTTTATACATCCTTACAAATTTGATTGATTGGTTCATCATTGTATAGTTCATCATTTATGTATGTTATAGTGTATATAAGGGATTACTAAGTTTTCTGGTTGCATTGTATTGGTGTTTTATTGATGAAGTTAATATGTTGTATTGCTTTTTGTTATTTGATAATGTTCAAGGCTTCTACGCTTCAAATAGCCAATTCTTAGTAAAATGGTACTTTCACTATGATTCATGATTATTTGTTTTATGTGTCACTTTTGGAAATTTTATGCCTATATCAGTGTTAAGGGGCCCCCATCCCGTGTTGTGCCTATAGTCAAGAATATTCTAAATCGGACCCTGCTGACATTCTAAAATCTTTTTAATAATAAAACCAATGAAATTAATTAAAGAAAGTCGACGTTGACAATCCTTTCGAGTTATTTCTTCTTCATAGGAATATTTAAACCACAAGCACATGCCTTCTATATCATTAGATCTGTATCTTTCCGGGAAGTGCCACGCTACAAAGCAAACTTACCTCGTGTCTTTGTTGTCCATGTATTCTTTGGACCACTTGACTTCAATGGGTGCATCTCCTATGACGTCACACCGAAGTACAGCTGAATGGCTGCTGCGCACTTTTAATAATTGATATGTCTCACGAAATTGAGGAGGAACTGTCAAATAGAGAAATAAATAGCCGTTTAATAATTGAAAAATATGTAAACTACTGTTAACTTAATCACAAACCGCTATTTTAACTTGAGTATCACTTGAAAATAAAGCATCTATAGATAGTTTGTTTTTTGTTTGTTTTTTGTTGTTGTTTTCATGTAAGGGTATCCGGTGACTTTCACCAGCACATTTTTTTTAATGGATAAATAATATTTTATTACAATAGAAATTTATCAAAATAGATATTTTATGGAACTTCAATGCGATGATAATCAGTGTAAATTTGAGCATTAACATAATTGCATGTAAGTGGCAAGTAGTTTAGAATTTACTTTATCAGAAAGGTAAACTCTAAACTACTTATGATAATAGGTGTACTATTTATATCAATTAGTTGCATAGTCTTACGAAGTTTCTTCTCTTCCATTCATTCACGTTAAAACCTGGAAAACGTAATCTGGTTCACTTATGGGAAGATTACTAAATAAATTTATAAATTCATAAAACATAAGAACATATATATTGATACATTGTTTTGAGAAATTAGACTTTTATTATATTTCATGATACATGAAAAGTATTTACCAATTCTTTGAAACTGTCTTAACTTATTTTTAAACATGAGAATAATTTTTTTGTTATACGAAGCATAAATAAATAATATGCCATCTCTTAGTTACAATTAAAATGACATTTTTTAAAAAAATCTTTTGTTTTCACCTAAAAATGTATATTTACCATGTACAAGGACGGATATAGATTTTCGGACCCCATCTCCAATTCCATTCGATGCAATACACTCGTATTCACCGCCATCATCGATATGCACGTTCATTAAAAGTAAGCTGCCATTGTTTAAGATCTTGTGGCGCCCTCCATTGGCGATAGAATGATATTCAGTTGCTGCAATTGAAGTTTGAAAAATTTACTTTCTGATGTAATTATCACATGCACGCTTTAGGTTACAAATTTTAATAAGTTGTAACAACATAAATAAATGATAAATATAAATTATAATATATATAAATAGTTATAAATATACATTAATAGTTACTAGTGAAATAATTGTATTTTTTTCTACTTTATTTTACCTCGTATCTTAATTTTTTTTAGGTAAAATGATAAATATTATTTAGAATGATTTGTCTATTGAATGCAGATTACAAGAATTCTGGCATCAGGTAGATCACTCATATATTTCCTTTGGAAAATAAAAGTAATTATTTAGTAGCTATACTCTGAGACAAAAATTAAATATGTCATTTACAGTGAAACTTCTCTAGCCGGGTACCTCTCTAAACGGCCATACTTTCTGCAGAACTGATTGAAGACTCCATAGAGCCAGTGTTATGGAAGAAACCTCTATTAGATGGCCACCCCTCAAAACGGTCTTTTTTTTCTATGGAACCATTACTGGCCGCCCTAGAGAAGTTTCCCTGTATTAATTTATTAATATAAAATTTAATCTAGTGCTATTCAGCAATTTCATATTTTTACATATATTTAAACAATTTATACAGTACAGAACAATTCAGAATATTTATAAAGATAAAATGTTTTCCAAAAGTATGTTCAAATATTCAATGAGTACTGCTTATAACAATAATAGATTTATCCTAACAGTGAATATTTCTCTTTTATTCTTTTACTGCAAAATTTTTTACTGGATCCTCGTTAACAGATACTTCCATTTTCAAAAACATGATTAACATTTTTACAACATATTTCCTAAAAGCAAAATCTTATACTGGATCCTCGTTTACAGATACTTCCTTTTTCAAAAGCATGATTAACATTTTTACAACATATTTCCTAAAAGCAAAATTTTTTACTGGATCCTCGTTTACAGATACTTCCTTTTTCAAAAGCATGATTAACATTTTTACAACATATTTCCTAAAAGCAAAATTTTTTTACTGGATCCTCGTTTACAGATACTTTCATTTTCAAAAACATGACTAACATTTTTACAACATATTTCCTAAAAGCAAAATTTTTTACTGGATCCTCGTTCACAGATACTTCCTTTTTCAAAAGCATGATTAACATTTTTACAACATATTTCCTAAAAGCAAAATTTTTTACTGGATCCTCGTTTACAGATACTTTCATTTTCAAAAACATGACTAACATTTTTACAACGTATTTCCTAAAAGCAATAAATTTTTACACCAGATTCTCGCTAACAGTTACTTCCACCTTCAGAAACATGACCAACATATTTACAAGATATGTCCAAAATAAAATTACGTATATTGGCTTAAACTGTCTTTGAATTCGCCCTACTTTTGATGGTATATTTACGCAAGATGATAGAAAGACAATAGACATTTTTTTCTGAATTGCAGGTATTTAAATTTCTCTCAGCTTAACAGACTTCACGCTGCGTCAGCATTTAAGGTAAGAACGTTTGAGAACAGAAACCGTACTCGTAGGCCGTAACATAAACACAAGAGGGATGAACTTTCCTCTACAAGTTTTGTTTCTTTGTTTTTCCCCGATCACCTTTATTTGATGAAGCTTATTAGCACGTGCTTAAAATACTAAGTAGCCGTTACGTGAGGTGAGCCATTGTCTCAGATTTTTTTGCACAGCTAGCACGACTTCACGTCTTCTTCTTATGAGGGTCGTCTAGCACCGCGCCTGACAAATAGCATCAGATAAAAGCGTTCATTTTCTGCCCAGTTATGTCCAGTTAAATTGTTGTTTGTCTCACAGCTTAGTGATTCATTAATATTTAATGGCACATAATAAACAAAAAAAATAATGTGGATGAATTCATTTTACTTTCTAAACATTTAGATTGTGAGTCTTGATTAGGATAAAGAAAGATGAATTTTACAGGGAAAAAGGGGTGTGCGTGTGTGAATAGTTTCATTATTTATGACTTCAGGACTTCTTTATAAGTTGTACTATTTTCCTAATGACAAAGAAAAATTCAATTGTCTAGTAAATGCTAAAGTTTGTGGTTAATCTGTCTTATAATATCCTTTGCAGATTATCACATGTTTCGATCTACAAAATTTATAAAATGACTTCATTCTATTGTTTCTAAAACTATTTAAAGTTTATTTTATCATTTAGTTTAAAAATAAATTTTACTGCCTTAATAGGACTCAGTTGTTAAAAAATGTTTCTGCAAATAAAAGTTTTAAAGAGATTTTGCATAAAATAATTTTAAAGTTTTGCAATGATCAAAGAATCTAGTAAGATTTAAAAGCTAATAATTTTCACTTAAAACACATCTTCAAGTGAATTACTCGTATTTTGCTTTTTATGACTGATGAAATTGTTTAGCGCTCTTTTTCAGTGATCTACTACTGTGGGTGGCTGCATTTGGCTTTATTTTTGAAGCGCTCACCGTATGTCGTTTTTTTTCTAATGCGGAGGCACTTTGTTGGATAGACATTCTCCTCGTATGTTCAAATGTCATAGGCAAAGCCCTACCACCTGGTCGTAGTTAATTGTAAAAGTGCTCTTCGTGAATCGCACTTAATTCTAACGAGTATATATGCTGGCTCTTTAAGCCAGCAAAAGGTTTTCGCAGATTTGTTAAAAGCTACAAGGCATTTCAAGATTCTTTTATCCATTGTGAAGCGTTGTGAAGGCGAATAAGAATTAAGAAAGGGTCAGCATAAGAAAAGGCCTTTTACATAAGTTTAAAAGATTGTTAGAAAAGGGAAACGTACGCAATAAAAATAGATTTATGGTAGAGAGGGGAAGGTTTGGAAATAGCCGCCGCTCCCATATAAAGGCCCCCCATAAGAAAAGGCTCAGTAGTAAAGTACAACCGCGGTTAGTTAAAAGGCCCCCATGATAAAAGAGTTGCGTTGGACGAGGGTCAGTCGAAAAAGCCCCTTTAGAATAAGGAATAGGAATTGAAAGGATTATATTGAAATTTACGCAACAGTAGCAGTATTGTCGGATCATGGTCAGGAAAAGATGTTATAAAACTGACCAGGTGTTAGAAAATAAAATATAAGAAAAATGTAGAAAGGAAAAGGGGAAAAATGTGAAAGAATATGAAAATGTGAAATAAGTATAGGTCCAATGAGAAGTGTGATTTTAATAAAAGAGAAATATTAGGGCCACTAGAAAAGGGTTTTAAGACGTAGGTGGAGTTTATGTGGAGAAGAAAATATTGTGATTGGAAGATGAAAACATGTATGCAAAAAGTTGAGATAAATATTAAGGGGTAGAAATGATACAGATATAGAGAGAGAGTTGAGAGGAGACGAGATCCTTGGCGCAGAGAGTGAGTGGCCTGCGGGCCCCGCTCTGGGGTGTGTTGCTCTCGAGCCGCCCTACGTCAAGGATGAAGTGATGCAGTTTTCCCTTAGATAGCCGAATTGGGGTGAGTCAGTCTTTGCAATTATGGTGATATTGACAGTACTATTTTAAGATTTAAGTTTAAATTAAAATCCCGTAATTGATACATACCTTAACGTGTTTATCCGGTGAGGACCCAATTTGTTATTTGAAAGAATATTAATCATTTTAGCACTATTTATTATTCATGTAGTTATGTGAATAATCATTTTAATACTGTAATTTAACTGTTTATTTGTGTAATAAATATTCGTTGTTAATTTGTAAATATTGGTCCTCATCATTTATAAAAACATGTAAGTGGTGTCTATCTTCTCTACAGTGTTTACATGCTGGGGTTAAAACGAACCTGGGTAATGGGTAATAACTAATTAGTAATCAAACCCTGTGAATATTTTAACTTTAACCTTATAAAACTTTTAAAAACAAAACCCATTTTTCCACCCAGCATATATATATATATATATATATATAAAAGAGCTTGTCTGTTTGTTTGTCCACTATAGAATCATAGACTTTCACCCACCGGGACCAAATTCGGCACAGTTAATGTTTTGGACCCTAGAAACTTAAATCAGGAAAAACAAAATTTGGGGCTCAATTAGTTTTTTTTAAAATTAATTTTTTAATGATTTTTGTGCCCCTAAGCGCACTTCTTAAATGTGGATACAGCCCCTTTACCACAACCCTTCAAATTCGATACGCGGGGGAAAAGCGGTTTATTCTGAGGGGTGATCTGGGGTGGTTTGAGAGTTGGTCTGGGGGTAACGGGGGGAGGGAGGACGAGGTGTTTATTTTTCTTACGTTTAGTGGAATCGTGAGTCTAAAAAGGTTGAGAACCGCTGCTTTATACAATTTTAGACAATGGCGTTCAAACTAATAGAAATTAATAAAATTTGCAAAAAAAGGAAGAAAAAAAAAGAAAAATTAAGTTTGTCCCATGGCCAGTTTTTGGAAGCCTTCTGTTGATCTAAATATATTAATTGTTTGAGGATCATAAAATGGGAAGAAGTTTAAGAGTTCTACAGGTTTTTTCCCCTAAGTTTGCGAAACAGAGTTAACATACGATATGTATTTGAATTACTTATTCCGTGAAATCATATAAATCTTTTAGAGTTTTGGGGTTTTTTAAACAGTAGGAGGAAAAGCTCTTTAAACAGAGAAATATAACGACACATAACTTTCATTCCGAACTATTTGTCCATTAGTTATATTAAGGCATAAGAAAATTAATGAAATTATTTTTAAAGAATGATTGCCCGGGTAGATATATAGATATAAAATTTTTCATGCTTTCCATCAAAAGAATACTGGGTATATCATTTCAGTAGAAACGCACTAAGCGCATTCTGTCTGGCCAGATGAACATGAAGAGCGGGGGGTGCAGCCCAGTATTTTTTTGATGGAATGCATGAAAAATTTTATATCTATATATCTACCCGGGCAACGCCGGGCAATAATGCTAGTATATATATATATGTGTGTGTGTGTGTGTGTGTGTGTGTGTGTGTGTGATAATATTACTAACTACCTATAATCGCCCATTCTGTTCTTCATCTCTGCCATGGTAACCCGTCCTTCTTGTCTTGGCGTAAACGCTTCGCCTTCCCACATACTAACTTCCTCCGTCAATTCTGGCAACCTCTCTATTTTGGCGCGCTTTGCGGGGAGACGCTGGACTGGCTCGAAGCGAGTAAGGTGTGTTACTTTACTGTTTAATGAATTAGTTTGTTCCTGAAGCTGATTTTATTATTTTCCGGCCACGATGTATGCTCCTATTTCATGAGAGGTCCATTCCGGACATTTCATATATATATATATATATATATATATATATATATATATATATATATATATATATATATATATAACGGTATTTCTGTGTAAAAATAAGTATTGAATTCAAGTAAATTCCATATTTACATTCTGGAAGAAGCTTTAACTACTTATAGAATCCTTCAGCCTCATATTTCACCGACCGTTCGCTCATTCAGCCCCGTGGAAACATTGGTACGTTGGTAGGAAACGAAAACAAGCATCCCAAAATTCGAGTCTTTCACATATTATCACAAGTGTATGAAGCAAAAATTGACTGGTGCTCCCCATTGGATGTTTTTTTTTTGCTAACATCTTTGTCACATAGTCACGCTTCTGCCTGATTAGATCGTGAGCTGATGGTTCGCCGTGCCAATGTTGCACTCGAAAATTTTAGTTAAAGCTTTAAAAAAAAATACAAGAACGTGCCTTACAGTAAATTTCCAAGTTACTTAATGAAGTGTCCTGTCTACGAATTACCACCCCAGATTAACGCATTAAAAATGTGAATTTAAATACAAAATTTAAAAAAGTGAATTTAAAAAATGTGAATTCAAAAGCAAATAAAAATAAGTGTTAATAAATAACAGTAAAGTCATGATTTGACAAAACAAAAATTACATTTACAGGCAAGACCAGAAAACTGCCCGAAAAAGTGTAGGGAATTTCCCTCGATCAGAACTTTTGTAAGAAGGTGACATTTATATAAAATAATAAAGATATTGAGCCAGATTTTAATTGCAAAAATAATATCCATAAGATTACCGTGGTACTTCTGAACTTTACAATATACTCGTAAGTCCATCACATCTTCTTAGAGTGAACGCACTACTTCAATTCGATTTCTGATTTCTGAAAAGAATGCTCTCAACTATACAAGCACGCTAAGCTTTCCGATTCCTTCATAACTCTTTCTACAATGCATTTCGATAATAAAAGCAGACAGAACAGCCAATTGCAGTAGACAGCGGTAATAACAACAATATGGTTGCCTGATGAAGTTGGTTGTCTTCGGAGCCCTAAGGTTTTCTCTTGCAAAGCAACAGCTAAACTGACCGGAACCTTTATTTTTAAGACTATTCTCAGGAGTGACCACTATCCATGCTCACCATGGGATTCGAACCCACAAACTCTGTTTCTGAAAAGGTTAGAGTTATTTGGTGGTCGCCAAATTGTTCCATTCCTTGGCCATTGACTGGCACACGTCTCATAAGCCCGGGGTTCATACATCTGGGCATGTGAAATGACGTGAAATATGCGTGTATGTGTGATATATATGTGCGTGTGTGTATGTATGCATGTATATATGTACATACATACATATACATACATACATACATCTTTACTTATATAAAAGTCTAGAGTAGAAAAATGTAGGTAACTATTCCGGGACGGACCAAGTCGGGAACATCTTAACATTGCGACGCCATTTTCTGAAATTTTTCGTGAAAAATAATTCCACAAAAGTTACATATTTTGAAAGCCCTTTAAAAACTATGAAAATTTCAAGTGAACACCCTATCTCAAAACCGTTTAGTTTTTGAAATATCTTCAAATTAAAATATCCATTGAAAAGAATCATTTATTCAATTGAGTCATTCACTTGAATTTCGAATTCATTCTACTCCATGGTTTTTCATATTCCCTTTAAATAACTACATTTTTAATGTTTAATTTTAATGTTAATTAAATTGTTACACTTTGCTAACTATTATGTAATTATTATAAATTAATGCCTGCTGTGTGGTGAGTCATTTACTTTTGAAACTATTTATTTATTTTTTATTTTTGTTTTATTTTATTGTTGTTTACTGCTGTTCAAGTATCGTTTTCAGCAATGCCTGCTGTGTGGTGAGTTATTCACTTTTGAAACAGTTTTGGTTTAGCTTTGATTTAGTTTAGTTTTATTTTGTTGTTTTCTGCTGTTTAAGTACAGTTTGTGTTATTTAATTGGCTAACTTTTTGTATTTTTATTTATTTAATATTGATGCAGAATTTTACTTATAAAGAATTATATTTTTCTGGAACCTATATAGCATTATGTACCTGTATTCATCGTAGTATATGTTTAAAATCTTTCTTGATTACATTCAAAAATAGAATCTTCATGCTTTTTTTTTTTTGTTTGTTTGTTCGTATGAACTCTTATGAGAAGCAAATGCTGATCAACATTCCGTCATTTTTGACGGGGGTTATATACTAGTACATATATATATATATATATATATATATATATATATATATATATATATATATATATATATATATATATTCTCTTGTATTTTTGTCCGTTCAACTCATGTATGTGCAAATGCTGTCTCACTTTTCGAAGACGTCGTTGTTTTTTGTTTGCCAATGTGGGGATTTATCACTGAATACATTCGCTCATAATCCAAGAAAATCGTTAGTTGCTTTCATCGGGGTTACAGGTGAATCAACAGCACCCTCTGGTGTCACCTCTATTTTAACCGGATTTAACGTGCCCATATCCGGCCTATACAAGAAGGTATTTAATGGTATTCGTCGGGATTCGAACCGAACACCCACGGTGCCGGGCCAACGAGCTACCACTAGGCTACCTCGTTTTTCGTAGACTAAAAGCATATGAAAAATATATTCATCCAGAAACATCGTGTATAAAATATTATTCGCCTGATATCTGTTTTAACATTAATGCAATAAATGATATCGTCGGCCGTAGTACATTTTCCACGAGTGTAGATTCATTCAGCGATGAAAAAAGTTTTAAAATTCATAAATAAAGCAACATCTAGCAGTTATCTGGTAGGTAATCACTGTCTCTGAGGTCTCAGAGTAAATGGTATTAACTGAGTCTATCCAGTGTTTGTACTAACAGTGTTTTCTTCTAACAACTAAAACCACGTATTGTGAAAAATTACATTCTGGCAGATATTTACGCAGCTATTTCCTACCAACGTACAAAAGCGGTCGCAGACCATACCAACGGGTAGAAAAGAAATTGAAATAAACTAAAGCAAGAGAATAAAAATCCTAAAACGTTTCCACTTAAAAAGTAAATAGTTCCATGAATTGTTCTTAGAAATGGACTACGCTGCAAGAATTACCTACTAGGAAGCAATAAAGCTGTCAACTATCAGTTGCAATTTAAGGATTATCTCGCGTAGAGGGTAAGAATAGGAAAGCAAAAAGCAGTATGAAGTAGTCTGTCATGTTCACGTGAAGTATATATATACTTCACGTGATGTATGAGAAAGTATGCTTTCTCAATATTTTTAATGATACTGGGATCTAGGTTCTACACTACATAAAACACCATAAATTCCAAAGCAAAGTGACATTTAGCTTTATATTTGAAATTTCTTTGATATAGTACTCGTATACAATATTTCAGGTCGGTTGAAAGCGGTATGGTCAAGTTTTGCTACATAACACAATATTCCTAAAGTGCAACAAAAAATAAAAGAAAAAATGAAATGTGTGTATTAATATATATATATATATATATATATATATAGTGAAACCTCTCTAGCCGGCCACCACCCCTATTCGACGCCCACCCCTCTAAACGGTCACTTGTTTATGTATATATATATACACATACATACATATATATATATATATATATATATATATATAATATAAAATCTGCAGATATTTGTAAATCTTGCGCCAAAACAAAGTATGTTCGACCGAATTTCATCATGTATTATAGTAGCAATGACATGCGTAGTTCAAATCACCATATCAAAAAACAGGTGCTATGTGGGATTTAAACCCGCAGAATCTGGAGTACGGGGGGGGAGAATATGGGGGAAAGAAATGTAAATAACTCTTTATGGCGACACCAGGATGGTATCAGGCCCGTATCCAGTAAAATCTTTCATTAACGGTGCGTTTCCGGTTAATACATCGTGATAATAGATAGAGGAGTCAAATTTTGGGCCCCTACTGCCGACATCTCAGGACCAGCTGAAATCGGAGTCATGACATAACAAATTCCGGGTTCGATATCCTGTTTTAGATGAAATTTTTGACAACTTTTGCGACAGTTTTTAATGTTATAGCACACGTGAAAGACCGATCGCTGAAGCTGGTGTCTAGATCATTTCTATGCTCAGATGGCAAAATGTTATAAGAAAGTTGTCTAAAAAAATTTGAGTTTTTCACATTGCTGATTCTCGTTCGCCGATATTTTCTATTTACTGTAACTACTGAAAGTAATAGCCAACTATTTTTTCTGAAACATTGGTACCACGTTTGGCCATGTAAAACAAATTACTGATTTTCCATGACATCTTGAATCTTAGAATTGCTGTCACGTCAATTTCTTATAACATTTTGCCATCTGAGCACAGATTTTATGTACGCATGCATTGTTCAGGAGATTAAAGGATTGGGTATTATAACTGATACCTCTCAATACCACTTTCAACACGTACAAAAATATTTCAAATTTTCTTACAGAGCCTCCCTCAGTAAAAAGTGAAAGATGGAGCAAGCGTAAACATTTTATTCCAAATCAGACCAGGCATTTCGCTCTTCTTGCAGCTGTTGCCGAATGACTGGGTTAAATGATTGAAGGAAGTCTGAGGCCTCCTTTTATTACTGCCTTGACTTTCGACCCTTGCGAGCCTTTTTACCGAAGTAATTTCGCCAGCCTCTAAGTCTAGAGGATATTATTAGCGTCGGTTTCAGTAATTTAAACGGAGTGTAAAATCCTGTTGAATATTAATGAATCTAGGTTAGGGCACGCGCGAAATTAGCAGTATCTATTAAAATAAATGCTTCTTGGTTTTGAACGTGTTGGAGTAATTATTTGAGGCAAAACTGTCGGGTTAAATTCTGGGTCTTCGACACCAAGATAAAAAAAAAGTAATAGAATGCGTTGCGATTCTTTGAACTAATTCTTCCCCGTAGATGACAATTTAAACGATATCGTACTCATGCGTAGCAGTTATATTGGCTTGCATATTTATCATGAATTGAGATGTCATATCAAAACTATTCTCTGGAAAAAAAACACGCTTAAACCAGAGGGAAAGCAATTATGGTCATAATCTGCAGGTATAAAGGTACTTTCTCTCTCTTTTAAAATAATTTAATTATAACTAGAAACAGTCTGACTGAAGATTAAAATTTCTTTGTGAGAGTATTATGTTAATTATATCTTGGAGCATCAAATTATTAACAAATACAATTTTATGAATATATTTTGTATCAGTCTGATCCAACAAAGATTGATTAACAAGTACTTAATTTAGATAATTATGCTCGCAAATGCATATAGGCAGATATAGCATAATGAAATCCTTTATTATCTTCATAGTTGAGCTATTTAAGAGGAAATGGTGATTTTCCCCTCCAACCTCTCTTAGGCCAGCCAAACGTCAGAAAGACGAATCTATGATATACATGGCTAAAACATGATGGTTGAAAAAATCGATTATTCCTTAGCATAGTACGTTAACTGAAAAGACGTCAAACTATGGTTCGTCATTTTGTGTCTTTGACAGAATCACGTTTTCTCCTACAAACCAATTTTAATTTTGTTTTACATTAATGCGGCCATCTGTCACTAAAAAAAAAATCGAAATTTCCGAGTAAACCTTTCTCAGCGGCAGACACTTTATTCAGAAAAAAATCTTAAAGTTGAGGTCCCGAGGCTCATCATTTGTATGATTTTTATACCTCGCATCTAAACATTTTAATTCCCAAAGAAGGTTCAAAAGATCAGAATTTAAAAGGACTGCGGCCGGAGTATTTAGTTATAGCAAAATTTCGTTTGGGTAGTCCAATTAAATTTGGAGACTGCACTCAAAATTTCCGTTTCTGTAATATCTTCTAATCTTTCCTACTTTTATTTATCTGGTACATCAGTATCATTTCGTAATTCTCATCTGACGAAGACTTCACGGAGAATTTGGGCCATAATTACATGACGCTCTCTGATACAGCTATATCTCTTTAATATTTACAACGGATGTGTGCGAGAAACCGTTTGTCGCTTCAGCGTGAGGATATAAGCAACAACTGAACAATTTGTTCCTTTGGTATCAGAAATGGAAACAAAACAATGTTTTGTCTGATACAACTGACACTCCGATGTGAAGCCAATTTCAGAGTCTGCGGGTTCTATTACTTTTGTAGATATCTGTAGTCATTTGTAATCGGCGTATGTTCTGGTCTGTTCCACCCTTGTGTAGCAAAAGAACAACCGTAGTGGGCCAAAACCAACGTACCATCTTTCTGGCTCTCTAATGCTTCTTACTCCACACCAAAGGCGACGGAGACGAAAATCATGTATCTTCGTTGTTGCGCATGCGTATTACAAACAAATTTTCACTCCTCCGGTTCGTCTCCGTCTCTGGACTCTGAAGTTTCAAGTTAGAAAAAGTTCAACTTTTGTCTCTGTCACCATGCTCGACAGCCAATCAGAATAGAAAGAGAAGATTATGCGCATGCGCAAATAAATTGCCTCTTCTCCCCGTGTTCTAGCGGTGTGAAGGCTTTTATGACAGCCACAGAGACAGGTGGCAAAATGTGTCTGCCTTTCGTTGCTGTCGCCGTTGGTGTGGAGTAAGCCTTACTCTCTGAGATAATAATCCATAATACCTCCAAACTGGATACAGATTCGTTAAGACTATTGTATTACCCTTTTCCTTAAGAGATACAGGATACCAAAATCTAAACACTATTTTTGATCAGACAACCGAACATGAAATTCTCTGAGTATATGCTAGAAATGTATAACTTTATCGTTGACTCACCGAACTTGGTCATGCACCCTAACTAATGGTCGTATCATGCTCACAGGTTATTTTACTAGTCTACACTGGACAAAAGCTGTTTAATGGGCATGACGTTGTTCACACTGCTTCCGAAGCGGAGCATCAGCGAAAAATTGTGTAACCAATCACAAAGTTTAACAGAATGACCACATGATACGTCAAACCAATCAACAATATGAACAAGGTCTAATTCTACATTTCCTAGAACTACGTGCTTTACGGAGTTGCATTTTTGTGCTAGGCTAGACGTAACAAGCCGAGCGTTATTTGAAATCACCTTTACTTGCCCGCGATTGGATGAAAAGATACGTACTAGAATCTTTGCAGGATTTCGCCCACCAAGTTCGAAAAATTCTACTTTACTAAAGCAATCAATAACACTGGAAGATATTGCGTGTCGCGTCGAACTAATTATCGAGTCCTAGGAAAACGTCCCTTAAAGTGATACCTCCTTAAAATGGTGATATATTGGTCCTTTTATGGTCAGCTAAAGGTGTCAAAATCTCGATAAAATTGAATAGATTATAGTGCAGCGGATAATATAGTATTAATGCTGATAACTTAATTTGGTCACTTTTATTTTTAACTTCGAGATTTGAATATGGCCATTACATCTGATATAAAATTGAAGGCATCTCAGTATTCTCTTGAAGAAAATCTTTCCAGAGCAATTTCTTTTTTATCCAACTCTTTCCGAGTTTTCAAATTTAAAAAAAAATTATGAATTTTCTCCTAAATGATAACTTGTGTAGTCCAATATATTTCAATATAGAGTCAAAAGCATATGGTTCCATCAAGTATAGAGCTGCACGTGGGAATACCTAACTTCACATAATTCCAATTTTTATTAAAGTACACATAAATTAAACGTTTAATATAATTGATTTAAATCAAACGTTTAATGTAATTGATTGAAGCTCACAAAATAATAATTTGTAATATGAACATTTACATAATTACACGTAATTCAAGTTTTTATATAAATACGCGTGAGGTTATATAATTATGCATTATTTAAACGTTTTCATTACTATGAATAATCCAAGCATTGACATAATTACGAATTTAAGCGGGTATATGGTATCTCGTAACTCAAGCTTTTACGCATATCGTATTGTGAAATTGAACCGTTTATATACTACAACGCAATTCAAGCATTTTTCTAGGTTAGTTTTCTAGGTTAGTACAATCACATTATAAATCAAAAGTCTGTCTACTTTTATAAAAATATGAGGTAATGGTCTTCCGTTCTACCTTTTCCTTAACTGCACAACCTCTGTGTAATAATTAAATTTTAACTCGTGTGCACTCTGAACAGATATGGCAAATGTAGAAGGAGGTAATTCACAAAAATTGAGCCCAGTAACATGAACCTCGCAAACATTTTTTGACTATCTATGGTAAAATACCTCCACCAGTCAAGCATCTCAAAAAGTTAGAAATTCAGTGAAATTCTCTAAAATGATATTCCTCCAGATGTTTTCTTTTAGTAGTTTCGGATATATAAATTTTATACACCCATATGAATGTGTATTAAAAAATTAATTCTTGTATAACTTCAAGGTCACTTAATTAACTTTATTAGAAACGAATGCTCGATACTTTCGGCTTGTTTTAGGTTTTAAGAGTCCTCTGCAATTACTGATAACTAGGACCACAGAATTAGAGGTTATGTAAATGGTCCTATGGTCTTTCTTTCATAAGGTGTCCTCAAAAGAGGGTTATTAATTGTATGCAAGATTTTGCACATCATAAAATAAGAAATAGGACAATGAAAATAATTTTGATGACACTTCAAAGAATAAAATATTATTTCTAACACAAAGTTATAAATGCTAGCAAGTAAAAAGTTAATTTATTACTTATTTTATCATATTCTCTCAGTCAGTATTTGATTACAGATCCAAAAGAAAGAAAAAATGAAAGAAATATTAGTATATTTAGATGTCGAGACGCCGATCATAAATATCATTGTAAAACATACATTCAAATTCTATTGAACAAGCGAGTTCATAACCTTTAAATTGAAGTTATTGTCTCGTCACTATCCTGTTTAACGAAAATGATGCTCATTGATTCGCTTTCACAGTCCAATTTGTATTAATGTATGTATCAGAACAATAATCTGAAGCTTTCATCACTTGACCTCTGACCAACGAAGGAGCCCTGACTTTCTAACCTACCCTCCAAACGAGAATCCAGCATTTCTGATTTCCTGTCACGCACATGCGTTACTATTTTTTCATTCGTTCTCATGGATCTTAATCAATACTTAGACATTTCTGGATAAGCGAAGCAATGTCCATTATTCGGTTCCGATAGTTTCGCAAATTTGTTGATTGCTGGCAATAATTACTTTCAGACTATGAAGGAGAAATGTGACGAGTATATAATTAATGGAGGTTTTAACGTAATCATATTCTCAGAACTTCACCAAAAGTAAACTAGAGTGCATCTTTAGCAGTATCACTCTTGTTTATTTTCTTATGATGGATGATTAAATGTAGAAGCTCCCAAGATAGATAAAGCTCGTTAAGATTTATGTGAAAATGTAGGGCTGAAGGATTTTATAGCTGAACAGTAGGGTAGGTGGGGGCAAAGGTTTGAAGTTTTGAGTTTTGGGTTTCTTACGGGCCTCCGTTAGATCCTATCGCCCCAAAAAGTCACTTGTATTGTAGTTGGGTATCCCCTCTACCTTCTATAGAATAATGAATTTTTTCCCGAAATATTTAGTCACCGAATTTTTAATTTTACCAAAAGACCTGTTTGCGAACCTTTGCCCCAATCGGTGGGGCAAAGGTTCGCACTGCAAACCTTTACCCCACTCGTTGGTTTCTTACTGGATAGGCATCGAAAATCACAAATAGAGTTGTCTAAATAATTTTATTTCACATCTTGTAATCTTTTTAAAGGTGTTACATATATAGAAAATTACAAATTGAACAGGTTAATCTCAATAAATTTTTTCTTAAACTAAAAACTTCAAAATGAAATATCAACTATTAACACAGAAAGTTGAATCTAACAAAGAAATTCACAAAATGAAAAGGGGTTAATCTCAATAATTTTTTTCTTAAACTAAAGAACTTCCAATTAAAATATCAACTATTAACACTATCGTTATATTATATCTTAGGCTTTACTCATTCTTTTAAAACCCGTAAAAATTAAGCAAATTAAGGAGATGGGGGACATTACAAAGCAATTTTTGAAATTTTTACCTCAGAGATATGAAATTGGGCATAAATATTCATTAAAGTAAAACTATTTCAAACACCTTATAAAATTTTATAAATATTTAAAATTTTATTTTTTATATTTAAAAAATTGAAATTTTTATTATGTTTTTTAAAATGCTCCTTGCGATCCAATTTTTAACCTTATCCTTAATTTTGCATTTAGATTGATTATACATTTTGATCAGGGTTATGTTTTGATTTGTGCTTTCGTTGAATAATTAATTTTTAGGAAATATTTTTATGCTTGTACTCTGAATTCTCGTGAAATTTTTGTACTTTTCCACGCTTAAGTTAAACTTTGATAATCTGAATGATGTCTAAACCTGAAATGGATACATAACTTTATTTTAATGTATAAGAGGAGTCTTTGTAATAAATTTTATAAAATTTCGTCAAAAATTGTGACGCAAGGAGCATTTCAAAGACTTGCAAATCTGGAAATTACTCATTTAGAGTTTTTTTTCCCTAACCAGACCTTCGAAGCTTATAATGTCTTGTAACAACATTTAATTCCTTTATCTTGTAAAATAGGTTCAGAGCTATTTTATTTTTGTGTTGTACTCATTTATTTTATTTTTAATTTATGGATTTTCAAGCATTTTACAAAAAATTTTCTGATTTAAAAACAGGCAGTTTTTATCGAAAACCATAATTTTTTTTCAAATTACAAAAATGTGAATTCCCATTAATATTAAAAGACGTTGTTAATAAGGATTCCTAATGAAAAGAGGACATGAAACAAATGTTAATAGTTCGAGCGGCAAAGGTTTGCACTGCGAACCTTTACCCCATAACTACTGCAAACCTTTGCCCCATTTCGTGCTGGTTCTGTTTCTGCAGAATGAAAGCCACTATATTTGAGTTAACCCAAAACTTAAGGTAGGATTTGAAAGGTTATTTACCACACTAACATGCGAAAATAAGCCCAAAACAGTTCGTGAGTTTGAGTGATGCTCAAAATTACTCAAAATTTGCAAAAAATTACATTAAAAGAGACGAAAATAAACTTACCTCATTTTCTCTGCAAAAGGGGGTCTTAACTCCAACATTTTTTACGAGGCAACTGACTGGAAGTAGAGGAATGCATTGCCTACCCTATTCTTCCTAAAACTCTTCCCGGTCATTTTAAAATGTATGTGCGAACCTTTGCCCCATGCGAACCTTTGCCCCCACCTACCCTACAACAATTACATTTATTTACCATAAATCCTATGAGAGACATATACTCTTTTTCATCATGCATATGATGTATGGATTTTACAGTTGTCTGTTTAATTACTTATCAGAGTACTGATAATATCTATTCTAAGTTAGAATTATTTTAAGAGAATCCACCAAAAGTTGTTAGAGCTGGCTGGGAAGAAAAGATATGATTTCTACCCCTGAAATATTTCTTTAAGATTAAAAGAGTAAAATATTATGATCTTGTGATTAATATATGTAACTAATGATGCTAATTTGTAGGGTCTTAAAATTTTAGTAAAGGATAAAGCTGAACATGACTTAAGTCTTCCCAATCTATTTCCCATGATTTATATTTACATTCTGAAAATACATTAAGAGAAAAACAGTATATCAATGTGATTATATCAAAATAATACGACTTCAGATAAAAATAATATCCACCATTAATTGATAGCCGCGTAATTAGAGTGTAGGAATCATATTTGTAACATTTTAGTTTATGTCATCATTATATCCTGAGTGTTTATCACGTTTGACCTTATCTTAACATACCAGTTAATATGTTATAAAGCCGTATCGATATTTATATCATAAACGTGAAATATGACTTCCAATAAGAAGCTTGTTATTAATATGAAATACATTTAAAGACCTGATTAATGCTTACTCAGGTTTATTTTCTTATGATAGTATGATCGTAAGATGTTAGATCGTATGATAGTATGATCGAGGGTAAATCGTAAGATAGTTTCGATTTACAGTTATCAAGAGATACAATATCAGATACATTTGATTTAAGGTAAACGGTTTTTTTTTGTTCACGTGAAGTACATAGATTTAAATATGAAAATATGATCGTAATGATAAAAAAGCGACCTTACCATATAATGATGTTATAAAAATTGTATCGACTCCACCTCCACTCGAAATGGTAAATTTAGTTTTATATTTCTGTGTTTGCTGTGCAAAGGGTGTGAAGTCAAAAATGGTCTAAAAGGAGTTATCAAACCAGGTATGTTTGAAAAATCAAGGGCTACTGCAGGGTTTAGAAAGCTAAGTTCAATTCCACTCCTAAATACTTATATTCATTAGGGAAAATTTGGGATATGTGAAACAAAACACAAACATGTTAGTGTTAATGGGGTAATGTCCCAATCAAGGACTTAACATTCTTTACTCAACAAAAATAAAATTAGAAAAATTTACTTAAAAAATTAAAAATTAAACTTAAAAAAACTGATTTTACAAAAGCCGTTTATTTTTAAATCCCATTTTTCTCAAAAATACGATTTGGGACTTGACAGTCTTTACACAGCAAACACAGATTTTAAGAGGGCGTCTAATATTACATTTAAAGACTTTCAGATAATCATGACATTTTCATTGCGTATCATTCATATTTTGTATGTGTAAACTCTAGGAACACGGGATTGTATAATCGTGGGTTTGGAAGAGAGTTGTGTTTTCTCAACTGTGATGCAGCACCTATAGGGATATGCACAATACTTGTATTTATTCTATGGCTTGTTAAAGATTATGAACATTACATTTTCCAAAACCATAAGCACCGCAATTGAAAAAAATAGATAGTTTGTATGTTCTCTCGACGAATTTAAATTAAAAAAGAAGACTCAGATTTCCTTACTTTCAGTTTGAAAATAAATTTGTATTTTTTAAATCCTAGAATGCAGGTAATTGCATAACATAAACGCAGAACATTTATACATCAAAATTAAATAACACTTTCACTCTAGGTTTAGCAGCAGAGGGGAAAATATAATCTTCACTCCTGATTAACGGTTATGTTAATGCACGAAGGTACACGAAGAGCCGGAAAATATCGATGGCCCTGTACAATATGACTTATAAAGGGTTTTAAATTAACTAAAAAGTGATTTAATTCGAGTTTAAAATAATTATAAAATTAATTTAGACTGTCATTTTTCACTCTTGAAAAATTATGTTATATTTGTTTGTTTTTTTACGCACTGTATTTAAAGTTATTTTGGACAACATTGATTTTATTTTGTAACCTTTATTTTATTTTGTGATGCCTGGACAAACTACCCAGAGAGAACTGGTATCTTTTAATTTATTGGTGAATCATATTAAGTCCTTTTTTAATCAAAATGTCATACTCCTACATTCATTGCAAAAATTTTCTACAGTTCTTTATATTCCTAACGTACTACCCTATTGAAATGAAACTTTATGCAATAAGGACATCCCAATTTTATAGATAAAACAAGAAAATACTATATTTTCAATAACTCGGACTTGCTTGAATACTACAAAATGTAAATTTCAATAGCATAGAGTATAATACGCATTCAAATAAAATGAATGTCCTTACATTGAATCTTTTTCCACGTTATTTTTGGCTGTGGTACTCCAACTGCTGAGCAATCTATTTTTAAATCATTACTAAATACAACTTCAGAATCTTCGGGTAGCACTGACCACTCAGGAGGTTCTGAAAGAGAAAATAACATCATGAAATTATTAAGCGAATAAAACGATTTGAACAAATCTTTATTTCAAAAGCCACGGTGTTATAAAGTAATTTTGATAATTTAAATGAATACTCAATCCTTGAGTATTTAAATATTTTTAGTTGCTGTTAACTTTTATGTAAAAATTTAAGAACAGAACTTGACAGCTAAGTGATCAGAATGCATTTGTGAAGTATATCATCATGCATAACGAATTTTCCACCGGAACAAACAAATCACGAAATAATTGTATTGATTTAAAAGAAATTTCAGGAATTTTTACCATCTTAATATTTTGTAGATTCATATTATTTAAATAAAAATGAAACTGATTTGTAGGTATAAGAAGTAAGATAAGGCTATATGGATATATAGCATACAACACATATGTACATCCCTTATTTCAGGTTGGTAAAAAAGTAATGGAAACACCACATGGACAGCAGTTTTTGAACAATGCTGAATCATAGCGAGTTTTTAGTATAGAAGATATCAAACAAAATGTAAACGAAAGAAAAAAAATGTTTTTATTTTTATTGGTTTAAATCATACTTTTTTAAGAAGATCATTGTTTTTTTATCAGTACTTTTCTTAAAAAAGTATGATAATAAAATATACAGAATAAGATGCCTTTGTTAGACTTAGAAGTTTTAATTCATAACCGCATAAAGTTGGTTTGGTTTGGTTTGGTTTGGAGAGCTACGTTCAACTTCTTGAGAAAACCACATCGTTGGTAGCACATCGTTGGCGAATATCGATGATAGCATAACTGTCATATAATTCGCTTAATTCGAAACCAGACATCAGGGAGTGTCCTTCGTGTCAGGGGCGGCTCCAGTCCAGAGTTTTTTTTTTTTTTTTTGGGGGGGGGGCAACGTCGGCTCTTAGGGTTATATATATATATATATATATATATATAAGAAAGAAATAAACATCGTCTCATTTTAATTTTAAACTCATTTAGTATTAGGTCTACGATTATATAATTTTAGGCTATGAAAAAAAAAATACGTCGGGCTTTTTTTTTTGGGGGGGGGGGGCGTAGGGGCAATTGCCCTCTTGGAGCCGCCACTGCTTCGTATAACTAAAACAAATACTTCAGTTGAGATGTAACCCCCGGAAATAACTTATTCTGAGGAATACCGTCACGTGGTGCATTAAACTACTGCTTGAAACCTGGAATCAAGCAGTAATAATAAATCCTTTCACCACAGATTCATCAAATGGTACATGACAAATATATCTCCCTTTCGCTAGGAATTTATTCTAAGGCGGCCACATTTCTACGAGCAAGCGCATTGTTATATATTAATATATACATATTCCGGTAGTAAAGTGCGTTACACTGTAGCTCAACTAAGAATACATTTAGCAAGTGAAGAGATGCAATCGAGGAAAATTCAGCTGAGCAGGTAGCCCACTTTCAATCTTTAATATCTCAGATATTATATAGCTTTGCATCACGTAATATCCGTTTGTTACAAGTTGCATTTACGACTAACTTAAGGCTTGTGAACATAACTGTGTAGGCACGAGGACTTCGGACATATTTTTTAACTTATGAATAAACGGAACGTAGGTAATTTGTATTCAGGCCGGTTTTATCAAACGTGGCCTTTTGTTTTCATTGTAAAATATGGAATATAAGGGGTTGTTCCTTACCTGTCAACTTTGTCGTCTGTCGCCGCTTTGAATGTTAACTATTTCAACACTTCTTTTATACTTCCATCGTTTAGATCTAAGCCCTACATCTGAATCTTTGGCCAAATATGGAACGGCAATCATGCTTTCTATCAAGTCTAAAGGCCTTATATTGAAAATTAATAAAAAAAATTGACTGGAAGAAAATTTTCCCTAGTCCAGAAAGGGCATTCTTCCACGCTCGTTTTCCAGTGTATTCCAAAATTCATCAGACAGTAATGAAATGATAAATATTTCCCGACGAAATGGATTATTTTTCAAAACACAATGTTTTGGCATCTTTCATTTACTTTTGTATCTAATTAAAACTTTGCAAAATGTGCATTTCAAAAATAATACAGTGAAACTGAATATGAGTAAAGTGATAAACATAAAGGTAAAGAAATAGTCTAAAAAGTGATAAAATACTTGCTGTTCAATCAAAAAAAAATTAAAAATTACATGTTCAAATTTTTATTTTAAATTAATTATCATCAGATTTTAAAACATGGTTTATTTTTTTCGGCTTGGATCTATAAAATTTAATTTCTGGATCGAGTTTGTATTATCTGCTAATTCGGCTTTTGCTTTCAATAATTTTTATTTCAGTTCATGTAAAATTTATTCTGTGAGGTATATCAGGACAGCGAGGGTCATTTTTCTTTCTTCGGGACATGCAAAGAGCAGTCAGCACCGCATATTCAAATCAGCATACTTTTGGTCATTGTCTTGGTACAATAAGAAATGATTTTGAAGGCAAAGTTATTGCGAGAAAGATTTCAAATTATATTTTAAAATGTCTAGATAATATTTTAATTCTATACATCATCAATCAGTTCAAAACTATCAGCTGTAATAAACCGAATAGACCCCCTCCCCCCCTTACCATATTTCCTTTTCATTACGCTTTGTGGTTGGAACAAGGATCTGTTTCTGAAATTCTTCTAAAGGTCCATTTTGCTTGGAGTGACTATTGCGATGATCGCAGAGCGATAGACGCACAGCAATCATCGCGGAACACTGTTTAGTATTGTTTCGTTTTGCTTCGAGCGATCATCGCTAGGGTAGATATTGGCCCGCGATTATCGCTTTACGATTATCGCTATAGTCGCTCCGAGCAAAGCGTACCTTAAATGCCACTATACAACTATCCAAAGGATAAATGTCTAGAATTTCATTTTTTTTTAATGTTGGCGTTATTACTTGATATCAAGCTATAATATCTATCACACCCATTTTAATAATGAAAAGAGTTAAAGACATTATGTGTGATTAATGGAGTTTACTGCTGGTTCACAAGCACTCGCTCTTGGTTTTTTTTAACATATTGCTGGTACCGCGAGTTTCGCATGTCTGATCCTGCGCTTTTTTAACGTAGGATTACGTTCCTCCATAACGGTTCTCCGGAAAGCAAAATTTCAAACACTAAAACCGTCCGTCCGTATTTCGCGAGTTATAATTTTGGCAGCGCGCCAAACACAGTCTGTATCGCTTAGATAATATATTACATACGTACATATATATAGATACATATATACATAACACATACATACATATATACATACAAAAGAGGTAAGCAACGATAAGTAATCCTACATTAATAACCAGCAGTAGTTTCGTTAGAAGAGACTACCTGAATTTTTTTTCATGACTTGAACTCGCTTAGTACTGACGATCTTATATTATAACACCCTATAAATCATACGCGAAGTTTTAAATAATACAAGTATGAAGATCCTGTATTTTTATTGCTTACTTTATGATAAGTTTTAAAAATATGGTGTGTTCATTTAAACCCTTGCAAAATTAGTAAAAAGGGATAATGTGATTAAATTCAAGCTTATGCCATGCCACATCATGAAATTCACAAATATGTAGATTATAAATCCATTTTAACAAGTGGAACGTGGAAACCTACCCGTACTCACAGCAATGTGTTAATATTTTTGGAAATAATTTCATGTTTCCAAGGTCAATTTTAATCCTCAAACGGTACAGTGGTTTGAGACGAAATAGATGGTACGGTCGGGTCGTATCCGACCCGATCTCTTTTTTGATGAGGTTTTTGGTAGAAATAACTACACAATAACCATTTTTCTTGTATAATAACATCTACTGATAATATTTTACATGAAATAAAACCTTTTTTGTAGAAAAAATGACCAACGAATTGTAATTTTGCTAAACAAAGAAATCTCTGGAAGACGTAGAATGTCGTATTTACACTAGTTATCAAAAATTAAGGGAAAATCACAAAAAGAGGGATAACACGTTAAAAGCTAGGCCAATCTGTTTAAAATTTGAATATGTTGTTAAGAAAAAGGTACTGAAAAATACTACATTATGCAAAATAGTGGCGCTGCAGTCGGAATACGTCATTTGCGAGGAGCATAAAAGTGCATGTCTCAGAGCAAGGCGGTAATTGTAACTGCGAGGATGAGATTAGACATCTGGCATAGTCAAATTGTAACAATGACCTCCAGGCATCATTTGACCAAAAAACTGCGATGGCGAGCTATTGGGAAACTAGAGGCAGGACAAAGTCAGATAGAAGTGGCCAGATGGCTAAATGTGAGTCCGTCTGTGGTTCATAAACTTTGGAAACAATTTCTAACCCCGGATTCGGCATCCAGGAGGTTCAGCCAAGGACAGCCATACGCTACGACGAGTGCCGATGACCGATATTTTTCATTATGCGCACAAAGGAATAGAACCGCAACTCTCTCAACTGAGATCCTCCCTCGCTGCAAGCTCCGGAAGGTTGGTACCAACGTCAACCGTGCGTAGAAGGCTTCACGAAGGTGGTCTTCTTGCGAGGTGACCAGCCATTTGCGTCCCGCTCACGTCACGCCATAGGTTGGAACGTTTGCAGTGGGCAGTCAACGTGTCCACTGGACGCGTGATCAATGCAGGGCTGTTCTCTTTACGGATGAGTCCAGGTTTAGCCTTCAAAGCGATAGTAAGCGTATTTTGATTTGTAAAGAACCTGGAACGTGTCTTCATCCATCACACATCCGTGAAAGAGATGCATACGGATCAGGCAGTGTCTGTGTTTGGGGTGGTATCTCTTTGGGTGGACGCACAGATCTCCATGTCTTTCCCCGTGGAAATGTGAATGCTCACACCTATAGAGACATACTTGATGCTTATGTGCGCTCTTATGCCGGGGCAATAGGTGATGCTTTCGTGCTACAGGACGTTAACGCGAGACAGCACAGGGCTCGCATCGTGGATGCTTATCTTGGGCAGGAAACAATTCAGCGCATGGAGTGGCTAGCTCGATCACGTGACCTGAATCCTATCGAGCATGTTTGGGACGCTTTAGGACGACGTATAGCTGTTCTAAATCCTCCTCCTAGGACCCTAGCCACGCTTTCAACTGCTTTGCAATAGCAATGGCTCTCACTTCCTACCGAACTCATAAACCGCATAATAGACAGCATTACACATCGCTGTATGTGTTGTATTGCTTCTCGGGGGGATCATACGCCATATTAAAGGTACTTTTCCTATACCAAACTGACACATCCGATTTGTTCATTGTATACATATGCTAGTTTCTATAACACCATAATTTCCTGGCGATTTCTTTTTATGCTATTTTATACCTACCTATGTGTTGTATAATGTGTATAAGTTTCATTAAATTCTACGAGTAACTTTTTGAGTAATCGCTATTTTTGTGACTTTTTCTTAATTTTTGATAACCAGTGTATTAGGTCTAATATGTAATTTAGTAAATCTAGTTTTAGAAGTTAGTGAAACGAACTTTCCGAGCACAAAAATGTAAAAAAATAATATATACTGACATTTTTGGCCTTCAAAATCAAAATCAAAATTTTTAAAAAAATCTAAAATGATTAAAAAAAATGATTAATGATCATGGATAATGTTTTTCAACAAGGACACTCGTATTTACTTATTCCTATGTCTAGTAGGGTGATCTAGTAGGTCCATCTGGTAGGGTTCCTTTTCAACTCTATTTCTTGCAATGAGAGGGGAGAGTACGGGAAGGGAAAGACATACCCTTGGGTCGGATCTGACCCCCACTGCACCGTTTGAGGGTTGATGATCACCTGGGTCTATCTGTTCTTCAGAATTGTTTTATTCTCTGTATAAGGTTTTATTGTATCGGAAACTGTACAATTGTCTAAATTTACCTATTTTTGGATTTTTTCCAATAGATTTTTTCTTTTCCTTATTGCAAATTAAGGTCTAACCAGCGAATTTCAGACTATGTATGCACTCTTAAATCTGACAGCAATACAATTAAGGGATAAACACTCTATGAACAAATAACTGAAAAATTCAGTCCAACAATCTATAATATGCTGCTTATTGTACTTAATCAAAACAACATTAAATACTCATGATGCGTACTAATCGCGGACGAATCAGTTACTTCTTTCAATTGTATTTTGAAGACTTAGAGAGAGAGAAAGGGGAAATAGATTCTCACCCTTTTCTGTAACCGAGAATATTCATATTTCAATTCTATACTTCATTTCTATAAAAAAGTAATTCATGCATAAATAAACTCAGTAATTTAATAATTTAACCCTTCAGCGGGCGCGCCAATTTTTGGAACACCAGCAGGCGCGCCTGGCACAAAATGCAACGTCTCTTTCAACCTTGATTATTCCTTTTGAAATGAACTTTTTTTTTTCAAATTGAACATAATAAGTCTGCGTTTTATGACAAGATATAAAATGGTGATAATATTGAGATATATTTATAATTAAAGGCCAAAGAATGCAGATACAATCTCCATATTTCAAAACTCTCCGGTTTATTGGATCTAAGGACAACTTGCGAATTGATTCCTATTATGTCCAAAAACCTATAAACCAATGAGATTGTCCATCTTTGTGATATGAGGGATACCGTGTAACAACTGCACACTGGATCGACTACATCATCAACTGCTTTTGTCGTATTGTAATCCCGTATAATCACTGGTTTACCACGGTTAAATCACGACTGACAATGAATGGAAAGGAATATAAGGGTCAGAAACTCAGACCTGCATTAGAAAGGGAGTAGGCATAAATAGAAACTGCTTAGAACATTGAAACCTTACATGTAAAATCAAATCATTCAAAATTACGAAAATAATGCACTTTGTACACTGGCGCGCCCGCTGAAGGGTTAAGAAAAATGTAATATTCTTATAGTTCCTGATTAATGTGCATTATTTTTCATCTGTTTTTGAAGAGTATAAGAAACCGATAACTTTTTTTTAAACACTACATATACCTAACTAAAAGGATAAGATACTCAATTCAATTTACAACGACAGCATCATTTGGGCTATAATTTCCCGCATTTCGTATAATTTTGAGTATGTATTCGCAAGGAAAATAATGTTCATATGCCAATTGAAAAATCCTAATTTTAATAATGTTGTGGAACTTGTATGATATTTGGATCTACACAACCAAATACAGTTTTGAAAACTTAAAACTACGACTGAATAAGAAATTAAGTTAGCCTCAGCCCTAATAGTTGTTATAAAGTTTATGAATTATTGGGCTTTGAATATATGAATTACTTTAGTTGCCACTCTTTTGTAATCTACAAGTAAATCAAAAGTAGCGTCTAGTCATTAATGACTCAAACTTTCAAGGTTACGGGATCCACCGACGATATATTTTGCATTGAGAAACAAAGCGACAACTGTTTTCCTGAAGGTCATTCATAACTCAGGATTACATGATAACTTTCTAATGATTTAAAATAAATCTGAAATGTAGTTTATTTCTTTAGTAAAAGATAGTCTTTAAGTGATGACCCCTTTTGTTCTTTCAGCATAATGGACTAAGATTTTATGTTGGCGAGGTTTTCTAAAATAATCCATTGGTAACATTAAAATTAAAACCACTTGATTGCTAGGGGTGACACAAAATATGTAATTGGGATCTTATTTCGAAATCACCTATAAAACAGAAATTTATTGTCCTTTTCTGTTCCATTGTTGCACGTTTCCTAAAACTTTGTGTGGGGATATTTGTAAGTACAACAACTTTACAAAGTTTGGTTGATGGAAATAAATACTTTTTAAATACTTAAGTCTAGTAACAAAAAATCTTAACTGAAATTCTAATCTAATCCTAAATTTAAATTATTCCTAATATCCTTGCATTTATTTCGAAAACTTACTAATCTAATCCCTATTTTAAATTATTCCTAATTTTCCTGCATTTATTTGTCAAAGTAGTTTGTCTACGCTGAGTTATTCCCTGAAGTATAAGCCAAGGAAATGCTTTTCAGTAAACGAAAGTCATGAGATAACCACAACCATTCTTTCCCTTCACTAATTGCTGTAGTAAAAGTTCTTCTGCGTGAGACTTTAAATCAAGATTAATATTTAAATGGCAGTCCAAACACCCTAAACAAAAAGCATAAATATAAAATAATTACATCACACAGTGGAGTAAGATTATGAAAGGCTACCGCCTGTGGCACGTGCCCATCACTTAAACGCCTTGCAGTTACCATTGTTTCCACTCCAATAACCCAAGGAATATCTTATCATTACAGAACGAAAACTTCGTTATATTTTATAATCCCATTCTTAAAGCATCCAATTTAAATGAGTCTCAGAATGCCACGCACAATGCGTTTTTCTCTCGGATAATTTAGGAACTTCCTTTTCCATTGAGGATGATTCTAACAATGAAAAGAAATGAATGAAGGAATGCACGAATGATTCACAAGGATATGCATGTAAAAGATGTTCAAGAGAACTGCGGCTAAAAATTTCAAGGAAAAGTGCATGACGTGTGACAAGTTACGTTTACTTTTCAATTATAGGAAATTTATTCAAGAACAGAGTTTCAAAGAAAACTCTGAAAAAAATTTTTAATACAATCTCAACTATTGCTGATGGACATTCCCATTGTCTAGTATTATGTAAATTGGCTTCTTTCGTTTCTTTTGCAACAATAAAATAATCCAAATACCCTAGAGCCCATTTGAGCTATTCTGGATTTTTTAAATTTTATTTATTTATTTATTTTTTTTTTTTGGGGGGGGGGAGGGGCTACGATGTCTCTGATTTAGGTGAGGTCTTAGTGTTTATAGGGTTTTTGAGTAAACTAGTTCTTTTAGAAGAAACGCAGTAAGTTAAGAGTTTCGTATTATACTTTTATTTTTGTAGATACCACGGGCAGAAACATAAAGGAAACGAATTAAAATACTCGATAAGGGAAAGAAAGTAGCACCAAGCAGAAAAAAAATCACATTGCCAAGAACATCCGTAATTCCATCAACTTATAGGAAAGTACAGGTATTCCTGGACTTACGACCGCTCGACTTACGACTGCTCACACTTACGACCGAAATTTTTAAATCTTAAAAAAAAATCTCAAAAATATTGTCCGTCGAATGTACAGTGCATACCTATATGTATTACATAATTTTTAAAAGATATGATGCAATATTATGTAATACTGCAAAAATTTATGATGCAATAATAAAAATGTATGATGCAATAGTTTCGATATTCACACGATAGATCAAATCAACCTTCATTGGCTTCAGAAATGGCTTCAGCTTTTCATTATATTAATAAAGGACTACAACAATTAGAAGCAATGGATCCAAAGAAAAATTCACAAGTGCAAATTGTCGTATTCAGGAAAATCTGGCTTGCTACCAGACAACATACGGGGAAAAGAACACGAAAACTGTTCAAACTACCTTGGATAACTTCTTAAAAAAGACTTCCAACGTATCTTTTGTCGCAAAATCTGAACCAATGGATTGTACTAACATGATAAGTAGTGATGACGAAGAATAATTTATGTCTTCTTAATACAATGTATTTTAAATTAAGCATGATAATAAAAAATATATGTATGTGCATATACAAACAAAAAAAAATTGTTTGAAACTCGATTTACGACCAATGTCTTGGTTCCTATCTGGGTCGTAAGTCGAGGAATATCTGTAAGGCACATTCAAGAAAGTTTGAATTCTACTGTAAGCATGGTTGTGGATGAAGCGTCATATAATTTTCTCCCCTATTTTCTTAAAAATTGTGTATCTTTGCTAAAACTGGAAGTTCATATCGTCACGTGAATGCAAGAACTAGGTAACTCCAAAAAAATTATTTTTGAGATATCTGGCTATTTATAGCTAGATTACATAAGGAGTGAATGCAATAACTAGAAAACTCACTTTGCTGCTGACCTAATGCCATCTGTTAGCTAGTGTAATAATTAGACAAACAGAACGACGAGTATTTTATCACTGGAAGAAGTAAACATTTGATATCTTCAAGAACTTGAAAAATCGAGTTACCTAGTTCTTGCATTCACGTGACGATATTAATCTTACACTGGTGGTAAGACAATAAAAACTTGAAGGTAAATTTGAAGGTAAACGCCCGAATGGAGGGCGAAAACTGTGTTTTACGAGGACTAGAAATAGCTTCTATAAATAGTCATATAATGTACAAGGAATCATTTAAGAAAGAAGGTATAATTCTTATGACGCGTCTAAAATTCGTTCGAAGATTAATAGACCAACTGGTGGACAATTTTCTCGAAAGACATGTGATATCACACGGTAGACCCTCTATTCCCACTGTTGTTGTCTCCTGGCTGGAACACATTCCAGACCAGGTCAATAGCAGGCTGCAGGGCGAAGAGATGTGGGTCCAGTTATTTGGCACATGGCATTGGGGCACCGCAAGAGTCAGGTCCGACTTATGTTCGGTGCCACCTCAATTTTATCCGATGACCTCCAAGGGCAACATCTTTTGGACTCGTACCCTTATCCAACCCTAACATCATACGTAAAATTTACGGTCTTCGGATTTAATGTGTCCATACTCGGCGTAGACACGACGGCATTCAATGACGTTTGTCGAGATTCGAACCAAGAACTGTACCAAATTCCGACGCGTTAACCACTCGGATGCCTCGAGCTCTCCGCCTACATCTGACAAAGAAGAAAATATAAATAGCAAACTTCATATACTATTGCTGAATGAAGAAGGTCGCAAAAAAGATTGCACAGTATGTTCCAATAGAAATGTTAGTCTAAGGGTCTGTTCACATAGGAGTCCGGTAGCGAAAGCGTTAAAGTATTGAAATATATTTAACCAATGACAAAGATCCAAACGATTAGCAACGAAATTTTTAACGCCTATGATTGGTTTATTTCCGTCTCAGCGCCATCTTTCCTTTTACGCTTCCGCTACCGGACTCCTGTGTGAACAGGCCCTAAGGCGAGAATTAGGTTAACATTGCGATACTTGTATCAGGAAACAAAGATTTCATATCGGCAACTGTTTCGAAAAACATCACACATAGGAAAACCACACAGAATATTATAATAAAATTTTTTAAAAATATTATGATATAAAAAAGGCATTGCATTTTATTAAAATACAAAAATTCAATTAAATAAAATTTTATAGGCTTTAAAAAGCAACAATGGAATAAGTCTACGTCTAATGATGTATGAGGACCAACGAAATGATTAGAACCAAATGGTTACCCAGAGTTAAAAACATTACGCCCGCAAAGAATTAATGGTAAAAAGTCCATAAATACAGAAAATTTGCTAAAAATTACTGACATCAGAATATTCTAGGAAGTCAAAGAGGAACCTGATTACAAAAAACGGCGAAAACAGTTGAGATAATAAAACTTTCAAAGCTACTAAATATCTAACATGACATCGTTCTATATTTGGACAACAAACTTGGGGATGCTGTAACAATTTCCGGACATAAAAATTCCCGCAAGCGTGTTTTTCAAGACTGAGAAATAAGGAACCTTTAAAACCTATAATATAGCATTATACATGTGTAACTATGGGAAAGAACAAAATATAGTTAAGTAAATAAAAGAATGCTGTAATTTAAGCTGTATAGGTTTTATTTAAAATTTTTATTTATGCTGAGAAATAAATGCTTTCAAGACAATCTAATTTTCTTGTTTGCAGTGAAAAAATAACAGAAATAAATAGATTTTTTTCCCCAACAAGTAGCCAAATTTCATAAGTTTTCTTCGCAAAAAGTTTTATTAACATTTGGAAGATATTTATGAAATTAAACTGCAAAGAGTGGTTTCTAAAAGAAGAGTTTTCATTTGCTAGTAAATTAAAAGGTAAACTAGAGAATTCTTAGTTTTCGAAACCAGGTTTTCTTTGTGTTAAACAGGATATTCCTTTTTAGATATAAATTAATGTAAAATATATGAATGTTTTCCTACATTATTCAAAAGATAAATTTTACGTTGTATTATGACTCTCTATTATGAAAAATTTATTATCATGAACAAGCTTTATCTCTATTTTTTAACTATAGCATAGTAAATACGTAGGGTACAAAATTCTAATGCAGTTCTAAATCCCATTAAAGTAAGTAAACTATTGGTTGGTTGGTAGGTTGATTGAGAGAGCTACGGTCATCTTTTGCTACACAAGGGCTAATTAGACCATTAACTACTGTTTTTATAGAGACTTGTGAACAGTCATGTGTTTAATGTTAAAAGTTCACATAGTATACCATTCTGTAGAGCAAAACGATACATGATGATGAAAGGGAATATGACTCAGGATGTAAATAGTTAGCGTTTGCAGAAATGGTTCAAAAAGTAGTAGCTAGCCACTAAGTCTATATTACTCTGGGTCAGTAGTTGTAATTTTAAACTAATTGATAAAAGTAGCCTATATCAGTTCCACGAATAAACTAATATGTCCTCTTAAAATAAATAAAACTTTAGTATAGATATTTTTAATACAAGAAATTTGGAATAAATTTTAAATTTATATAAACTAAATTATTTATTAGCTCCGACAGTAAATGAATGCATAATTTTAAATATTTACAAAAAAATTTATTTGATTTCTACCCTCAAATTAATTTTAAAAAGTTAAAATATGAAATTAAATAATTCTGAATACTGTTAACAACCATGAACCTGCCTTCTTTATAAAAGAAACCCATTTAAGTGTTTGCGAATGAAAAGTTGGCCTTCTGATTGTGTAATATTCCAGTTTGAGAGTCCATCCTATAATTTAAAGGTATCAATCTCTCTCTCTGTCGGACACACATACAAATGGACACATAGAAGCACAGATACACACATGCATCTGTAACATGCAATTCAAACGTTTAAGTGAAGTAACCAACAGTAATTTCCGAGATGGAATTATTTTTATATGCGCCTTGGTTATGTTATATAAGCATTCATTAGTAAAGCACAGTCAGCTATCGTTAGTAAAGCGAAATTCAAAATTTCGTAGTTTTTTAGCTTTAACACTTAAGATCCAGTTTAATTCTTATGAAAACGACTCTAGAAGAAAACAGAAAGACATGAAATTTCTAAAACTAAATCTCGCCATGTCTCAAAAGCCACATATCCACCAAACTATTAAAATCGCCTAACTTAGCGACCTAATACAATAACATAATGCTATTATAATAAAATTTGTTTCATTTTGCCTCTGATCTGCTTACAATAATTTATCAAGATTTAAAATAAAAAAACAGAAGATCTTGGACTCTTAAGGCTGTATGACATCATTTACTTTGGCAAATCAACCCCTGGTTTACACCATTCGACCTCTCGCAAACACAGATGCCTGCCTGCGCAACGTCATCCGCACCGGGTTCTTCAATCTTTTCTGGCATCTGTTCAATGACAGCACGTTTGCCGGATGTTTACGGATCTGCTTCTTTATAGATGAATCCTGTGTCCAGTTAGGTATCGAAATATAGAATAGGCATCTTGCAGACATACTAAATATTACATCTGGATTTCTCTGTTATATTAAGATTAGTAAAGAATGGGAAAGAAAACAGATCATATTATTTAAAAGTGCTATTCAATTAATATATATTTTGATCAGTCTTTTCAAATTTCCAATTGATTAGTAATATGAAGTTCTGTAACTATATACGATTGTATTATATGTATAAACATTTAAAATATTGCTGTAAAAAACGCTCAACATGTTCTATTTTTAGATCAGATCTCTTTTTGATCTATAAAAATACAATATTTGTTTTGATATTTTTAAAAAATGTTTTCTAAGTTCATTATTTCAGAGAGTTAACATTCCCACTTTGGGATTTATAGCGATAGCAAACGTAATATTGCGTCAGAATATTCAAAATATAATGCAAATACTAACGGTCACCACACTGGATCTATCAATCTAACTCACGCCGTTTGCACATGTATAGTGCATTAGTCCTCTTAAGTCTTACAGATGACTTTTGTGACTTTTTTATACTCAAATTAGAATTCTGCGTTACATGGTAAAAATACTGTCCGTTAAATGGCGTGGCATTTTTCTTTTGACTTTGGGTACTCATCACAATAACAATGTCATATACTCATTTATTTTTTGGAGGCATTTTTTTCTCGTCTATTCCAACGAGTTATTAGACAGTCCACTTCCCTTTACTTTTCAGCTGTATTTCATAATTTACACGGGAAAATAGGTTGTAACGTCTTCAAACTCGAATTAGAAACAAAGGAAAACAATATGACTTGAACATTCTTTATAAGTTCTATATATTACCATTTGCATTTATCATAACACAGGTGTCTAGATATTAAACTTTATAATCATTGCTTGAACTTAATAAAATAATTAAAATAACTTGCAGGGCTTAAAAATGGGCAGTTTTTTCTAATAACGTGAGGTAGTAATGAAAAAAAATGCCTGAAAAAAATTTCAGAGAAGGTTTACAATGACTGAAGAAAACTATGGATCAGACGTAGTAATAATATATGGATGACAAAGCTGATTGTGGGCAAGAATCTATCAGGTTCTCTCCTACCTACATCCCCCAATTTCAGCAAAATGATAAAATTAATATTTATATTTTTCATTACTTTTCTTTGCAATAAAATATTTGTAACAAATTTATGATACAATGTACTTTGAAAAATGTAATGTAGCCCGTTCTTTTCGAGTGCACGCATGTTATAAGTGTATAGAATCCGAATAACCCTTTTCATTGGGAACAATAAAAAAAATAAGATGTCAGGCATTTCCGATTGACGTAGCAGAACCTTTAACGTAAACCAAGTATAGCTGGCTAAAAATATACCATTAATATACCTGCTGATAAATCCTCTTACTTAGAATTTAAAATCAATGTAATCGTTTCTTTATCGTTGTTACAGTGTCCTTTTTTTTCTTGTGTATACAATATCAGGGATTTATCTTTCTTGCACATCCCTTAATACCTGGCAGACAAATTGATGTTCTATCTTGAAAGATATCTTTTATGATTCCTCTTTGTATTTCAATGGAACCACTTATCTTTTCTTTGACTAAATGGAATAATTAGTCCATAATAGTCTTGTAACTTGGATATATTCTAATTACCGTGCATCTTCGTGACAGCTTTTCATTACGTTGCGTTCACTGTGTTTTTAACAGTGGACTGTGCGCCAAAGTAAATTTGCTAGCCATCAGATTTACTTTATTATTTGCAATATGCTTTCAGTCTCAAATGACATAGTGAAACTCTCCTTCCACCACCACTCTTTAAATCAATCACCATCATCAGAAGTCTTTATTTCGACGTAAAACCTGAGAGTTTCTCTAATTTTTCTTAAACAGATAGAATTCCTCCTGGGGTATTCCCTCTGGAATATCCTTTTCTATTACGTCATGCTATTACAAAAATCAGTTTGTTGCATCTTTAATTTAATCTTATGATATAACAATGTAATGCGAGCTAGTAAAGTAAAACCATTACGATCGATTTGATGTTGGGATAAAATGATAATAAAATTTTTTATTCGTGTAAAAAAGTAATTATATTCTTATGGTCATCCTAACATGAAAGATTTTTTTAATACAGAGGTGATGATAAGGTTTATACAAGAAGCTAATGAAAGTAAAAACTGTGATCGACGTAACATCATTTTTATAAAATATACAGAGGTTGTTACATCAAAACTGTCAAAAGTTTTCACTCGATTGATCCATAACAGGTGTACCACATTCAAAAATATCAAATCTAGGTATTAGAGAATTTAATTTACGAAAATTTAATTTACAAAACATATCTGAAAACATATTTTAATGGTCTTTAAAACTTGTGAAGGCATTTAAGAATGACAAATTACAAATTAAGGGATTCAATTTTTTTTTCCTTCCGCTCTAAATCAGTTCCGTCCTTACGTTTTAGCAAAATAATGGGTAAAACTCAGTATATAAATCATGGAATTTTATTCGGCGCTATAAAATGACAAACTAACAGATATTAATTCACATTTCTGGCAGCGGTAGAATCTGTTTTTACACTCAGGTAGGGTGAAAAGATAAAGTATCTCTCATAACGCCATTTTTTTTCCCAACTTGAGTAAATTCTATTCCATCTCCAAATAGGGTTTTCTTGACGGCAAAATATACATCAAGCCTGCGTACATACAATACAAACAATCTCTAGGGGGAAAAAGAAAAGTTTATTTTTATGACAGTTTTCCCCGGCATCCGGCCCCGGAGATGTTAAAAATCATCTCGCAGATGGGGATAAACACTCGCCACACACTTCATCGCTTACACGGGAAAAGTAAAGGGAAATGAGGTAATTGCGAGAGGCTCGTGGATGTCGCAAATGGGCAATATGGGCATCTGGTAGCTAAACTGCGCGCTCAAGAATGTTGACGCTTTAAAACTTACAATGGATTTGTCTGACGAGACGATTCAACCCTAAATATAATTGATGCCTTTTTTTTTTTTTTTAACTATTTTAACTTTGACCCGCGGCATGTCATGTTCGTCGAGAATTTACTTACGTTGGCACAGGTTAAAAGGGTTTAGTTCCATATTTTTCTTACAATCGTATCCTAAAGATGTAATATCCATGCTAGGTGTATTCGTTTTAAATTAAACGTAAGGAATATCAACCCTAAATATAATTTGATGCCTATTTTTTTTTACGATTTTAACTTTGACCCGTGGCATGTCATGTTCGTCGAGAATTTACTTACTGTAGAGTACGTAAACTTTACTACTCTAAACGTTTAAACGTACTAAAGCGTCTGGTACTTTACAGGTTAGAGGGTTTAGTTCCATGTTTTCCTTACAATCGGATCCTAAAGATGTAATATCAATGCTAGGTGTATTCGTTTTAAATTAAACGTAAGGGAAATCAACCCTAAATATAATTGATGCCTATTTTTTTACGATTTAAAAATTGACCCGTGGCATGTCATGTTCGTCGAGAATTTACTTACGTTGGCACAGGTTAGAGGGTTTAGTTCCATGTTTTCCTTACAATCGGATCCTAAAGATGTAATATCCATGCTAGGTGTATTCGTTTTAAATTAAACGTAATGGAAATCAGACCTTACTCCAATGTATGATGTGAAATCAATAACATGATACCTTCTTTCTTTATAAAGGAGGTTTTCCCTTACGTATTATTTAAAACAAGAACTTCCCTTCTAGTAATCTACCACAAAGAATTCTCGTTAACACCATATCTTAAAATTAAATCGTAACTTAATTAAGTCAGTAATAAAAATAAATAGTAATATAAGTTCCGCATATCCTTTCAATATTCCACTTGAAGTTCAAAAAGAGAACAACACATCAGTAAAATGATTTCCTCATACTCTGTGAAACGTTCAACCTATAAAGGACGTGCAAGATGATCTCTATCTCAAAAGTTCCTACATACAGGCAGAAGTTAAAAATTTTTTTTTTCCCGTTTTCCATGCTGACTTAGCACCATTGTCCGAGGAATATTATGAAGCACTCGCTTCAGTGTTTAAAGTCTTAGATCTTTTTCACATTGCTTTCGGAGTGTAGCGTAGCGTAGCGTTCCTCAGCTGATGCGGAGATTGTTAACACAACCTGTGATTCTTTGACGTGCCACGTGGTCATTGCGTCAAGCTCTGTGATTCGTTAAAATTTTTATCACACGCTCCGGGAACAACATGAACAAGGTCTTGGTGAGACATTTTTTTCCCCGTTAGCTCCCGTCAAATGTGATGCATAAATCCTTTGAAAAATTTTCTCTGCATAATGTGTTAATTCACTTAAATATGACAATATCAAAGCAAAACTTCGTGGATGAAAACTTTCCTAACCTCTTTTATAAAGAAAGAAGGTATCATGTTATTGATTTCCCATCATACATTAGAGTAAGGTTTGATTTTCGCTGTTTCAAAAAGAATAAAATAAATAAATAAATCATAACGTCATCAATTTTAACCATTTGGTTCTATTTTATGTCGGTTACAAATTTTCCATTGAAAGAAAGTTAGTTTTTCTCTAAATTATTCGAGTTAAAAAGGTACAATAAATGATTCTCTGAGAAGATGATAAAGAGGAATCATTGTATTTACTCCACATTTTTTCTGTTACATGTGAATTTCAGATACACTTCAAAGATTTTCTTTCTATAAATATGGTAAATAACACAGAAAATTTTGAAAAGAGCAAGAAATGCCAGAAACACGGCGAACTGTGGGCTCTGGCGATTTTGAACGATGACACCCTGGTTCAAAAACATAATTAGGCAGCTTTTCCAACAGCACAGCCCCGGGGTATGATTCTTCATAATCTTTTAATGGCATTGAATCGTACAGCCTGCGTTCGACGCTTCCATTAAATAAAAAATATTTACGAGGAAGTTTCACGATTTGGGGACACGTGTTTGCCGTAAGGCGATGCAGAGCAGAAACATCTGGTGTCCGAGACAAGAATACAATTACATTTCTGCGTGTCTGCTCGTACGACATTTGCCCACTATCAGTTACGCACATACACCATAAGGCCCACTATGCGTGGCCTGAAAGAACATACAAGTATTTTGACGTAATTGGAAAAAAAAAGTGTTTTTATCAAGATGTAATCAAAGTTATGTTGAAACTTATTTCCAACTTTACTGTTTAATTGAAAAAGTAAAACAATATACTATAAAACTATGTATGAAAAAAAACTTTCCGCCAGAAGACTTGTATGCAGACAAATGCTATAAATGCAAGGAGTATTGATTATATCTAACCTTAAAAGTACATTTCTTTTACGTTTCTGCCCTATAATTCTGTTACATCTTTTCTGATTGGTCGAAAACCAGAAACATAAAGTTAAATTGTAAAATCATGATTGGATTATCTTCGAGCATTTCAGTCTTCGGTTCGAGACTACTGTTTAAGGATTTTAAGGTTAATACAGAAAGGGTTGAGGTTTTCCGTTGACGTACTATCATTCTTTTCTGCTGCATTTTTTGAAAGCCAGCTCTATGGTAGATTGTTCGCACTTCATTTACACTTCATTGTTAAGCTAATATCCACGAGCGTAACAATGATTACGCTCAAGGATTAAAATTTACTTCGATTAAGTTCGATGGAAGCTGTATTGCCTTCAGCCTGTTACACATAATGTTAGTTTTTGTTTGAAAAAAGGATAATCCAAGAAATTCCAGGAATACTTCAATACATCATATACCTAATTCTAGGGTTCTAACTCTTGACAGAACATGTACCGTACATTAATAACTACCAATTTAGTAAAGATTAAAATTTTTTTATACTTCAAAATATCGCAGGTCAGAGCTGGAATACAGTTTCATAAAATTCCCAGTAATGATTAACTGCGGTTTTTATAAGAAGCTATGTGTTCCATTTTGCGTACGCCAGACGTTGGCCGAATGGCTAGGACGCTGGAAATTTCAGTACCAGAGTCTTTGGGTTCGAGTCCCACTCTTGGCATCGATGTTTGTAGCCGTTCGGAATCGTCTTTAAGCTGTAGGTCCCGGTCTAATTAACCCGCATGTAGCAAAAAATTGACCGTAGCGCTCCAAACCAAACCAAAACGTTTTGCGTACTCCACAAGTTCCGTAGAAGCTGTGTTGAAAAGTCCCCAGCAGTGAATTTAAAAATTCGAGCTTAGTATTACAGAAATTTTGCGCAAAAGTGCAAAGGAAAAGTCAATGATGTGTTGTACTAAGATGTTATACTTATATTTAGACATGTCTTTTAGAAACTGTATTGACGAAACAATATGGTTTATTTTGTCAGTTGTATGACATTAAGGAACGACTGGGAAAGTACATATAAAAATTTTTATCATTTCAACGCATTTTTAACTGGCACTATGTGATTTAACAGCTATTTTGTAGCACACATTTCTCTTTCCGTTAATCTTTAAAATGTTGTAACTGAAATTTTAGTCCAATTAAAGGATCCCATATCTTGAAATATGATGTATTAGTAATTCTAAACTGTAACGTTAAACGTTAAAAATGTAATTTCTTATATTTAAGTGAGATGGTGTTGCGCATCAACAGCTGCTTCGTGAAACCTTTATCCAAGACTGAATGCCTTCTCTTTTTTAGATTTCTTTACATGAGAAGCATTTGATACGTTTTGAGGAAAAAAGAAAGTGTTTTGCGTTTATACATTAAAACAGCGTATCATTTTTTTTCTTTTGAAAATATAGATATAATAGGCAAATTTAAAACAAAATATTTCTTTATTAAACATATTGTTTGTCTGCCTACCTAATCTGGTTGAGAATTTCCTTTCCAGATATCCCTTTGAGCTCATTTCGAGTCATTTGTTAATAATTCGAAATCTTAATACATATAAATTAACTCGCACAAAGGTTTCCATTCATCAAAGTTTTTTTTAGATTTAATTTGAAAATTATCATCGTTTTTTTAACGTAGGAATTGATTCCTATAGAAACATTTATTCTCTCTTTAAGTATTAATGCCACTTTATACTTTTAGTTTCGGTGGGTAAATATTATTAATGACATGCTCTATGATTTTTGATAAAATTTAATAATACAAATACAATTTAACTCATGAGTCCGGTGAAAAAGCGTCGATTTCACGATGTTTTCTATAAACATTAAAAGCAACAAACATATAAAAAGGATCTGAAAAATAGTTAGAATAGATTTAGACTCATTGAGACCAATTGGTAAAATACTAAAACAATTCTTTCCGGTACTGAAAAACAGAACATGTTCCAGAGTCTCCCGATATTTAGAGCATACTGGACAAATATCAGTAGCTGCAAGGTTGAAGCGGTGCAAGTAGGACTCCGTGACAAATTGGCCAATTCTAGCTTTAGCAGCGAAAGTGGCAATCCGTATGGGAACCCTTTCAAAATAAAAAAGGTTGTTAGGATCCTTCAGGGAATTAAAAAGAGGCCCCTGACCACCAGTGTTCCTTCACGAATCGCACCAGTTGGCAATCTCCCTTTGCGACTTTTGAATGCACTTAGGAAGAGTACGCGCAGGTGGAGGAATCGGGCTCATGTTTGAGGATAATTTAGCCAAGATGTCGGCAACTTCATTTCCATGAATACCACAATGAGCAAGGACCAATAGGATAAAAGTTAATAATGCAAAAAAACAATGATGACTTAAGGTAAAATAGTTCAAAAACTACAGAAACGTTTATTTTTTGAAAAGAGAGATTTCCTTTGTGTATTTATTTACATCATAGATTTAAAGAGAGAGAGAAAAAATTAAAAAAGAAAAAGAGGTGCGTTCAGTTTGATTAAGTTGTTTTATAGAGGCTTTATACAGACACTAGCTGAAAACCCGCACTTCGCTACGGAGTACATTCAAATTAAATACAACGGTCAATGTATGCAATTAATACCAAAAATAAATATATATATATATATAATAAATACGACGATCAATGTATACAATTGATGTAAAGAAAAAAAATATATATCTATACAAAAATCGTAAGGGATATTTTTATAGACAAAATTATGTAGAAGAAAATACTCAAATTAAGCGTAATAGGACATACAAAAGAATATAGTACAGTTAACATAGTACAGTTTGAGGAACATAATACCTTTTATTGTATTTTAATGATTTTTTGGATAATGTCCAATCGTCTGCCGCATTAGCAAGGGAAAAAATATTTTTTTTCTCTATTTAGTTGTTATGCACGTGACGATAAATTTATTTAAAATACCAGAAAAAGAAATCACGTGATCAGCATTCAATAAGTTAAATTCTAAAAATTAATCTTTAAAAATTCACCAAAAATCAGATAATGGAGGTAAAGATTCGAAAAAGATCTCATTTTAAAAGAATTTTTATGATCTTTCTCTTGATATAAATTTTAGAATCCTCAAATTATTATTTTAAATGCAAACTTTAAAAATGTTACTAAAACAGATTAAAAATTTAATTTTAAAAAATCTAAGAAGAATTTTTCAAAAATCTTTCTTACTGCACCTCTACACTATAATTAGAATCGCCTTGTAAAATTTCAGCCCTTTAGGTTCAGCGGTTTGGTCTGTGCGTTGTATGTCAGTGAGTCTGTCAGTTACGGAACTGTTTTATACAGTGGCTCCCAAAAGTGTTCGTACAGTTACGAATTTCAATGAAATAGGGGGTCTATCCATTAATTAAAATGAATATTTCAGAATGGGTATTTAATATTAAGATCTATAATCTATTCTTAACAAAACTACATGAAATATTTTGAAATCATAGTAAAACTTTATTTTTAAGAAACCAATAATCCAAAAGTAACAAAAACTTTATCTCACAAAAGTCATCGTGCACTTGTAAAAAATCTCTACATATTAGTAAATATTCTAATTTTTCGTTAAATTAATATTTAGTAGGATATCCTTTAGCATCTACAACAGCTTTTAAACGTCTGGGAATAGATTGCTTTAGTTTTTAATTTTTGCATCAATGTTCATCCATTCTTCCATCATAATTGCTTTTAGTTCGCTTTTCGTGTGAATGTCGTGTTTGCGTACTCGAACCTCCAGTTCTCTCCAAATATGTTCTATTGAGTTTAAATCTGGCGATTGAGGTGGTGTTTTCAAACCTTGTGGACAATTATATAGAGACACCAGCTGCGAAGGTTGAGAGCCGTGTGCTTAGGATCGTTATCTTGATAAAAAACAAAGTTGTTTCCAAAACCCAAATTTTGAGCTGATAATTTTAAATTGTCTCTTAAAATATTTATAAAAACACCATGATTCATTATGGCATCAATAAATACCAAATTTCCTAGTCCTGATGCTGACATGCACCCCCACACAAGGATACCTCCACCGCCATGCTTAACTGTTCCTACTAAGTTCTTGGGATTAAGTTCCTCATTTTTTTCTTCTTCATACAATTATACGCCCATCAGCACCAAAAATGTTCATCGGCAAATAAGACATTATTCCAATAGGTTTGGGGCTTATTTATCATTGATAGTGTGAAGGGAAGCCTAAACTATCTGTTTTTCTTACTCACAAAAAACTTTCTATGGGCAGAACCGCCCATGTAATCCAGCTGTTCTGAGAACTCGTCAAAAAATTCCAGGTGAAATTGAAGTAGAAAATGTTTCATTGAATTCTGCAGAAACTTTTACAGCACTCAAACGTGAATTTTTCACAAATTTTCTAATTATAAATCTCTGATCACGTTTTGTTAACTTTGCCGGACGGCCTTTTCTTACCTTGTTTTCAATCCAATTTTCTTCTTTAAAGCGTTTTTTCACATACTGCACAATAGAATGGGATAAATTAAGTAATTTAGTAATATTCTGAACTGATTTACCACTACTATGATGAAAAATAATCAATTTTCGAATGCTGTTTGTTGCTTCTTTACAACTACGAGCCATTTTTAAATAATAAATAGAATATTACGGAGAAGGCAAGCAAAAATTAAAGCCAAACGATATTTTAAATGCCACCACAATTTAAAAATAAAAATAAAGCGCCAGACGATAATTTTAATTATCAATTTATCCGAAAATATTTCAGTGTACGATGACTTTTGTGAGATGAAGTTTTTGTTACTTTTGATTACCGGTTTCTTAAAAATAAACTTTTACTATGTTTTCAAAATATTTCATGTAGTTTTGTTAAGAATAGATTATAGATCTTATTATTAAATACCCATTCTGAAATATTCATTTTAATTAATGGATAGACCCCTATTTCAGTGAAATTCGTAAGTGTACGAACACTTTTGGGAACCACTGTATATATAGATACAGGAATACAAGGAAATACAGTTCATGTGTCTTGTCCATGCTTTATTACATGCAACTATACAGAGAACACAATATGGTATTGTTTGGTATGTGACTTACATGACGAAGAAAAAAAATCAACATATGGTTAACAAAATACCATCTCACAAACAAAAATTAAATAAGTGCTACTTGAAAAAAATAACAATAATTTATTGTCTTTACTTATTAAACAATTTTAAATTCCGTCTTTACAATTGTCTTTGAAAAGTTTTTTTGATAATTAAAGATACAAATTAACTTCCTTTATTATTCACAGGCAGGATCGGTGATTCAGAAACGTTTTTACAAATTTCCTTTATAATAAGAAAATCAAAATGAAATAATTCGGGCATTCGTAGAAGAAATTGTGAGTTTTAACCTATTAACATAAACTGCATGTATTTCAGTTTTATGATTGGTATTCAGTTTATTCTTTTAGAAAAGTTTTAATCATATTGTTCCTTTTTTCCTGGGTTTGTTAGTATTGTATAATACCTCTTCAGAAACTGCACATAAAATAAAATTTATTATTTTGTGTGGAGTATTATTTTGTGAGCTGTAACTTCTGCAGGCCCTTAATAATAGTGCTTATTATTTTGTGTTCAGTAAATTCTTCAGGCGCATATACAGATTCTAACAGAAAACACGTAACAACTGTCTTCTATACAGCAGAAAACTCTAAAAACACAAATCAAGATACCAGAGTCTTCAATACAATACACCCCTAACGCACTTTCAACACATTCAATTCTCAGTAGAAAAGAACTGAGTTCCAATGCCAATGTCAGGTATATTTATAGACCTCCAATTGCCCCTATCGGTCAGTCACCTAGATATCTCTAGAAGCTTCGAGAAAGGTCTAGACAGAAAGTTGGCGATCATTTGGTGCCATATCGCCAAATGTGGTGAAATGTCGCCAAATTTGGCGACCAAAATAAGTCACCAAATCCATCGCCAATTTGGCGATAACTATCATATCTGGCTAGATTACCATAGACTCGTAAAATTCGTAACAATATCTATTGTTTAAAACTATCCATTAAAAAAAGAAAAATAATGAACACTAACTCGATAGATGACTTTATTGTGAGTTCTGCATCTTTCAAAAAATCATAGTTGTAATCCACACTATATTTTAGTACTTACTGAATTTTTACTCCATTTTTTAAGTGAAAAAAATTTCCCCAACATTTTCTTATTTGATATAATGATAAAGTGTAGATATCTTAATTCTGAAAATTGTACATACAGAGAGGGATGTAATTTTTAAAATCATTGGTGTTGGGTTTCTCAATCTTATCTTTAACTCTGTTCTGAAGTAATGGAAATTCACATCTTTTAATCATGATGTTTTAGAATCAGCGTTATAGTGAATTTAGCAATGATTATAAATTTTTTGGCTGAGCTCCCACTACCCCTTAACAACGTATATTTATGATTACAGGTAATGATAACGTTCCTTACATAGGTTACTTTCAGTTGAGTTGTTTTGCAAAAGAAAATATAAAACTAAAAGCGACCATGCTGGTCGCGCAGCAGCTAGTGTGCAGTAAAAGGCACATGATAGGCACCGAAGTACGTTAGCTCTCTAGGTATGGTTAAAAAGTGTCAAGTTTTTATTTCACTTGCACTGGAGAATCTTTGTTTGCACTTACCCAACGTAGCTGTCTAAAAAAACAAGAAAGAAAAGAAGAGGCCTGATAAGTCCCTTGGATATTACAAATATTTTTTGTTCTGAAAATTTTAAACTGTTGAATCAAAAGCTTTTAAATGAACTTTTTTGAAAGAGTAGGTTTTCGTGTCTAATCTGCGAAAATTTCCCCGTTTTTAACTCCTAAAACCAATTTTGTACAGTCATTCAAAATCAAATTTAACTTTTCGTCCGCACTTTCCCCGATTCGCCTTATCACTTTAAAAACAGTTTTATTTTTGGAGCACAATGAAAGAATAATTATTATTTATGTCAAATAAAATTCGTAATTTCCCTGTATCATCTGACCTTGCAACAAAGGACATTTGTTCAGCTGCCCTAATCAATCCTGGAAATTCCCACAGACACGCGACAATTGAACATATCATTTGCATTGTTTACGCAGTATGTTTTTTAAATAACACAATCAGCAATGCATGCAAAAAGAACATTTTCTAGCTTCAAGTACATAAATACTATCTAAAATGCTTTGCAGTTGACCTACTTTAAATGATTCTTTTAGAACTGCAATCTTCAACCCACTTAGTGAGATTCATTCCAATAATACCTTGATTTTGTCACACTAACTATAGCGATTTATAGAATTCTCAAAATTTTGCCCGTAAGCAAGTAAGCAATCTCTTCATTTGCGAATTAAGTGGATGTGATATGAAGTGATTGAGGTAATCTTAACATAGTAACAATGAAGAGCTTCATATAAAACAAGTATTTAAAGAAAACACAGGAATATTAAAAAAAAGTATTTCCTGAAGTAATTTCGACAGAACATTTATTTCTCTTAGTAATTCGGCTTCAACGATGGGGTAACAGGGGTTGGGGAGATGGTTTGGTCTTAAAGGAAGAAAGAGTAAAGGATCTTAAAAATCTACGAAATAAGAACGTTCATCGTAAATGTTCATCCCCGCCCTCCTATAATTCCTCTTTTAGAAACGAACCTCTAGAAAGTGACTCTGGTTGCGCCAGTACACTGAGTCCCTCAAAGTAATCATAGTTTCTAACTGTCCCTGTAACCTTATCACCCCCTACCCCGAGAAAAAAAATAATATAGATGTAAGCCATGACTGTCGTGTTCCTACACATATTTCTCTACAGTAGAAATATGTATCTAGCTTTTATATTTTTATTGGCTTCAATAATGTCTACTTATATTATGCAGCTTTAGTTAACACAACCTTAAATCATTTCCATCACAACCTGGATTGACACTAAAAAATTTCAGGTAGTCTCTTCTCACGAAATTACTCCGGGTTATTAACGTAGGATTCCTTATCATTGTTTACCTCTTTTTTTTTTACAATAAAATTCCTACATACGAAGAGAAGGAGGAGTGATAACCCTATGCAGAATAGGCTGATGGTAAGAAAAATAAGTTACATATGTCTACTCTGCCACACTTGATTTATATCTCGCGACGACGGTTTTAGCGTCATAAATTTTTCTTTCCGGAGGACCGATATGGAGGAAAGTAATCCTACGCTAAAAGCCATTAAATTGGAAATGAAATTTTGAAGTAAGCACCAGTGGTGGTTTATCGAAACACCAGTGCTACCTACGGAAGGAGAGAGATGAGCTGAAATAGTGATTCAAAGTTCTAGTTTAAACTTTCGTTTTCCTCCCCGCACGTATTTTTTCTTTCTTCTTTTTCCTCAAAGTAGATCCAATAGTTATCACTTAATTCAATATAAACTTATACTTAGCTTTGTTCGGCGATTTCATTTCAATTAACATAAAATAAACTTTAAAGTACTCATTAATGTCTGAGAAAAATTAATCTGATTCATTCTTGGATAAATTATGCGCATGCGTGGAAAAAAATCCGCAAAGTAATGAATGAAACTCTGTTTAGCCCTCAACAAATAATATGCTCGTTTATGAATCAAAAAATGGTCAAAGGACAAATAATTTTTATCCTCCATAAGAGGAAGAAAACATGAACATATACGCATATGCAAAGAAAATAAAAACAAAGGATGCGCTATGTATATCAAGAATATCAAGAGATTTGATTGCAATTTATGATCCGGACAGTGTTACAGCAAATCATCTCTACGTCATCACTGCACTAAAACATCTGCCGCTACCCAGAGGCCAAAGAATATTGATATTATTCCTCATCGCGTACGCCATAAAGGAATCATTGTCAGTGGTGTCTTCTGACAGGATTCCTTTCAAATAAGAATGTTCATTCAAAACAGACTGGGGTGTAGCGTTCAAAAAACTGCAACACCCAAGAACAGCTCTTATTACGGGAGTAGAGAGGAGAATATTTTTATATCCACCCCTTTTGCTCTGCTCGCTAAGTAGTATACACCCGACTTCGAGCAACAGCAATTAGATAATCATCAACTTCCGGTCTTTGTAGATGACGATGAGTGAGCCCCGGGCAGCTGATTTTGGGGGGAAATCTGTAAGCGGCCGTTGGCATCCTAATGACGTAGCCTAAGTACGTCATTGGTTCTGGTGGATGAAATATATGAGTTGATGAAGTATGACTGTCAAATGGGAGATGTTCGCCAATTTCTGAAGAAAACTGGCGAAAAATTATTAGCAAATATTTCCCTCTCTTCAGAACGTTCTTCCGAGAAAGTTCTGATGAGAAACGTTCTTCCTAGTTTAAACTACTGCGATGAAAATTAATGTTTACTGAAAATATTTTACTGCGGTTGTTTCATCGTGGATTTACGGGGGAGAATTAGTTTTGTTTACGTCTTACAATCCAGTGATTTACGACGAATTTAGAAGGCAAAATTCAACACATTTGGCTTCATTGACCTCTATAGCAGCCAAATTTTTCTTGCCCGTTAAACTATAGGGATATAGAATTAGTTGCATTCGTAATAAAAAAGATGTATAGAAATAAATAATTATAGAAATGTACCAGAACCGTGAGACAATAAATTATATTATATAAAGGATGTTACTTTCGACACAGTTGACAAATTTACATTCATGATATAAATAGCCATTGACACTCAGGTCTGCAAAATTTTATTTGAAAGTAAACTAAACAACTTGCCTATTGATGACTAAAGTGCACGTTGACCACATGTAAAATTTACCATCAGTAGTTATTATTATTTTTTTAAACAGTATATACATTAAGAAAATGTTTTTTCTATTCACAGTACTAACTTGATACGACAAGTAAACTTAATAGTTTCTTTTAATATCTCTATCACTAACAAAAATATTAAATTTGTACTGACACTGATAATCTGAAAGTATAAAGTTTGATACATAAAATTAATATGGCTGTTTTAAAATTCCAAATATTAGCTAACTAAGGTAACTTAAAGTAGGATTTCTCTAATTATTGCTTCTGAACAAGTGAAAACTTTTCGATAGTAAAATTATATTTTGCAGTAATTGTAAACCTTTATAATTGTACATATTCTATAGATTCATAGTTTCGTACGCGTTTCACAAACTTTAATACTTAATTTAGTTTAGAAATTTTTGCTGTAAAATTTCTGACCATTTCTCTAGAAAATTTGGTCCACCTCATTAAAGTTTAGACTGTCTTTTTAAAATGAATCGATTAAATGATAACTCTCTACAGTAATATGATTTTCTACTCTTTTCTTTGTTTCTTAATTGCATATTTGCAGAGTATGATCTGAAAGAATTTAGGAAACTGAATGGGGAAAATATAAACTGGTGAAGTATGTTAAACAGGTCATATTAACCTTGAATTTTTTTCGTGATATCTAAAACAAAGTTTAGATGAAAACTCTCATAGTTTTGAAAGAGAATATTAAAAAAAAAATCAATTATACATATCCATTGTACAAACATATTTTTCTCGTTAAGTTATTCTTAATTGCTCGTTAGCAACAGCAGTGTGCTGAATAGTGACTAAGTTGTTTTCGTAATAGCTGCTTAGCAAAATTAATGAATCATTCTTTCAAGTAGTGAAACTAATCGGGGACACCATGTAATGATAACATAGACTCTCTGAGTGTTTTAATCTTACGAACGTTTAAAATATCAAGGTGTTCTTTTAATGTAAAAAAAACACAGCAGCATTTAGTTTTTCTTAAACATACGTAACAAAATATTTTTGTTTTAAAAATATGTTTATGTAAAATGAAACAATAGATTATCTTTTCAGTGCCTGAAGCATTGGAATAGCCTAAGGACATTTTTCGCATTCACATCACGAGTTAATTTGACAACTTCTTTATGGAATCAAACGGTTGGTAAGCCGACGTTGATGCCCGTATTCCTTTGAATTGAAGGGGATATCCATGCATTGGCTGAGATTAGAACCAAGGTACACGAGAAGGTAAGCTTTCGACGCTTACTTTTGTGCAATGTGAGGGGCACTTTATTATCTTTTTAAATATTCGTTTTTCCCGTTGGTTTCTAAATTAGTTTTGATTGGTGCACGTGCACTTTTCCCAAATGTACGTATACTTCGAGCACCAGTAATCAGTTTTCAAATTTATGGTCACTTTTTTTGACAAAACCACGAAAAATGCGTTACTAGACTACACCCAACTCTTTTCTTACTTTTTTTTACACGAATTTGAAGTTACACGGTCCAAGAAAAAAAAAGTCTCTCTTTTTTTTGAACGCTTTATTTAGTCTAACACGATTTCAAAATCATTGTCTTGTAAGTACATATGTATGTCATTTCAAAAATCTATTACCACACTTAAAAAACTAGCAGCGTTGCTATTTAAATGAACAAAAGAAAATGTGTGTTTTCACATAAATGTACGTTTAAGCTTTATTATATTAAATCAGCATTCCAACATATTTTGGATGCAGTTGAGAAAGACAACCTCACAATCGTTGATTTATAGAAAAAATATTCAATTATGGATTTTATTACATATGCTTGATGATAGGGATTTTGTTCTAGTTCGTTGTAAACAATTTTGTATATTTTCAGGTAGCGACGAATAATAACTAAAAATTATTTTTTATATCTATTTTTAATTTGAAGTTTTCTATACTTATTTTTGGATTAATCTAGAATTTTTAATTTGAAGTTTCCAGATTTCTATTTTTTGTTTGTTTCTTTGCGCTACTAATTTTACCTATGTAATATATATTTTGAACTTAATTGGTCAATTAAAATGCATATTAAGTACGTACATATGTAGGGTGAGCCAAAAGTTCGTAAAAACTTTTAAAATTTATAAAAAAGGAAGAAATCATGATAAAGAAGTTCGGTTTGTAAGAAAGGACTCACAAGGAAGTCGGATTTTTTTTAGCAGCCAAATAAAAGTTTTAAAAGTTTAAAAAGTCACCGGTAGATGACGCTGACATGCGAGAGATTCAGCAGGATTATGCAAATGAATTTTGCAATAAAAGACCGTGATACACGAGGATTTGGAGGATCGGACACGAAATGGAAGATCCTCGTTGCCAGAGGGCCGCATTACTGCGGTGGAAACCGTTATGATTAATATGGCGGCGGAATCGTCCACGGGGAGTAGCAGTGCTTGCAAAGCTGGACCTGTGACTCTACTAGTGACTTTTTAAAATTTTTTATTTTGCTGCTAAAAAAAATACGACTTCCTTGTGAGCCCTTTCTTGCAAACTGCACTTCTTTCTCCCAATTTTTCTTTTTTATGAATTTTTGAAGTTTTTACGAACTTTTGGCTCACCCGGTATATCAGAACTTTTACAGAAGTTTCATTACTTTTTTTACACGTTTTTTCGAACTAAATATAGTTCTTTATTTCATCTTACACGGTTTTCCGATGACATAGAACGTATCCCCTATTTTACTATAGGAAACGTATCTCTTTTTTTACACGGTTTGTTTTTACACGGATTTCTGAGGAACTTATCTACCGTGTAAAAAAAAGAGTTGTGTGTATTTCTAAAGTCTCATAGTTGACTTAAATTCTCAGTCATGTATTAATTAGTAGAGCTATGCCCATCGGACTTTAGACAGGCAGAAATCAAGTTTCAGCAGTGTCTGCTGTCAACAATGTCCTCACAGCAATGAAAACTTGAGTGTGAAAAGTCACAAATGATACTCTTACAAACTTATATCTTCGCCTCATTGAAAACGGCTGTTAACGTAGGATTACGTTCCTCAATAACGGTCCTCCGGAAAGCCAAATTTCAGCGTCGTCGCGAGTAATAATTTTGACAGAGCACTAAACCCAGTAACAGTAAACAGTTAAACAGAAAAGTACCAAAATGCATTAAAAAAAGGAGGTAAGCAACGATAAGTTATTCTACGTTAATAACCCATGGTAGTTTCGTTAGAAGAGACTACATGAAATATTTTTTTAACTGCAATGGTGTACAGTCAATTAATCTGTCTTCAGATCATTTCACGTTTTATTTTCTAGAAGAACTTTTGTATTTTTGATGAAATAGATGAAGTACACAAAATTTGACTCACACAACAGCAGCATGTATATGCCACCATGTACTTTGGTTTCGCTCTAAAAATCGAAGTCAATAATTATATACATGAAACATACCATGGTAAAAGTAAGTGCTATATTTCATGTATTACACTTAAGCTCAACGCCGTGCAACTATTACTCATTTTCCCCCTTTCATGTTAAAGTTGGAGTTTTACACTTTTTCCACACGTAACTCCTATTAAATGAACGTTTTTGTGTCTATAACTGCCTTCAACCACTGTAAATCTTTCGATCAGTATTGTAAATATCCTCATTTATTTCAGGTAGCTTAAAATTAAAAAATTATGCACCAGAGATATTCTAAATTTGGTAAAGGCTGCATAAACTCCAGTACGAATCACATAACACCCTGTTTGAAAGTTCCAGGAAATTATATTTTTGAGAACATATACAAAAAAAATTGAAAAGGACAGATGCTATTACTTTGTTTCCTAAAACAATAATTGCAACGTGAAACAACTTGTAAAATGCTTACAGTTTGATTCTTAAGATAAAACTGGAAACAAACTGTTACTGGTACTGAAGTTTTGAGTGCAAATAAATTGAAATCTTACAAGGAAAGGAAAATAAACTATTTGTTTGTGCCACTAAACAATATTTTATTTCCTCACTATACGAGGTACCTAAACTGACAGTCTAAAGAAATATTTAATAGCGTGATGATAAAAAAAAAAGCTTTACATCGAGAAATTTATACGTTAAAAAGAATGATGTTTATCTTATATTCAATATTTAATGAATCCCTTGTTAAGAGTTTTCAAACCACAACTCGGATTAAAACACCATTGCTTCATCTTTCTCAGACGAAGTCAGACAACGCGCTGCTGAACGAGACATGACTACAAGGTGAACAATGAAAAACACGAAATAACATAAAAATGGTTAAGATTTTTTTATGAAACAGTCGTTGGTAATTTAAAATAATACTAATCGAAGAAAAAAATAATGACTGATTTTAAATGGTACTTATAAAATAAAATATATTTCTCGAAAAGTTAACGAAAAGATGGCAGTGTGATAAAAGTACAGAAATTTTTGTACACGAGTAAAGTTAGAAAATTCTTTTTTATATTAAATGTAAGTTTTCCAATAAAACATCAAATACATAACAAAGTTTAGTGCCCTAAGGTTACTAGCGAACTAGAGCCATAATTAAAATTTTTGAAATAACTGAATAATCATGTCAGAAATTTCAACGTGTATTTTAAGTTTCTAAGATACAGATCTTTGGAGTTTGGAGAAGAAAGAAACGTATAATATATACTTAAATCAGTTTGCGGAAAGTCAGCAACTTATAGAGAATCTAAAGAAGTTAAAATAAACTTTGCCATGAAGGGTCTGCGTTCGAAATGTCTAAGTTAAGAATGCAAAAGCATTTTAATGTCGGAGGGAGAACTTGATTTCACAAGCTAGCCTAATTCTTTTAAATTTCAGTATTACAAAGTTATGCGTCACAAGAATAGAAGTTTGAAAGTTTAATAATAATAGTTTAAAAATAAATTAAAAAATTAAATTAAAAAAATTAATAATAAAATTTTTTCCCTTCTATCGTCGTTAATATATGGGCCTCACTAAATCCTTATGCGTGCGAGTGTCTCCAGGGCGTAAGCCAAGAATCGTCCTTGACGTTATCACTTTAAGCAATAAGATTACTTATGCATTACTATTAGTCGGCGCATAAATGCGGATATATATATTTCTAACAGCTTATACCATGTTTGCAATCATACATAAATGTATTTATTTTCTTTATCAGATATGCATTCATAATCTGCTTTATAAAAAAATAAAATGTAGAGCGTCAGTTATATATATATATATATATATGCTGGGTGGTTATGATGCCGATTAAAGATATTAAATATCAACATTAAAATTTCCCAAGTTCTTTTACTCATTACCCAGGTTTGTTTTTAACCCAGTGAGTAAGCACTGTAGAAAAGATAGACACAACTTAAATGCTTTTAAATGATGAGGACCAATATTTACAATTAACAATTAAATATTTATTACACAAATAAACAATTAAATTATACAGTATTAAAATGATTATTCTTCTCATAACTACATGAATAATTAATAATGTGCTGAAATGCTTAATATTCTTAAATATTAATGTGGATCCTCACCGTAGTAGGTCTGTATCATTTAAAGGAATATTTTAATTTAAATCTAAATCTAAAAAAAAAGAGTACTGTCCTTCAACAGAAGTGCAAAGACTGACTTACCCCAAATTCGGCTCGCCTGAAAATCACTGACCTCCCGTTCGCACGCCATAGTCTCAGGGCGGACTCGAAAGTCTCACCACAGGGCAAGCCCGTAGGCTATTCGCCCTCTGCGCCTTTCTATCTCCTAATCTGATCTCTCTATATCTCTAAAATTCAAGTCCCCCTCTTAATACTAATCTCAACTTTTCCATATATGTTGCTACCTTCCAATCATAATATTTTCTTCTCCATATAAACTCCACCTACGCCTTAAAACCTTTTTCTAGTGGCTATAATATTTTCTTTATTAAATTTCACAAACTTCATTGGGTCTCTACTTTCCTCACGTTTTTCCCCTTTTCCTTCCTACATTTTTCTTATATTTTATTTTCTAACACCTGGTCAGTTTTATAACATTTTTTCCTTACCATAACCCGACAATACTGCTACCGTTGCGTAAATTCCTTTTAATATAATCCTTATTCTAAGGGGCTTTTTATCGACTGACCCTCGTCCAATACTCTTTTCACCGGGGCGCGAATACTATTCAACACATCCCCTCCATTACTAGAAATATCCCTCATCTCTAAGCAACTCTTTATGGGAGCGGTCTTTAACTTACCGCGATTCTAACTTAACTTCTGGGCCTTTCTTATGGGGGCTAAGTCATCGGTTACTAAGTCAAAGGACACAGCGCTATTCTCCAACGTTTTCCCCTCTATACCATAAATATTTTTTTAGTGCGTACGTTTCCTTTTCTAACAATCTTTTAAACTTATGTAAAAGGCCTTTTTCTTATGCTGACCACTATAACCGGCTAAATCTACCCTTCCTCTGCGTATACAATTTTTATAGCTGACCCTTTTCTTATTTCTTATCCTTTTCACTGCGTTTTATAATGCATAAAGGAATCTAAACATACTTGCAGGTGTTAAAATTTTCCTAGGAACCCTTGCTGGCTTAAAGAACCAGCATATATATATATATATATATATATATATATATATATATATATATATATATATATATATATATATATATATATATATATATATATATATATATATATATAGATATATATATATATATATAAATGACTTATTATGGGACCCATTAGCAAGAGGAACTTTGAACAAATAACTTTGTCTCAAAGTAAAAATGAAGTTACCAACTACACATATTTTTTACCCTCTGATTCTGATTTGCAATATTTTATAACAGTGCATCATATTATAAATCAAAATTATTGTCTACATCAAGATTTTAAAAAATAACAGTTTTGATCTTCTATGTATTTGCTTTATTTACATACACTAGCACGCTTAATATCTAGGTATTACATAAGATGGAGTTCTATAGATTAAACATATATACACAGAACTTGTCGCAACACTGAATTACGATAAGATTTCAAGTCGGACTATAGACAAGCTATCACTAACCCAAATTTGCTTAATGAAAGTTACCCTACTCTGTTAGAAATACTCACTTCCTTTCATCGTAACTCTTTCCCTACCGATTGTCTTACAAAAGCAAACAATGATTCATTCTATACGTAGCATTTAAAATGTATCATGAATGAGCGATAACGGAAGGGGGAAAGATCTCCCGTATTTGACCTCTGGACGATCAAACGTCTTCGACAATCAAGTGTCAGCATCTCCTTGGAGTGCTGTGACAACAAACAAGAGATGATAGTTGTTTCTCGTTTCAGTCGTAGATAAGAGATAGTGGCACTGGAATCTCAGGGAGACATCGTTCAATGAGGCGGTGAATATTTTCGACTACTTCTTGGGATTTCTTTAAAAGTGAATGGGACTGTAAACTGCATATAGAAAAGTATCATACCAAAATCTACCAATACAAATACATTTCTCTGAAGTATTAAATTATTTTAGCAAATTTCAGTAATTTTGTTATTGTATTAAATAACCTTAACGGCTCATATATTCTTTAAAGTATCAAGGTTATGGTTATCTTTGACAAAAATCATGGATTCTAGATACTCAATATGGGGATATTGGTAGAGTTAGGGTCAACAACTCCTCAAAAACTTAAAATTAATAGAAGAGCCGGGATCCGTTTTTCACCACACTAACCACACTGAGAAATTGTAACATAAACTTAAAAAAAAGAGTTCTGTCCGCACCACTGCTGAATAACAATTCAGATAAGAGCTGACGCTTATTTCGAACATCTAATATAAAATTTAATGTCAACTGAATAGAAATTTTACAATAATTAGAAATGATGATGAGAAATGTCACTGTTATTCGATAGTTAAAAAATCGACCGGCATGACGGTGGATTCAGTCCTGTCTAATCAGCAGTTCTTTTTCCGTATAGCAGAAAGAGAATGAGAGAATGAGGATAGTATGCGAGATGGATTATTCGTGAGTAATTGACAAATTTTTTGAGGTTGCATCCATATGATAAATAAGTACACGTTACTTATAAAAACTTTTTGACCGTATTGTGCAAAGTAAGAGTTGTGTTATTCTAGCACTCATAATAAGATATCTGTGATAACAAATTATTGGTCAAAATGCCTTACAGTACCCAAAATAAACGAGCACTCATGTATAAACGAGGTTGAGTGCATGTAACGCATACTTCAATGCGTGTTATTATCGAATTTTTAGTAATAAAATTCACTAAGCACATGAGACAAATATAGAAAATTGAAAGTAAGTAGTTAATCGCGGTCAGTCAGTCTTGTACAGGTGAAATTGAATCGACAACATAAAATAAAGTTAACACTCCATCTTTGAAACGAAACCACTTGCTGACAGAGCTAGAGACGTCCGGAAGCGTGAGTTCTTAGGAAGTTCTTTTGGGGGTCTAAAAGACTGGGTATTATTGACCCGAATTTCAGAAAGTGTTAACTGACAAAGCAACAGTCACTTTTTGCAAGTTATGAAAGTAAACAGTTCTATTTAAAGCCTAATTAAGTGCATATTTGTCTGGCAATACTAAAAGAGGATGCGATTTTTTGGAACAGAGAGAAAATTACCGATCTCTCTTTCATTGTGTCGTAGAGACAAGTGCATGCCGCGCTAAGAAGAAAAAAAAAGACTCTTTTTCATTCTATGTTTCTTGTTAACTATTTTATATCTCATCGGATGGTTTTATTTTTATACATTTGGTCAGTAAATAAAAAGTTGCACCTTTTTATTCCAAGGGTAATGGAGTACCTGGAAACATTAAAAGCAATTACCAAATAAATACGATTATATCTTTTGTGACCGAAATTTAACCGACTAAAAGATTGTCAGACAATTAATTATGTACCATTGTGCGTAGATAATCCGGAATATATGGGGTTTGACCCCATGCGGATTATCCACTTATCCGGATTTTCGAATATCATTGTGAACCTGATATGTACAGTTCACGAAAATTGATATAAGAATATCAGTATAGTATACAATAACTAATTTATAGTAAAGCAAAAGTAAAAACTACACCACGATGTTACTCTAAGTCATTGGAAGGATGGCAAGGTTAATGACCAGTATGCCAAAATACCTCTCCGTCATCTATTTCTTTCTTTTCTTTGGTTAGACAATCCGGATTATTGACGTTCGGATTATCAACACTCTACTGTATAGTAAATGACAGTAAGTCTGAGATTTATCTGAAATTTTATTTCAAATCATCTGTATCGAAAAATATATTTTTTTAATCAATATGGAAGATCCCCTCTGCTGATTCCAAAGGAGTTTACGAGAGGCGAAGACTAAAATTTTGGCAAAATATTTTAACACTAAGTAATTTTTTGATATGTCACTTTTTTAGCATTGGTCCATAACACAGCCGCATTAAATATAAAATACAGCTCATATAGGCTTCTAAAAACTAATGAGGCCTCTTTACTGACTTAGATTTAAAACACCAAATTCCGGTAAGATATTGAAAAGACAACAGATTGAAACAGTCATTAACTGACGTGTGAATGTTCTGAATAAACATCCTGAATAAACATTTTCTAAAAGCATTCCCGGTGGTTTTTAGAAAATCATTTGGTACGCCTCTTACTCTAGACAAATTTTGAAACTCCAGGTGCTTAAATCCTAAACATTCATCAATATAAATTTTAAACTCGATAGAAAAGTATGCTTCAAATTAAACTGCGCCGCTGTAGTTGAAAAATCTACATGATTATTCAACTAAAACGGCGCACAGTAGCAATATATTTCTAAGATTACGATACGTCTTAGCTGAACAGAATCGAAATTACGAGTTACAGGTGTATTTTAAATTATATTTCACAGCATATTCATAAATATATATAAACTATATTGACATCGACTTTAAGAAGGAATCTTTTGTTTTCGGCAAAACTATTTTAGAAATTCAATAATTACTTGGCATTACGACACGTTTAACGCTTGATAGTAAAAATATAAAAGAATAGTTTTCCTTGTGAAAGAGAACATAAATATTTACAAACAAAATTAAATATTATTGTATACTTGATGATTTTGAAAGAATTATACTTTTTTTAACAATAACATCATTTAATTGCCATCAAAACGTTTTTAGTAAATATTCCATAACTAATAACAATACATAAAACCTATTTTAAGTTTATGACAATAATAATATACCGGGTGATCAGAAAGTCAGCATACATTTAAAAAAGTAATAATTCAAGGAATAATGTAGGTAGAGAGGTAAAAATTGACACACATGCTTGGAATGACATGGAGTTTTATTGTAACCACAAAAAAGTTTAATAAATGGCCAACAGATGGCGCTGGACAGCAAAACGTCAGTGACGCTGCATGAGAATCGTGTATAAAAGGAGCTGTAATGAGAGAGGGAATCAGATGCACCAGCAATCGCAGCATGTTGACGTTACCAGAAAAGGCACTGCTAGTGAAGCTGTACTATCAGAATAGGGAATCTGCTACTGCAGCTTTACGATCCTATCGCCATAGGAAGGGCATTCGAACGGACAAAGGTCCTATGACAATTGCAGCTGAATGATTTTGAAGTTCACGATGGACCAACATCAATAGGGAAGCGAAAAGACAACATCCAACGCCAATGTCTCACCATAAATAGAGATATGCTGTACAGTGCTGTTCACAACATTGTCCCTCGACTACAGCTATTTAGGAGGAATAACGGTCGAAATGTTGAGCATTTGTTCTGAAGAACATCATCTTTGCTTTGTCATAATTTGTTATGCTAATTATTGCTTTTCTTATCACATGAAGCTCCTTCTGTCGGCCATTTTTTGAAGTTTTTTTTGTGGTCGCAATAAAACCCCATGTCATTTCAAGCATGTGTGTCAATTTTTATCTCTCTACCTACATTATTCCATGAATTACTACTTTTTCAAATGTTTACTGACTTTCTGATCACCCGGTATTATGCCTATTTTAAGTTTATGTTATTCCTCAAAGAAACTATAAGTATTTCACTTTTCTTCTTATAGAAGAAAAAAGAAGCAATATGACAAATGACCCAAAAATGTTGTCATCAAAAACATCCGCTTTAAGAACAAAGGAGTATTTTCTTAAAATATTGAGAAATTATTTCACACAGTTGTTGAATTAAGCCTAACAAGAATGGATTGAAATACAGGTAACCCTCCTATAACACGGTAGATAGGTTCCTTGAAAATGCCGTGTTGTGTGAAACCGTGTCATATGAGACCCAGAGACAGTAAAAAAAAAGGGGGCGTGGGTTACGTTCTGAAAACTTATTAAAAACAAACATTTTTAAAAAAAATTCATTTTCAAAAAAGATTTTGAGCTAAGCTTAGGCCTTCTTGTAATTTTAAAGAGTTATAAATCAGTAAATTATAATTTGTTTATACATTTTCATGTAAAGGCACTATAGTTCATTATTCCTTCCCGTCATTATTTTAAGGTAATTTAGTTTTTAAATGTGTTAAACAAAAATCCTGTTATCTAGTACTATAGAATTACAGTGTTGTACAAAGGTTTTCGCAATATTTTTATCGTGTTAGAGCGAAACGATGTTACAGGTTGCAGTGTTATACGAGGGTTCCCGCCAGGGCCCGATTATGAACGCTGGGGGCCCCTGGGCAGATGCTATTTGGGGGCCCCCCCTTACAGGAATTTATAAAAATACATACTATTAGAAGTACTATGTGCATACACCAAGGGGGTTATGGGGCCCCCCTAGCATCAGGGGGCCCTGGGCAAAGTCCTGATTTGCCCATGCGATAAAAAGGCCCTGGTTCCCGCAATTTATCTTATCGTGTTATAGCGAAACCGTGTTGCAAGACGCCGTGCTGTAAGAGGGCTACCTGTATTAAATTCATTTACCTCAAAATAAAACTATTATTTCGGGGGCAACATTGACACCATCTTGACTTCTTCAAGACCGGTAAATACTGGGTGACCAAACGTATAGCTTAGTGCTAATTAGGAAGGCAATTTCCGTTTAGATGGGCATACTGAACTGCATTTAGAAAGAGCAGTTTATTTGCAAGTTATTTTATCTTTAATTTACATTTATGCGTAATTCTGGAATACGCAGATAAAAAATTGAATTTCAGTTTTCAGCAAGGTTTTCGCTTTTTACTTCATCCTTAAGAGACACATAAGGAAGGTCATTAAGGGAATATGTCAAAAACAGAAGCGTAAAGATTTCAAAAGCTGAAGTTAATCTGTCACATATCGGTCAAACTACGACCTCGGACCAATATTTATATCCTTCCTTGGCAAATAAACGCAAGAATCGCTATTCTGTCCCGATAACTTCCGTTATCACTAATTAATACGTGAGTCACAATGCTAATAAAAAACTTGTATTTCACTCTGCAAACCAAAAATTTTTAATTCCTTTTAAATGTAGACCTTTTTTTCTCAAATTATGTTTTAAACATTTTTTTTATTTTCTTGGTTTAAAATATGTAAGGCCTTTAGATTCAAATAACACATTATTACATTTTCCTATTATAAAACTTTCCTATGCCGTGCTGTCTAGGCTTAAATTTTGGTAGAGTCGAAATTTTTCATGAATTTCGGCTTTTTAAAGGATAAATCTAAAATTCCTCACTTAAGTATTTATGGAACTTTGTTGTGCTTTGTTCTGTTTTCATGTAAATGTGTTTCTTCAGGATTTTTGATCCAGAGAGCGTAGACATTCTGAAAATATTTTCTCTGGAGTAAAAAATTGCTCTAAAAAATAATTGTTTTACCCTTTAAAGAATTAAAAATTTTATAAATAAAATTTTTATAAATCTTGAAAACAAGTTATTTTGAAAATTTATCATAATGAAAAGAGGTTAAGATTTTTGAGGTATTGCTATTGGTTCAGCACATATATCAACTAATAAACATGCTTTAAATGTTGAATTTCCCAACTTTAAAACGAAATTTTAGCATTTTCAAGCACATTTTAAGAATTAATTTATTATTATTTTTAAATAAATACACACTTTAGTGGTAAAAATTCCTTACAAAATGGGTGTGTAATACCTAAATGGTGCAGGGGGGTTGTTTTCCTTTTCAAGTGATCACGAACAGTATGGACAGTCACAACATTTATTTATACATACCACATTACACACACAAGTACGTAAACTATTCTAATTATTCTGATCCGGGTAAGCACCACGTCTATCATCCGCGACGTTGAACGTCATTCTCGTTAGTCTTTCTCACATCTCTATTGGGGGCGCGCAAGTAAGTAAATCCCCGACGTAACGTCACAGGGTAACAAGTAAAACAAAGTTACATTTAACTTATTAAAACTCTACACGCAGCTTCACTGTTTTCCGTTTTTCCCCTTTAAACAGCAAACAGATTAAAAAAAGGAGCAGATCACAACCACAATGCATTGCAATGTTTTTTGGTATTTCCTGCGGGATTGTCTTCGAAGTAAAATAAAGTAGTTGATAACCGTCAAAACATGACGGCTAGATAGTAAATAAATGTATACTAATACACAAATTATACTCACCACATCATTGCCAAATGTTGAAATTCATAATAATGCGCAAAAACAAATTGATGCGTTTAAGCGGACTCGTGCTTAGTGAGTACCTAAAGCCAGATTTAAAAATGTCACTGAGCATGAGCAGAAAGCAAATTGTAAATTATCGCTAATTAAACAGCGCGAAATAAACAATTTCCGTGAGGTTTAATCTTATATTTCACAAACATAATTATAAAAATAAGAATGGTAGAGAGAGTTCTAGAGAGACTCCTCGGAGCAAACGTGTTTATCCTTAAAACGTGTCATTAAGCATGCGTAGAAACAGTGAGTTTCTAAAGACAGATTTATACATGCCTTTGAGCATGCGCAGAAATCAATTTTTTAATTGTAAATATCGCTAATTAATAGAAATTGCGGTTACAAAAACAAAATTTGACAAATCTACAGATTACAATCTTTCGTTCAAGACTAATATGAAGTAAATTAATGCAGTAGTTTTCTCTCACGGACTGCCCAAAAAGTCGGCTTAGCAACTTAAATATACTTGATTATTAAGTGTTACGATTAAACATGGCAGTCTCTAAATATATTTTTCTAACTAATGATTCATTCAAGGACATTTAAAGGTAATAAAATAGACAGTATTCTATACATATTTACCTTAAGCGCAAATATTACTAATGTAAATGCCGTTTAACCTACGCGTAAAATTTGCGCTTAAGGTAAAACGGATAACAGTTTTCAGGTAAATGAATAATAATAAGCAGTAAAAAGTAAACTGATCGCAAAGAATTTCAGGTTTCTAGACTAAGGCGATTTTTAACGTTAACTGATAAATATAACTGAATTCTCTATGAAAGTGTAGATAAAATGATATTTTTAGGAGTATATTATATATGTACAGCAATATCTTCCTGTGTATTAATGTATATTCTGTAGTTACACTAAAACATAAACTGAAAGACATGGAATGAAAACTATTTCTTTGCAGTTAATTAATTGAATACATTAATTCACGGTAATATGGATGTTCATGAATATGTATCCAGTATTTTCTAATGAATTAAACTCTTTCCAGTGTACATAATCTAAACAACAAATTATAAAAAAAAGTTTCCTGAAATTTGTAGGCTAAATCCCATGAAAAGCAACAGGTGTAGCGTTCCCAGCATATTGTCGTTTTCAAAACATAAATTAGCAGGACTATATATACGTAGAAAAAAAGAGGATTATTTCTCTATTTTGACCTTTAACAAACAAGTTCTTGACTACGTCTTCTCTAATAGTTAAATTCCAACTACCTCCCGTAACCTGTTCCCAATCTCTTCTTTATCAACCATATGCAGTGAAATTCAAAACTGTCTTTCCCGCACAGTTCATTTTTTTTTTATTTTTACACGATGCAAATGCTAGAAAACGACTAACTAGGCGTATTATACTATGGCAAAAAAAAAAAAAAAAAATTCTGCATGCTAAAAACTGCCTTTTTAATTAAAGGAAAAACTTTCACGCCCTTTCCCGAGTTCATTACAAAAAACGTGCAAGATTATACAAAGCTCTACCTACGCGACAGGGTTCAGACTATCCTTGAGTTTCCAGAAATAATGTCACCCCTCCCTATATCCATACAATGAGGCTCGTGATGTATTACAACGCAAACAATACTTTGCAAGCGTGCCGTGAATGGGATCTCTATTATCACAAGCCAGCAAATTCTGAGACCATTTTGTTTCCTCTGTTCCAATGACATTGAACTTGTTTCGGATTTACAGTCTATTCGGACTGAAAAGCACAAAAAGCAAGCGCAGCTGCCGCGCCTGGGCTTTATGAAGTTATTTGGGAGATATTACGTTTATCCTTAAATTCGAATGGATTAGAGTTGGATGCTATGAAAAATCTTTCCTTATCGTGGTCGTTTTAAAATAAATATAACAAGTTATCTATTTTTTACATTTAATGCATTGATGGAATGTAGAAAATAGCATGCAAAGCGTGTGAAGTGTATTCGTCCAGTGCTCATTTTAAATAAAACATAGTTAAAACACTCTTTTATACAAATCAACTTCAATGCAATTAATCTTGATTTATCCGCAGTCTTGACGTTATTCTTTTCTGTCCAACAAAATTTCTTCATGGATTCCTTTCTCACTTCCCTTTCTTTTGTTTGATGTCATTCTGTCAAGATGACGTGACAAACATTATTTTCGATAAAGACAAAGGTCACACCTTCAGAAAAGAGCCTGGATTGGCTAAATCAAGCGTGTCCAACCCGCATGCGGCCCTTTTCAGCTAGTAATGCTGTTCCATAAGATCCCAAACTTTATTAGACGTGCCTTCCTAAGGAAAAATGTTCCTCGGTTTACAATCCCACCTTATTCGTGTCATCGTAGTTTTGCTTTACGTACATTAACGAACAACTGTTTTCAAAGATGAAACACATAAAATGTGAAATTAGACGTAAAATTTCTGATGATCGTCTTTGAAATTCATTATGAATTTCGAACCAAACATTGATGCATTAGTTTTACAAAAATAAGGTCAATTATACCACTAATTTTATGTTTATGTTGATTTATTTTTAACGTTCTGGAAAAAAAATTTAAACTAAAGGAAATTTTGTTACTTATAAACATTATGTATAGTATATATTTTATATGTGGCCGAAGACGATTCCTCTTCTCTCAATGTGGCCCAGGCAAGCCAAAAGGTTGAACACCCATGAGCTAAATGAAACATAAAAGGCGCAGACTGCAGTTCAGTGAAGGAGGTTGTGCAGCTGCAACACTTTCAAACCAAACGGAAGCTTCTAGAGAGGCGGACTAGAGAGCTTCAGTAGTCAGCGAAAAGGTAGTTTGGTTTCAGTATTCCAGCTTCAGTAGTCAGAGAGAGGAATTCGGCTATGAATTTGAAATGTAAATGGCGTATTGACTACGAATGCTTTTAAATGTTTTATGAATTAACTGTGGGATGTAATTAAGACAAGTCCCCCTATGTAGGTTATATGTGACTCAGTTTTTCAGTAATTCTGTGCCCATCATCATACGAAGTAAAGCCTCATTAGAATCTTGAGGTTGGGTTAAAAGTCTAAGCTCGTAGAGCACAGCGAAACAGTATATATGTAGAAGTATGTTTAAGGTAAAATAAAAATCTAATGCTATTTTTCAGCGGGTGAAAGTATTCATGACTATAAAATAAAAACCAAAACAAAATTAAAAATAGAAAACATATGACGCTTTGTCATTAATTTGATGTTACTTTATTAGATAAGATGAGATTTCTACCGTAATAGAATTTTTGGATTAGAGGAATTAATTTGTGTGTCTTTTTGCATATAAACACACATCTAAGTAGTAGCTCATATTTGATATAAGAGATTATATTTCGTTCAAGATGAATCGGAAAGCTAAGAACAGTGTTTTTGAAAGACAGCAAAACATCGCTCTGTGAACCCGATATGATATTCTCGTTTTTCGCCTTATCCGTTAAAAAGAAAATCTGCTTCCGATTTCTTTCGGTTTGTAAGAACGAAAAGGCGTAGCAAAAGCGAGCTTTCGGAGAGCTGAGAAAGTATAAAGGAAGAAAAAAAAATTAATTTCTTATCTTATGTTATGCTAATCACCTTGAAATGTAGGAGATATGATTTATCATTTTTAAGGTGTAGATAAGAATGACTGAGTTTAAACTGCACTTATAAGTGTTTTCTTCTCTAGCATGATAACGGATGGATAAATCACACCGCAATAAAGTATATCTGACTTTGCTTTCTTAAGGAATACTTTGTTTGTTATGAAGGCGATCAATAGAGACTCCATACAACGAACTTTCATTTAAAAAAGAAATCTATGCAGCAAAATTTTCAATTTTCAATTTTCTAATTTTTCTAGACTCGAAAAAAAATTATTTGTAAATTAATCGTCATACCGTCAAAAAATTCTATATTTAAAAAAAATTTTTTAATGGAGAAGCATTTGATAGAATAAGGCAGAAACTACAGTATTAAGAAAGCATAAAAGAGAATGTCTTTTGATATTTACAGAAGTGTTAAAGGAAGAAAAAGATTTAAAAAAAATAAATAAAAAACATATAGAGTGTACTGTACTGAAATATTTTAAGATTGTAAATAAAATACGAAACGTCTGGATCTTTTCCATTTATCATGTATGAAATTTTAGAAAGAAAGTCCCTTGTCATTGCAAAAATTTTCTTCGTGCAGTTTATTTTCAAACAGTTTTCATTCGTTTCTTGCGAATTTTTCAGAAATGAATACTGTGCAATTTATTAAATAGAATTTTATGCATAGTTATTTACAAATTTTTTTTTAATTCATTATTCATAAAGCTTCTAATTACCAATAAGCAAAACAATTTTATACGATGAGGGGTAGTTTAGTTTTCTCATTTTTTCCCTTCCATTAGATTAAATCTTTACAACTTAAATTTATATTTAATGACTTTCCTCTTTAGGGACATTTTACAGAAGACTCATCTATATCTTTTATAAAATGTTTCATTCAATAGTCTTTAATACCATTTAAGCGAAAAAAGTATTATCATGATAGGTTATTTAAATTAAGAGAGAAAGCTGTTTTTGCAAAACAACCGTTGCTAGGGGGGAAAAACAAACTATGTTTATTTAACGCTTTTAGGTAGTTGCCATACTTGATTCCCTCGGATCAGTTTTGACGCATGGAGAAAATTTTTACAGTGATTGTCGACTTGGATTAAAGATTTTTTTAAAAATGCTAATTCGTAATTGAGAAAAACATTTATAACCCTGCTATATTATTCATTTTAGAAATTTCAACTACGAGAGGAAATTATTTACGTTTGAAACACAGAATATGACATTTTGTTTCTCAAAATGATTTAAATTATTTATTTATTTATTTATTACAAATGCCCGAAATATTGGCTAAGGCGTCATTTGTTCTCAGTAAGGGGCGAGACTGCTGGCCATTCATTTAACGGAGCACCGTATAAGTGGTCAGCATTACCCCCAACAAGCCGGTCCCATAATTTACAACCGAGTCAAGTGACGAGACCGGAACACTTGACTCCGCACCTCCAGAGGTAAATTTTATAACTTAGAGGACATTGCAGCCACGACAGATTTAACGTGCACCGGTGTGATTCAAATTTATAGGTAATCTTTACATATTTTTTAAAGAATGAAAAAGATACCCGATTAAAAAAATTCTTTCCCTATTATAGAGTACAATTTAAAAAAAAATCCTTAAATCCAAGTCCATAATCATCGGATAAAACATCGCCATAAGTTAAAACTGAACTGATAGAATTTAATAGAGCTATTTCCCAGCAACCTTAGAGAAAACGATTCATAGAAATTCCTATAGCAATAGAACATTTTGAATCCTATAAAGCAGTGGTCCCCATTCCCCGGGCCGCGGACCGGTACCGGTCCGTGGATCAAATGGTACCGGGCCACCAGCTTAGGGCAACAAGCTCAGGGTTCTCATTGATTTAGCGTTCTAGTGAGTTAAAATGTTAAATCCCTTTATATTCATTTTTTGGTGTAACTGTATTTTATATTGAAGGCATGTTTAAATACAATTAAATAGAAATTATTAAATCAAAACAATCTAAAATATAAACAATCAACCTCCCCCCCCCCCCCCCCCATCGGGCCGCGGTAAAATTATCAAACGTTGACAGGTCCGCGGCGATAAAAAGGTTGGGGAGCACTGCTATAAAGGACTCTTAAATAAAACAAATTATTTGAAAAATTCTAGAATTTAAGAACCTAACCTAAAGAGGAATAATGCCAGAATGCATCATAAAATTAGAAATGGAATGGCGCTTGCAAATACGTCCAATCATTAAAATATACAGGCCTGACCGGTTTTTATGGTTTTATTTAAACGAAGTGAGGTGTTTCCTGCCTGTAACGAGAGACATAGGGTGGGGATGTATATCGAGTGAGAAACGCTGTAGAAACCTCTGTGAAAGGAAGAATGTCCTTTTGTACTTTTGGTAGCGAGGTCTGTAGTATTTTGTTTTAAATTTACTGCGCACTAAGTTCATTGCTCGGAAACGAACAAGCTATTGACTACATCATGCAGACTATGTTATGGGCTCGTTCATTTAAATATGGATGCAACAAAGAGAAATAAAACGTTCTGTCTGTTCTAAGTCATCTCTAATGTCATAAAACTGTTGAGTCCGAAGAATTTCCTAATAAGCCAGAATTTTTCCCTTGTTACACAGCAGTTTAAATCACTTCAGTGCTATATCCAAAGTTTGAATATTTTCCCAGCGTCAGTCCCTGAGGACCGAAGCTGGAATTCTCGTTTGAACGGTGTTGGTCCTTGAGGACCAACAGTATAAAATTTAGAAAATAATATCTCATCATTCATTAATGAGTTTTATTAACCCACTAGCTGAATACCCGTACTTCGCTACGGAGTACGTTCAAATTAAATACAACGATCAATATATTCAATTAATGCAAGAAAAAGATATGTATTTATAAAAAAATCGTAACGGATATTTTTATAGGCAAAACGGCTGAGGTATCTTAAGCGGACCGGACGCCAAAAAGGACGATTATATGTTACTGTGGTATTATTATTAAGTTATTAATTATATCCACTTTTAATATAATTAGCAGCAAACATCCATTCAGAACTAATGAAAGAATATAATTATTTGCTCTTTTTCTTTTGAAAACTAATGTATAAAACTGAAAAATACAGCTATAATCTTTGAAATGCATAAAACTGCAAAATATATGTATATTCTTTGAAACGCACAAATAATGCATGGATATAATTATTTATTAAGAATCGGGAAAAACTCGACCCGCCTTTGAATAAATTATTAAGAATCGGGATTGACCCCCCAAAAAAATCCCGCCTCTAAAAATAAAAAACCACGAATGAACGCTCTTTTGAGTGGGACAATTCTTTCCAAGCCAATTTTGGTGTTCGGGAGCGAAATGTCGCCAAAATCTGGCGAAAACGGTCCTCCCTCGGTACCACACCCGGCAAAACAATGTAGAAGAAAATATTCAACTTAAATCTAATAGAACATCCTGAAGAATATAGTACAGTTAATATAGTACAGTTTGAGGAACATTTCTTTTACTGTATTTTAGTATATTTTTGGATAATGTCCAATCGTCTGTCGCATTAGAAAGAAGAACAAAATTTTGTCAATTTATTTCGTTGTTATGCACGTGACACAAAAGAAATCACATGATCGGCATTTAATAAATTAAATTCTGAAATTTAATCTTTTAAAATTCACCAAAAATAAAAAATTGGAGGTAAAGATTCGAAAAAGATTTCATTTTAAAGGAATTTTTATAATATTTCTCATGATATAAATTTTATAACCCTCAGATTATTATTTTAAATGCAAACTTTAAAGAATGTTACAAAAAGAGCTTAAAAATTTAATTTTTAAAAAATCTAAGAAGAATTTTTCAAAAATCTTTTTTAGTGCACCCCTACACTATAAGAAGAATCGCCATGCACAATTTCAACCCTTTAGGTCCAGCGGTTTGGTCTGTTCGTTATCTGTCAGTCAGTCAGTTACGGAACTGTTTTATATATATAGATTAAGTGCCAAGTCTCCCATTTTGGGAATATTCAATTATAATTTTTTTTTCTCAACGTGATATTAAGATATATTACAAATCTTTTTTTTAATTTTTTTTTTCATTTGTATTTTAAAGGTACAAAGTATACTGTGAGTTTTTTTTCAGATGGACAAATTTGAAATTTCTTTATTTTACAGTCTTGTGAATAAACAAATTCGACTTACATTATTAAACAAATTCAGATTTTATATATATATATTGACATACATTATATATATATATATATATATATATATATATATATATATATATATATATAATCGGTAAATTCTATACGATTCCTATCGTAAATTCTATACGAATGCAGATTTTTAAAAAATATGAAACTGCACATCAATTGAGGCAAGTACTGTACTAGAAAAAATACGTTAGATTCTATTTAGACGATGCGGTCCATATAGCGGCGCTGAATGGGTTTTGAAAGCATTTTGAACAAAGATACGATCTTCCTTTGCAAGTGTTACAAAAAGCCACAACTTTTCTCTTTAAATTGTTCACTATCTTGCAACGAAATATTTTTGAATTTGTATTGTAACACTTTTTGCAGAATTTTCTGATTTTATGCACTTTCCCTTGTTTGTTTTTTTTCCTAATCGGTGCCGCGGTCTTGTATTAGTGGTATTAGTTTGTTGTTGTTGTTGTCACCGAATTGTGTAAGCAAAGCAGCAAACTTTTGTTGAAATGTTGTAGTTGACATTTTACTACCGGTTTCCTTTTTATACTTGAACAAACATTCACAACCGAAGTGTTCAGCAGAAGCTCAAATGCTAACATCCTGTACCACTTTATCGACCCTCGTAACGGATTATTGAATGAACGAAAAGTCGACCATAATCGTCGCAGCGCTTTACACGTTAAAGACCGTCATTGTACATAAAACGAGTATTGTAATAACGGAGCAATTAATAATTTCTAATAAAAAAATTTTAGGTGTAAGGAGCTTATAAGTCTACGCCAGAACTGAGCAACAGGTTGATAGTGGAAGGTTTTACTGCTGATCATACCAAGGCTAAAATCTTATATTTCAAATTTAAGTTCTACCCTCTATCTATAAGAAGATTATTTACAGTTTTTTTTGCTTATTTTGGTATTTATTTTGACTGCTTTAAGGGAATTGATAAAAGCAAATAAGAAAGTTTTGTATTATGGTGCACATCACCAAATAGTATGAAAAAAAAAACAATTAAAATCTAAAAATAAAGTTGGTACACTATTGAAATTTTTGTAACTTTCTATCAAAAATTCCTATCCAAAACGAAAAAGCAATCAAAATATTTTATTTGGAATTTGAAACTACAACATTTAATTTCCATTTAAAACAAAAGTATTATTTAGGACTATTTGCGAAAAAAAAAGTTCAGAAAACATTGGTAGTATTTGTTAGCAAATTTCCTTTAAATTTATGGTTGAAGCTTAAAATTTAAATCTACTGTATTATGCTGAAATATATTTTTATCTAAATATTTTTTGCTGAACTTGAAGATTTTTAAGAGTATTAGATGTTAAATGAAGCTGACGAAAAGTTGATTATCCCGCTGCATTTTATCTCCCATGGTTATGCCACTGGTAAAATTTATTTTAATTTCCTATAAATTGGCATGTTATAATTCTATTGAATATAACTCAGTATTTCAGCTTAAGCAGCAGATATGTCCATGAAAAAGGTGTTGATTTGTTTTCTCGACCTTTTTTAAAATATTTGCCATAAACTTTAGAAGTAATCATGTACAGTCGAACCCCGTTATACCGAACCTGGTATATAACGAACTCCCGGATATAACGAACGAAAATTTTGGTCCCGCCGTTTTCCTATTGTATTTAATGCTAATTTATCCTTTTATAGCGAACCTCCGAAATCTTAAGAATTGGCTATAACGAACATTTTTTTCAGTCGGCAACTGAATTTTTTTTTTAATTTCCAAACTTTTTAAGAATGCTGAAGATACAACGAATGTTGAAGAAGCAAAGAATGTTGAAGAAGAAGATGATGAAGATTTAATCACAAAATTTCATCATTCTCAGATTGGGCGTGCAATTGTTCGAAACATGTGATGATGAAGTCATTACATTTGAAAATCCGACTGATGAAGACATTGTGGAAGAAATTAAAATGAACATTCTGAAATCGAAGATTCTGCTTCTGATGCTGATGAAGAGGAGCACATAAATGACGAAATCTCCACCATCTCAGATGCTACAACAGCGATGCGTGTAATTAATAAGTTTCTGTCAACACAAACAGTGGAAGGAAAAGTGTTGGAGTCATTTGATGTATTGGACAAAGAAATTCATAAAATGTTTTTGAAATCGGCATCACGTCAGCAGAAGATTACCGATTATTTCTGTATCAAAACAGTGAGCAACATCTAAAGATAAAATTAATATATTTCCATTTGTCTTCAGTTTTAGTTAATTTAATTAGTAATGTGTCAATTTAATGTAATCGATTTTAGTCAATTTATTTCATTAATGATCATTTTTAATAGATTTTATCATTCTTTCAATACATCATTATTGAATATACTTAGCAACTAATGAGTTATATATTTTGTGAACACTTTTCTTAATGTTTCGGATATAGCGAACCACCGGATATAGCGAACAAAACATTTGGTCCCTTGAAGTTCGCTATAACGGGGTTCGACTGTACTATAATTAGTTTCTTTCTACAGCGGGAATAAACAACCGCAGTGATACATTTTCCAAATGCGAACCCAAGATACACTAACTTTTGTTGAAATAAATGACAATTCAGCTCTGTCTTGGATTTTCGTAAGTGTTTTAATGATACAAAAATCTTAATATGTTCGAATGAATGACTCGTCCGTAGGCATTCACTTTTGACAAATATATGAGAGAATATGAGTCATTCACTTAAATTTATTCATCGTTTGTTACGATAAGAGAAAATGAAACAAAATCACAATATTTCTGATCAGATATTACAAGTAATACCCCTCTGGCAAAACATCGTACTTTATTTAGATAATAATGTGGAAAGTAAGTGATTTGCAAATTTTCCTACCAAAGGCTAATATTTTCTAGAACACACCATAAAATTTTAACCATTTGTAATGTCTCTGCCAAAACACAGAGCTTTTATTTCTTTTTTTCTCATATAGAGACTATGATGACGATATATGAAAGAATAACACTGTTTACTAACTAGGCTTTACTACTAGGTTTTGTTAACTAGGCTTTACTTCTTGACACTTTTGCAACCAACTAAGACATTGTTTTGATTTGTTCTATTTTATATATATATATAGAAACTAGTTTTCTTGTTTTTTACTGCACGCACACACACACACACACACACACACACACATATATATATATATATATATATATATATATATATATATATATATATATATATATATATATAATGTTAAAGCTATTTGTTTGCCAAGAGATGGCGCTGTGAGCGCTGGGAATGTGAAAAAGCAGCAGATGTAGAAAAGACACGAAATAGAGCGGTCATGCTCTAACGCTACCAAAATAAAGTATTGTTTTATTATTAAATAAGTCTCCTTTTTGAATTCGCACGTACACGCAAAAACAGATGGTCACGCAGGTTCATACAACAGTGGACATTTTCGACCAAAAGTATAAAGAGAAGACAACAATATATATATATATATATATATATATATATATATATATATATATATATATATAATATATATATGTATATATAGTATATAATATATATATATATATATATATAATATATAATATATATATATATATATATATATATATATATATATATATATATATATATATATATATATATATATATATATATATATATATGTGTGTGTGTGTGTGTGTGTGTGTGTGTGTGTGTGTGCAAGTAACGAAAAACGCGTCCCACTAAATTACATTCAAAGCGTATTCTAAATTATCTTTTTTATTAAAGCACAATATTTTTTCCAAAATGCGACCTAAAAATAAATTAATTGATAATTTATACTGCCCCTTAGTCCACTTGCTGATCATTACGCATGCACTCGAAATATCTACATCCCATACGAAGGCCTCATTAAATTTGTAATAAAATAAATAAGGGTTGTTTTCAAATTCCTATTTACTAACAGAACTCAAAGCGAGAATGACCCCCCGGAAAAACCACGACGTTTGAAAACCACGCGATTATTTCATTATACATCATATGAGAAATACTCGGATTTCTCATATGATGGAAAAGAAGGGTTAAATCTGGCTATATGACTAAATGGTATGTTACAGGCAGGTTACAGACTACAGGCTATATGACTATATAATCTGGCATATGACTAAATCTGGCCAATTGAATAATTCTATCCCTGGTGGTAGAATAAGGAAATATTCATTTTATAATGACCTGAATGGAAGATTTTTCTCTCTTCTCATCTAACTCTGACTTGTAGGCAGCTGCTGTCAAAATTACGTCTCATGTAATCGCGTATCTTCCTTTCCGCATCCCCGAGAAGTAATATGGCCACTTACGCAAATATGTCTTCACCAAGCTTGGACAAATAAAGTTACTTGGGGGATGTCTGTGCTCTTCCCTCATTCTTCAATCATTTATTGTGCGTACATTATCAATCTCACACACACACGCACATATTTATATTCCTGGAACAATTTATACTCGTATATACTGCTCACCTCTCATTAGCCTAAAGTAATCACGACAGTAACACAAAGTTATCAGTGACAATTTGCCTTTTAACGTTTTATTTTGAAGTAGTTACTCGTTTTTACGACAAAATATTAGCTATTCATAAATTCATAATAAGTAAACTCTCTCTCTCTCTCTCTCTCTCTCTCTCTCTATATATATATATATATATATATATATATATATATATATATATATATATATATATATATATATATATATATATCGTTTCAAGAGACGGTATTTATGTCTAAACAGCGTGATCAATATCGTGAATGAAATAATAAATCTGTGTTCTGAATCTTTTCAGAGTCTTCGTACGACTTCACTCGGTTTAATCCTTATTTCATTACCGAATCATGATTTAAACACAGAAGGACTCCTATTCTAGATCTAGTTAATGATTTAATATTAAAGTGTGTAATATACATAACCTATTCAAATGAATTTTTCTGAACTCACAATAATATGTTCATGCTTGAATATAGCTTTGAAGTCTTTACTAACCGCTGTTAACTAATGTTATCTCTCGCTTGTCACGCTATCTCCTCCGAAACCGCTGGGGGTATGGGGTCGAGACCGATACCAATAGATGCAGAAAAATGCGGGGAAGAATGTAAGACATGTCTCATCTTCGTCGGAAGTTTTTTTTAATTTTATGTTTTGTGGGAAAATATTGACTTTTTCATATTCAGATTACGATAACTCGCCAAAAACGATCGTAGAATTTTGATCTTTTTACAATCTAAGACTACAGACATTTGTCTTTCAAACTAGACCTCATTTGTTTAAAAATATTTTCAAACAGACTAATATTTTCATCACAAAAATGAAACACAGTCTTTCAAGAAATATCGTCCCCTATGTGGATGTAATATCGATGCTCCTCGAGTTTTTATCTTACAAAGAAAATATTTACATCATCTGGAAGCTGAAAGCTTTCTTATTCATATAAACCTCCGTTCAAATCTCTATCTTAAAATTTCGATTTTTAATTGAATTTTAAAGCTGATAATTCAACAGTGATGAAGAGCCCTTCGCATAAGGGTAACAACAGTAAATGGATGGAAGCTGTTATATTACCCGAGAATCACCCCTATGTATCTCGCTATTAGCCCTAACAGTGGAAAGATGTAAAAATAATTTAAAAGAAACTAAAATCAAATTCAAAATTCTCCTTACCCACCCTCAGGCGGTCTCAAAAAGCCTAAAATAATTAAAATCGGTCAATAATTGATAAATTAATCATACCAAAACTCAAATTCATGATTGTAAACAAACGATCTTTGTTGCCAGTTTCATTTTAGAAGTTCATTTGTTCAGTTTATTAATATTTTTTCAAAAAGGAAATGAATCTTTATCGAAATAAATACTTCAGGCGCGAGCGTTATTTTTATACTGAAAAGTTACCCGACTTCAAGAAACGTTTGAAATTTATATTATATTTATAATACACTAGCCGGGCTTCGGCCAACTACGCTCAGCCCATCCGTCTACCAGACAGATGGCTTTGAATTGATTCAGTGAGACGGAGAATTTTCATAAGAGGCACTATTAATTTGCAGTTTTACTACAGCTTACTTTATTACATCTTATCTTTTATATTATATTTCTTGTTTACTACAGCATTGATTTTTTATTCTAAATCTTAATCTTTTATATTAATTTTTCTTGTTTTCAGTGAAATATCAGCGTGACGATATAAACAAGCAATCATGAGGATTGAATTGTTGCCAGTTTATCAAAAATAAACTAATAATGTAACTGCCAAAAAGGCCCCCTCGTGGTAAAAGCCCCTAGTGTTAAAAAAAAGGCTAAATAATCTTACTAATTAATTTTTGGTATGTAAACTTCGTTATCAGTCATTTAGTCAGCTTCATGCAATATCACTTCTGCTACCACGCAAAAATGGGGGGGGGGGCAGAAAAAGGTTGCCATGCATTTTAAGCGTAGACTCTGATATGCATTTCTCTATGAGTTTTAGTAATCTATCAATTTAACTACAATTTTTTTGCCCTTCGTTAATATACGGGTTGTGATGTGACATGTTGCGTACAACTGTTTTTTATTCTACACCTTAAAAACTATATGAGTGCAGTCATTAGATGTAAATCGATCACTTACCATAAACCACGAGCTCCACGGTGTGATTTGATGATCCAATGGCATTCATGACGTAACACGTATAATTGCCAGTTCTTGAAGTATCCACAGATTTTAGAAAAAGGAGTGAGTATTCCTCGTAGGTTTGAATCCTGGTTAGAGGCTGGTCAGATAAAGGCACTGCATCTTTAGCCCACCGAAATGTGAAAGGTCCAGAACCAGCTGTTACTGCACATGTGATGGTGACACTTTGGCCTTTGATGACGTCATTAGGAAACGAGAACGGTTGGATGAAGGGGACAGCTGTTAAATATACGAAAATAACCGATCACTAGAAATACATATTGCATTGAGGTTTAAGCATTCTTTCAACATACAACAGGGAAATTCAATGATTAATTTAAGAGAGGTACCATCCTACAGTACAGATAAAACTTTTATTTTTTGGAAGTTATTGATTTTTAAGGAGTAACTAATAAACTAAAGATTGAAAAAAGTCCACTGACGTATTCTATTTTAATTATTATCAAGAAAAGTCATGTTATAACGCCAGCGTTGATCAGGAGGAGAGTAGAATTTTAAGAAGCGGTGAAAAAAAAGAAGTAAAATATTTATTGAGAAAAAGCCTGAGCCTAGTGATAATTGCCGGATCATGTTATTTATCCTGATCGTCAATCAGATATACTTTTTTGTGAAGTGTATAAATTGAGATTATTGATTTGCATTGAACGTCTGTCTAGTCATTATGCAATGTAGTAATATCATATTGAAAATGAGGTTTCCTGAGAGGCCCAGCACGGCCTGAAGGGAATATTTGTGAGGGACCACAGCAGTTTTGATGTTACATTATAGAAATCAGGGTAATGCACTCAATAGAAGCACATAGATGAACGTAAATCTAGATCAATAGTTAAATCAAAATAAACAAGAATTTAAAAAAAAAACACGAAGCCCCCGACCACTGTACATACAACATCTAACAATGTCTAACATCTAACTATGTCATCTAACAATGATATAGATGCTTCATACAGGAAAAAATATTCCTTTAACAATGCTATCGTCTACTACTTTATTTATGCTATAATAAAAACTAGTTCAAATTTCCCAACTCTTAGTATCGTAATGAAAGATAGATACTGACTAGACCAGGGGTGTCCAACCTTTTAGCCTCCTTGGCCCACATTGAAAGAAGACGGATTGTTTCGGGCCACACAAAAATATACCTAACATTAAAAATAGTTGATGAGTAAAAAATGTATAGCATTTAGTTATCATATTTATGTCATTATAAATTTTATTAAAGATAACTATAGGAGTCATAAAATTATGATATTTGGCATTGAATTTGAGAAACTAATTCATCAATATCTGGGTCAATTGAAGTGGTTGCAATTCTCTTGGAGTTCTCAAGAAGTTCATCCGATATTTTGGTTCTAATTTGACTCTTAGTCTGCTTCACTCTTGTGCATACTAATTTTAATATCATTACAAATATAAAATATTAAATACATAAAAACTTCACATTTCATTTTTGTAATGAAATTAATATACAGAAATTGCATATGGAATTTTGTATAGAATTAAAGATATTTCAAATGATGTATTGTCGATTTGTTGAATGAACAAAGCGGGATCTGTAATGGCCGCATGCCATCATCGCTGAGATGGGCTACTGATTTTTTTTTTTCGCTTTGAGGTCTCTCTGGGCCGCACTAATGCTTGTTTTGGGCCGCATGGGACCCGCGGGCCGCGGGTTGGACACCTCTGGACTAGACCATCTAAATTTGAATTTTAAAGATAAGTGGTAAAGTCAGTTTTGTGTTAAATATACAAAAAAAGGTTACCCTCAAAAGTTTCTGTCATTATTAAAACAATTAAGAGCTGCTACGCCGAGAGTCACGCGAATTTTTCTGGAACAGTTCACGGGATTTTTGACGTTTGCTCCGTTAGTCAGAGTTATGCTCTCATTCTTTAACTTCGCGTACTTTTGCAATTCAGAAAGCTTGACGAAATCCTTTTGCATCAGCAAATGAGTATGTCATTTGTGTTTAAAGTGAATATGACGTTATCGTTATTTAAATAATCACACCCATAATTTGCCCTTTAAGGGGACAGTGAACTTTCAAAATTGAGAAATTTGTCCAAAAATTCCATTTTTTTTATTTTATTGAATTGTGAAACTACGGACGAGTAGGAATGTGTTGCAAAAAGAATTTTTAATTTCTGTGATTACTTTCCTAGTCATAGGCATTTGTATTTAATTTTTGATATTATGTGGTTACGAATAGCAATAACTTTAAATGTGTTTTTCTCAAAATAAAAATTTTCATGTCATACGAATATTGAAACAGCTCCAGGTGCATTTCTAATTATCGTATTGCTTTGAAATTTAAGTTTTATATACTTCACTGTATATCAAATAAATCTTATTGAAAAAAATTATGCTTCGTAGCTCAGAATTTCTAAATTTTGTACTTGAAAAGATGATTTATAGTTATTTTGCGTAATAAAAAGGGTGTTTTCACTATTATTATTTTTTTCTCTTTATATTTTTAATGAATGCTTAAAATAAGCAATAAGTTTCATTGTTAGTTTTATAAGGTATCCTGTAAATAAAAATTACCATTTTATATGCAAAATAAATGCGCATGGAATCTTGGTTTAATTAAGCCAATTTTTAATATAATTAATAATTCATAATTCATAAATTATGAATATTTCATCTTTAAATTTTAACCACTTTGGTACTAATCACATATTCAAATTTCAAGCAAATCCATTCAAAACAAAAAAAGTTAGGTTTGAAGGTCCACTGTACCCTTAAAGCAGATTTTTTAATTACCATCCTTGCTTTTACTATCTTTCTTCACATATCTGTGAGTATAGCACAAGTCTTTAAAAACATAGATTACATTTAGCCTTTTTTAAAGTGTACTTAGAATGAAGAACCCGTAAAAATCCGAACAGAAGGAAGATGCAGAGAATCCCAAATTTTTTTTTCGTTATCTCTGAAGTTATAGAAGAGAGATAACACGCACACATACAAAAAAAGACTGAAGTGATCCATAAAGAATAAGAGCTCTAATACATACAAAGAAGGACTGAGAAAAAATTCTACGTTTCATAATAACTTTTAGTTTTTCCCTCAAGTTCTAACTGTTAGCATAAGTCCACGTGGACTCTTGGCTTAAATCAAAAGAAGATATGTGAGAGGACGAATTGGAATTACTGTTGTTTGAAAGTACTTATAGTTTATTCTTTCGTCCCTAGATGTCACTCCAATGTAATGGTAATTTTGATAGTTTTGTATTCATAGAATGGCAACTCCTAGTAATGTTTTGTTTTTCTGTAGAATTAGTTTGGAATCGAAATTAAGACGGTTGTGTTCTGTTTAGCTTCGTGTTAAGATCAGCATTGCGATGCTGTTCTGATTTCTGTCTATCTGTGTGAAAATAAAGTACCTTGTCTTTGTGCCGTCACGCCAGATGATTATTTACAGCCCTTGTTTATTTCCCTGAACATAAATCCGAGAATAAGAACATTGGCTTCCACCATTTCAACTGTCAATATCAATTAAAAATAATGAAAGATATATAATGTGTTTTTCATAATCTGCCAATTAAATTAATGTTGTAAAATTTTCTATCGCTGACAGCCCTCTTCCAAGATGCTAGCAGAAAGAGTGTAATGATGTTATCTTCCGCGCCAACGCCTGGTTCTTTCATAAGCAACATTACCGCCCTAATATCGCAATTGTTTCGTTTGTTTTGTACTTATGAACTTTCAAACATACAATTTGGTGTGAAAAAAATCGTCAAATCATAAGAGAAGCTATTAATTGAGATATTTAAAAACTTAGTCACTATCTGACGCAACTGATAAAGTTGTATGTACTTATATTTAAAAAATATGCAGCATTTTAACCGCAGATTGCAAATTGGGTTATTCTATAATGTTTCAGCAAGAGAGTAATTTCCATATAAAGAATGTAAAATAAGAAAGTTACTTGAATATCAGAGCTTTCGAAAATGTGTTTTGATCTTCAAAAAATTTTGCATTATTTTCTCTTTAGTTTCTTAAAATCTGTGATATAAATTATTTATCTTTAAACAACTATTACGACAATATTAAGTTTATAGCAATATTTTTCTATATATCCAGAGTATTTTCAAGTGTGCTAACGTAAGTACTTTTCTGCTGTTGGGAATTGTGGTTCAAGGTTTGCTCTTGACAGTGTAAACTTCAGCATCGACCACCATTCTTTTTATTTATTTATTTATTTATTTATTTCCTGTCTCTTCAATGATTATTCTTCCGTTAAATTCTGTGTTTATAAAAATTTTAAGCATAGAAAAAGGATATTTTATTTTAATCTTACATGTATTCTCCTTTGAGTATATTGTTTATTTACGAGATGATAGTAGCATTAGTTTTGAAGAACAGTTAAAAATAACTTTTAATCATAATTATTATATCACTGCCCAGTGATATTAACCCTTACGTCAGCTCATCTGTCTTTATACTGTTCCCCAGCTCATCGGTCTCACAGACCGCCACGCTACAAAATTAGGATATTTTCCTATTTTTATAAGTTTTTCGCAGTTATAAGTCATTAATACAAAACTTCTGCCACCTCTCATTCTTGAAAAGGGTAAATGAAAAATAGATTATTCAACAAAAATTTCAGAATCCAATTCCTCAATCTGTGATAGCGCGAGAGAGGCAAAATGTCTGGTTCGTTCTTAAACAGGAGGTATTCTTCCAGCCATGCTAGCTACAACAATAAAACAAAGATCTTAGAAATGGAATGCCTACAGACTGACAGATATTTAATACGGTTCAAGGCTTATCGGCCATACAGACCGGCAAAAATTTAATTCAGTTCAAGGCTCATCGGTCCAAAAGACCGACTATGTTTTACAAAGATTAAATTTATCGACAAAATACGAGCAGGCAAAAATCTCCGATGTTTTGTACTTGAAGGTCAGGACCCGACTGAAGAACTCACAAACCCTCAACAGTCTGATGACCCCCACCACCACTTCACCCTTCAGAAAAGGTGCAACAGCGGTCTCTTAGACCAATGGGCCGACGTAAGGGTAAAATTAACGTACATGTTGGTATTTGTTATAACAGATAATCATTTCTCTCCCACTTTACTATTACTGCAAAGTTCAGAAATCGTTTTCATGATAAGCGTTTTTGAGGGGACCTGTAAGCTTATCCTGACCTTTTTAACACTCATTGCATGTGATTATGGAAACGTATTAAAAAATTCATGAATGTATCTTCTTTGAAAAATACTGCCAAAAGTTCTGCTGTCAAAGTGCCCTTTTATCAAAAATAGTCTAAAGTGCTATACATCTTAAGACTTCAATATATAAAATATTGTCGAAAGTGTCATCGAAAGTGTCTTGCGTCAAAAATAGATTCAATACTTATGAAATTTGACATCAGCCCCTATATTTATTTTTGTTTTATTTATTTTATGTCTCTAAGTATGTTTTTTCTTTTTTGTTTACGGAAATGGTGCCGTTGTTTCTGTGAGCATGGGGTCGTCAGAGCGATACATGTCTTCAAACGAAAAGAGCTACCTCATATATTTGAAATTAGAAAACAATTTCTTTTGTACCAATTAGTTACTTTTAATTTCGTCTCATGCTCTTGCGCTGATGCGCTGCTCTTGAATGTTACAGCATGTTTACCTCCCATAGAATTAATACTAGTTCTTATAATATCTATGTGGCTAAAGAACACGTGTTTTTTTTTTTTTTTTTTTTTTTTTTGGGGGGGGGGGGCTAATGCAATGGCTGCTGACGACAATGGCACTTTTGGGTATCTTTGTCAGGCCTAATTAGATTACCTGCAATCTGTAATATAATTTTAATCTCCTCGTCTAACATTTTTACTGCTTGAGCTATAACTTGGTCTTACAGTTACTTTATTTTCAAAATAGCTATTCTCTGATTTTTTTACTGGCATTGCAGTTTAATTCAACCTAGTACGGGGTGTCCGGGCTAAAAGTATCCAAAAGTTATGGCTTATTTTTACGGAAATACCCATTAGAATTTTTTTAAATATTTAAATTGAAAGAACATCTCACCAAGTTTTAATGAGTCATAGATTTCAATCATAGTATCATAGATTTCGATGTGTGCATCTTTTGTAGCACGACAAACATCTAAATGGTAATCCAGTTCTCTCCAAGTGTTTCCTATCATATAAGGAGTTATTACACGAATTGCTTGAATGATACGTTTCTTCAACTCACCCACACTTTCAATTTTTTGTTTATGCATAACGGATTTAATGAATCCCCAAGCAAAAAAGTCTAATAACTCCTGATATGCTACGAAATACTTTGAGAGAACTGGACTACCATTTAGACGTTAGTCGTGCTACAAAAGGTGTACACGTCGAAATCTATGATACTATGATATTAAAACGTGGTGAGATATTCTTTCTATTTAAATAAATATTTTAAAATTCTAATGGGTAGTTCCGTAAAAATAAGTCATAACATTTGGATACCTTTTGCCCGGATACCCTGTATTTTACAAAAAGAAACACACGAGACACAGAATATGTATAGCTACATATCTACGATCAGTTTTGATTCTACCAAACACGTATGGCACTATCTCAAATACAAAGCAGAATAATATATATATATCAGCCAAAGTTTTCAATCATTGAAACAGCAGGCACCAATTCAGAACTAAAACACACATTCCACAACAGCATAGAGAATCTCCTTCACTTGGTTATTTGTTGAAATAATTCTAGAGAGTTGGAAAAGACCGCAGGGCCATGTGTTTGATTTCATTAATATCAGTGAGCTGTTACTCGATACGCGACGTTCGAAATAGTTTTTATCAGAAAATGTCCTTGCAACGCGAGTGGCGAATAAATCAGAGCGCGGTAGCCCCAGTTCATTATGGAGAGACAAATGAGATTAGAAAAATATTTATGAGTTTATATGCTAACAGCTTCATGGGGGTTATATGTTAGAAGTAAGTGATTAAGGTATATTGGATTTCATAGTATAAAATACAGTGGATTCTGTTGAATGGGATATCATTGAGTTCCTAGGATCAGCTTGGCTGATGATGCTAACAGGAGTAGGAAATACAGTATTAAAAATTATCTGTAAATACTGCTTGGATGAGGATAATTTATCAATTTTTTCTACATTTAATCCCTCTCTGATTCAGATGCATGAGAAATATTTGTTCATTTAAATGCGTTAAATATATTTAATAGAAACAGTTTTTCTGGTAATTCTAATAAAAAAAATTAATCCATAGATTAAAAATATCTATATAAATATTGAATATACAAGAAGTATATTAAACACATTTATATTCAACCTGTTGGGGTAACAGATTACACGATAAGACAATGGATAAATTCCTTAAACCGTCTCTGCTTAAGGACTGCGTCATTCAGTTTGTGTGGATGTTATTTAACCTAACCTTTTAACTTCCTATTGACTGTTCATTGTTTCACCCTTGTATGCTAATTTAGCAGGTGTACTATTGGCCTATAAGTAGTGAACAGTATGCACTAGTTAATATCTTTCAGTTTTTACTGTAAGTAGAAAGTTATCACGTCTTCATGTCACGAGCTGTTTATGTTAACTATATTAACCCCTAAACGGTGTTTGGTATTTTAATTAAAATAAATTATGAACAAAATCTTGTGACCCAGAGGGGATTAATTAGGGCTCAAAGAGAAAAAAAATGACGTTAATTAAACTACCTCTAAAAACTAATTTTTATCACATTTTCATCCTTAAAAAATTACCTTTCAATAGAATATTCATGCAAAAAATATTTTGCTCCATTAATTTAAGTTTTTACGACACAATTTTACTTAAACATAGATCCATTTTTTAGATAGTTTCTCAGAGGCATTTAAAAGAGGCAGAGTTTGCATTTAAAAGGGAAAAAAATGTGCGGTAAACGTTAATGATAAGAATTTTAATTAAAAATATATAAATTACTCAAAAAATAATTTTAGACCACCCCATATTCATTGTCAAAACTGTTTCGAGAAAATATATAGACTTATATATCACATCCTCGTACTATTTGCGGAGAACCACCAGAATCATAAGTTTCTCGCATTTACAGTCGGTAAGTTTATACTGTCATCAATGAATTTCTGCAACGCAATTTTAACAATCATTTTTGAATGGAATGCTTGAAAGACGAATACTATATTAAAGATTTGATTTACATTTTCATATTGGTTTACAGGGAAAGATTATTGATGACCTGAAAGTGCTAACTCGAAGCACTAGCGCACCCAGGATTTAATCTTGGAGGGGGCCGAGTTGAACGGATAAAAATATTTACAATGCAAATTCAATATTCATAATGCAATTTACATTTCTTTGGAGGGGCCAGGGCCCACCCCCTGGGTGCGCCACTGACTCGAAGTCATTGATAAGTATTGTTATGCGGAAAGAGACAAAATAGTTGCGCAAGCGCCTTTGTCCACAGCTATGAATATGACAACTGAAGAAAAATGGCTGATGCGATTGAGAAAAATTTCAAATTGAAAATGCCAATAAGTCAATACATTTTTTTTTACTTGAATATGTGAATCATAGAAAATTGCATTGCAGGTGATTAAATATTCATAGTTAGGATGTTTCAACCCGTAAAAAAGTGTGCATATAAACAATTCAAATATTAGTGATGCAGAGGAGAGTAAAATATTGGCATGACCGCTACATAAAGCAGCCAAAAGCTTGGAAGCTGAAATGTTCAGCGGCCTCTGCGTAGTCCTGATAATTATACTTTCTGTTCACGGATGAACATTTCATTCGGAAAAAGATGAGAGGACAAAACTGTAATGCAAACTATGGTTTGCAGGAATTACAAATTCTTGAACAGAAAGACAGTTGTAAAAAATATTTAATCTGGTTAAACTCTGGGATACGTAATGGAGTGCTAGTGGTAGCTATTATAAAAAAAAATTAAATATTGTTATGCACCGTTTTATGAATTTTTATTGCATTAATTACAGTACATGTTTAATGTCATTTCAATCTGTTCCTTAACTATCACATCCCTCTTAGGCATATTTACAATAGTTTTAAAACATCAAGGAAACTTCAAAGAAAGGTTTCTTTCCCTCAAAATATTTCAGCCACTCTACTATAAAAATAACCTCTTAAAAAAAGCTAAGACTTAGCTGAAAAATATGTGCAGCTGAATAAATAAAATTTCGTCAGACTTTCAAATTGAGATTTTTTTTTTCAAATTTCTATCTGTCAAACCCAAATTTCGTGTAAATGTTAGTAAAAACTGCGAAGTCATGGGGTTCATGAGCCCCAAAATACATTAAACTTAACATTTGATACGAAATTTTCCGTTCATGCTTCCTGAAAATCTGACGAAATATTTCTCTATTAGAATTAATGAACACTTCAGACGCTGAGTTGTTAGAACAAAGAGTAGTTTCTATTTAATGGCTTATATATAATTTTTTGTTTAGTTGAAGACCAAATATGTATTGAAAGACATCTGTTTATTTTTCGGTTATAAATAAGCTGCAATCTTTGAACGTAATTTATTAATTTTTAAAATACATTTAGACTTTGCTATATAAGGTTAACTGCCTATCCTCGTTTTCTTCTCGTATTCTACTGCATTATTTATCTTTGTTTGTCATATTTATATGTTTCATTTTTTACATTTTTTTGTTCAAGAGGTTTTTTATTAACAGCTTCATTATTTCTTTTTTATTTCAACAGCAAAAATTTGTCACCCGCAGCATTCGATTCCAGCACTTTGATCAAGAATTATTCAATGACTAGCTGAGTGGCAACCCGATGTGTTGCTTTTTCGTTTTAAAATGAAATAGTTGATTTTCTTAAAGATTAAAAACCGTTTAATCACTTTTAAAAGTATATTAGAATTTTTAAAAAACGAAATAATAATTTAAAATTTTCTTTCTCAAATTTCCGTTTTTGGCTTTTGAAATAATTCTTTCAAATTTCCTTTTTCAAATTTTGCTTTTTAGACAAAAAAGAAATTCATTCAATTAGAAAAAATTCTAAAGGTTTTAACTTCTCATTTCCTAAAACTAAAATTATTTCTGGTACTTTAAAATTATTTCTGGATTTCAATTATTAAATGACTCGTTCTCAACTAATAATTTTTCCTTTTGGCAACTGAGCAGAATTTCTTTTGATGAGTAGAGTTTCTGGGTCTGTTGACTTTAATTCCTGTCGCAAGATGCTTATTATCAATGTATATGTGCTCAATAGAAAAATTTATTAAGTTAAATTAAATTTAAAATTACCAGTTACATTAATATAAAAATTAAGTTAAAAACCTTAAAAAAATAGAAGGGTAAGACAAATTTAAAAATTAGAATTATATTAAGATTAAATAAATTAAGATTAAAATGAAGAATTAAAAAATTTAAAGAAAATAAGTTGATATTAATTATAAAGTTAAGGAAAAATTGGCCCTCAGCGAACAAGATGGAAAGTTCGCATCATAAAAGAAAAAAAGGCCCTGTGCAGGGACAAACAATTCGTAATAAGATGATTGCAGAGTTCCGCGGGGGGAAAACAAATAACACCAAAATAGGGAAATTTGGAAAATGCAGCATCACCTAGGACCGAACCCACAATATAAGGTTTTCCAGGTCAGTGCGATAGCACTGCGCCACGACAACACATATTGCTCAGCAAGATGGGCGGTATATCACGGTAAGGCCGAATGTAAATATAAATCTCGGGTGGAAAAAGTGCTTAAAAAATAGAAAGACAGTTCTGACGAATTCAAAATTGGTGGTGGAAGAATCCTATCAGTTGTTCATTAATTAGAAACAAATTTCACGAACTTGCTGGAATTATTAGTGAGTAAAATAATAAGTCGAAAAATTTCGAACTCGGCATTCAGTTAAAAGTGAGTTTTGAAAGTACGCTCTTTTAGAATGAAAACTTTTTTTTATTGAATATATTTAGTATATTTTGGAAGCTGAACATCTAGCAAATGCCGATAAATCGTAAAATTGACATTAATAGGTGCAGAAAACCGAAATATTTGTCCATCAAAATTGTCGATTTCGTGAAATTCGGAAAACTGCTTTGGGGAAAAAGCAGTGAAAAACAATTTTAAATTTATAAAAATGTGTATATCCTTAAAGATGAAGAGTTGTAAAACACATGGAAATAAAAAATTTGTCGATTGGAGGACGGAAAAGTTGAATTTTGCATGCATGAAAATAGTGGAAATTTGCGAAACGGAAAGGAGCTGGTCCACCCGGAATGTCAGCTGTTTCTGCTCTCCTCTTCTATTGAGTTCGGCTGTTTTAATTGATTAATTAAAAAAGTTTAAAGTTTTGAAAGTTGAGAATAGCATCAGTGCACGCGTCTCGGCCGTCCGCGTATATCGGTACCAGTCGCGATATCCTGCTATGCTCGGTTCGCAAGATTAGCCCGTCCCCGTGTCTGCTGTTACTAACATTTGTTTATGACTAACATTTGTTTACCTTCAGCTGTTAATAGTAAGATATTCTAGTGGGCTAAAAAAAATTATATTTAGAATTACTTCTTTACTTTTATAGAATTATATTATATTACACCTTCTAACTACAGTGGGAAATAATTCTAGTATCTTAATCTCTCTGAATATTTGTTTTTATGGAGGTTTTATTGACTACTATTTCTTCTCGATTATTATTTTCGATTCAGAAAGATTTTCAAAATATTCCAAAAAATATAATGATTTTGCATCAGAAATAGTATGAAAGATTTTACAAAACAGACGAATCCGTGTTTTATATTACAGGTTCAGCTACAGATAAAATTAAAATTACTAGCTCTTACAAATATTTTAGTCATCTTTTAAAAATTCCCTGTTTTATCAATGAAACTTTAACAAAGTCTTTTGTTTATTTTATCTGTTCATTATGTTGTATTGATTGCAAATAATCCTGTATGTAAAATTATTTTCATTTTAGTCCGTAAAATTCAAAGCATTTGAATAAGTATTTAAAATCCATTCATTGCATTGATACTTTGAAATGCGGAAATGCGACCTCTTTATAACGTTACGCAATGAAATTAAGCCAATTCAAACAGCCAATTCAGATTTTTTAAACAGTGTTGTTACTATATTTTATTTCCTTTATGGAATAAAAGCTTTAATGATAAAATTCAATTTTTTTGGTATACCGAAATACCAGTTATGCTGAATACATAATCTATAGGATCTGTTCAAAGTAATAACTTTTTAACAAAGTAATTTCTTTGTTAAAAAGTTAGATTACGAATTAATACGTATTATATGCGACACGTTTTAGCACATATTACGTTTTAGCAGTTAGGCGCATATATTTTCTAAAGGTTATGTATCAAGAAAAGAAGAGAGGAAAAAAAATAAACCGAAATTTAATCTTGTTAGAAAATAATGCAAAATAATGAGTGTATATTCTTTAGAAAAGCAGACAGAGAGAGAAACAAATTTAAGCTACTCATTCCCATAAAAATTATTTTCTCTGCACGTTATTGTGTAGATGGTTTTAAAGCAACATTGGCAGTAATATACACTGGACATCTGCCAAACGTACGCGGAAAGTCAGCGAAGGCCTGTTATCAATAAGGATAAAATATAATTAAATAGTAGTGGGCAGATGTGCGTGTTAACAGATTTAAAAACAGTGGCAAATGTTGACCAAGTTCACGCTGTTCAGCTCGGAGTGTCGAACAATGATTATTTATGTTGGCAGATTTATACTTCAAGGAGAGAAAATACTTATTTTATAACTTTTTGAATATATATTTCAATGAATTGTTTCTGGGTGGATCCTGACTTTATTTTGTAAATACCATCAATGCTAGAAATAACTGAATAATAAACTTCCACTGTAGCTAAGTTATAGTAACGCCAACAGTTCTAAAAAAATTTGTTTCAGGTAGTCTCTTCTAGCGAAACTACCACGGGTTATTAACGTAGGATTACTTATCGTTGCTTGCCTCTCTTTCTCTCTCTCTCTTTTTTTAAAATCTTTTTTTATAAAGCATTTGGTACTTTTTTTTATAACGCATTTTGGTTCTCTCCGAAGGACCGTTATTGAGGAATGTAATCCTACGTTAAAACATAAAATTAACTCTAGATATAGGAATTCACATTCTTTAAGAAACGGGAATTAGGGAAATTTCGGAGTTTTCATCGAAATCGACGTTTTAAACGAAGTCGGATACCTTAAGAGAGTGTTTAAAAAAATATTATCAACTCAAAATATGGAAATTAATAGGTTGGGTCACTTTTAATTGGTAGGGTGCGATGTCTTACCTCAGGATTTCTCGATATAACAGAACTGTCGCCAAATAAGCAAATATTCGTTTATGGGGTGAAAACTATCAGCTGTGCAAGTACTGCAAAAAATGCTCTTAACCCGCGAGAACGCGCGTCGGGCCTCTAAGGCCCGACTGCAAAATGGAATGACCATAAAAACACCCCTGTTTATCAGAAATGAGCAATTCCTTGTGTAGCTGCCCCTTAAGTCCCATTCTTTCAGATTCTGGAATTTCAAACATTTTTGTACCCCTCTTCCGGTCGAAAACTGGTTCCTCGGGCCCCTCAGGCCCGGCGGCATATTTTGAAAGACCTACGATTTCGGCACTCTCTTGCCGGTTTGACGAAAGCATCAGTTTCGCCATCTGTTGACTTATATAGGAATATTTTCATTATAAGTTTTTTTTCATTTATTTTCTAATTAACATATTAAAATTTTAAAAATTAAATTTATTGTGGATATTTGAAGAAAGTAAATTTAAAATTCAATAATATACTTATTTCAATTTATTCATTTATTTATTTTGTTAAAATCTCTTTAAATCCTGTGTTATATATGTAATTCAGATTTTAAAACATACTAAATTACGTATAAGTAAAAAAACAAACTTATAATAAAAAGATTCCTATATAAGTCAACAGATGGCGAAACTGATGCTTTCGTCAAACCGGCAAGCGAGTGCCGAAATCGTAGGTCTTTCAAAATATGCTGCCCGGCGCGCGTGCTGGTGTTATAGGTTTGTCACAACACCATAGAGGATTTATTTACTGTCATGTCGCTCTATTTGAGTTTCGAGGAAGAGACAAAACGCTTACGGGCTATATTGGCTGAAGTTTCAACGGATGAGGAGTCTTTAGATGAAGAATCTGAAGCAATAGATGACAATGAACAACATAGTGACCATCAATCGGCATCTGAAGAATAAACTGATTCCAGTGATGAAGACGATTCCCCCCCAAGAATATTTTATTCGTAAAGATGGGCTCACAAAATGGAATAAGCAAAAATTTTGACAAAATGTAAGAGCCCCATCTTGCAATATCATCACCAAGCTTCCAGGATATGTTCATATAGCCAAAAATCTGTCTCCTCTACTAGATTCTTGGCAGATTTTAAGTTGATGATACAATTTTGCGCAACTTTGTAAATTGCACGAGTATCTACGCTGATAGCATAGCCAGTAATTTTTAAAGAGATCGTGATGCTGAAAAAACTACTCTGGCTAAAATCAAAGATAGAAAATCAAAAACCATTTGTGCCAAATGTGAAAAAAATGTCTGCAACGGTCATGCTTTTGCTGTATGTAATTTATGCTATAAAATTGGAAGTCAATATTTTTTTTCTGAAATTCTTTTTTTCTAAAATTTCATTATTTCTATTCATTTTCATTCATAATGTTTAAAACCTAATTAAAATCCATTTTTAATGATAAAAAGTTCAAAATTGATTGACCGGGCTCTTTGACCCGACGCGTATCCTCGCGTCAGTGTTGTCTGCGCGCGTCCTGGCGGGTTAAATGAAAAAAAAAATCAGGTAATCCCCTTTAACGAAACTACCGCGGGGTTATTAACGTAGGATTACTTATTGTTTGCTTACATTTTTTTCTTTTTTTAACGCATTTTGGTACTTTTCTGTTTAACTGTTTACTGTGCAACTAGGTTTGGCGCGCTACCAAAATTAAAACTCGCGACGCAGGACAATTACCGCAGGACAATTACCGCAGGACAATTGTTATCCGAAGGACCGTTATTGAGGAACGTAATCCTACGTTAAAATACTCAAACGAGTATACGAGCGTACGCACCTCCACGCGTCGAGTACGTAAAGTCACCTCCACAACTATACGTGACTTGGGCAAATAAAATTTCATTCTAGACTGTGATCTCATTTACTACGAATGTGTGTGTGTGTTTTGTGGGGAAAGAGGGGGGGGGGGGTGTCTCAGCCAATAGTATAAAGTTCGTGCTCGACTGTAATATGTTCATAAAATTAACTCGAGATATTGATGTCTCCGTACAAAAAGAAAGTGAAAATATTGCTCTTTGTAAATCAAGTTGACCAAAACATATTGAAATGCGGAATATTGATATGCATGATGATATGCAAAATAGAGCAAATATTATATATAAAATATTAAAATATTTTATTGCAAGGGTATATGTTTAGAGATCCGGAGAATATTTTATTGATATTTTATAGATAGTCGTAGTATAACTGTTTTTACTGCTAGGTGGAGTAAATCAAATATGAACAAAACAGATAAAAATAAAACAGACGTATCGCACCTGGGAATTTATTTTCTACTCGTCATGCATCAAAAATTTTGTGCTTTGAAATCCCCAAAAAATCCCATCTAAGAGTAACTACATTTTAATTATGACTGTACTTATTTAAGATTTGTTATAATAATGGGTGTTCATGGGTTATTCATCCACTTTAGCGTGGGGATTCGATTGAAAGTGGGTTCACATTGAAGATCGGTAAAGAAAGCTTATAACCTTATGACCAATAATAAAACCTTTGCTGCTTTAAATAGCATGTGAAATTATCAGACCCGTCAATCCCACAGGTTCATGTTATTTTTCAATTATATTTGTTTTTTTCACATAACACACACGCACACAAAAAAAGAAGCAGGTTTCTAGACTAGTAGGGATACATAGTTGTCTCACCGGTAACGTATTTCGAATTCCTCTCATGCTTCTCAAATGTAGCATTTATGTCATTAAATCATCTGCTACGCGATGTCATAATAGCACATGAGAAGGCTACTACATTAATATTAAATAAATTATCGAATGGCTAAGTCAGAATTATGCCATTCATTTTTTATTTCTTATAATGCAGTTCTGGGAAGATAGATTGATTTGTTTTCCCGGAAATATTAAGCACCTTAAAAGAAGTAAGTTCCTAGAAAAATTATGCTAGACCAGGGGCTCTAAACAAGGGAAGAATTTTAGGGTTATTGGGGGGGGAGAAGGGAAATTGGAACCACTATTCAGAAACGTGTAATGTCCAGTAGAATGGCCGAATGGCTAGGGTGCTTGCTTTAGGAACCAGAGTCTGTGGGTTCGACTCCTACTCTTGGCATGGACGTTTGTAGCCGTTCGGAATCGGCTTCGGAATAAGCAGTAGGTCCCGGTCTAAAGCCCTCGTGTAGCAAAAAATGACTGTAGAGCTCTAAACCAAACCCCAGGTGCAATTTGTAACATTGCAGTTTATTTTGATTTAATCTGCTACAAAATACTGCAAAAAGTTTATTGAGTATCACAGATTAAAATCAGTTCTTGAACATAAAACATTATTTTTAATCTATTACCTTTAATTTTTAGTCGGTAGTCATTAACTTTAGTCTGTCACGATGTAGTTAGTTCTGAATAGTAAAAAAACTAATTTTATTCACGTTTTGAAAACTATCAACATTTCCTATCGCTATTAAATTTGTAAAGTTTTACCATAAAAATAAATCAAATAAATGTGTATGTACTAATATAGAAAACAAAAATAAAATATTTTCAATATTATATGCACACTTCGAATGCCCCTTTTGAGTTGCACAGTCATGGGAAAGGGGGGAGGAATAAGAGATGATACTCTGGACTGTGGTGAAAGGGGGGGGGGGAATGGAGCAAAACAGGTTGAGTACCACTGCGCTAGACATTCAAAATGTGGCATATTATATTTTTATGCGCATTGCTTGATCTGTATCAATTGTATTCTGTGAGTCATTCGACTGTAAATGAAAAATTACATTAAAGAGGGATAAAATCAAATAGCCTAGTACATTGTGCCAAACATTAGGTTACTGTTACAACTTTTTATTACAGTTTCCCTGTATCTGAGGTATTTTGGGTAAGGTTCTTACAGCTATTATCTCAGAAAAAATCTTATCGTCAGATTACCTTCTTATCACCAGATCTATGACCTTCTTATCACCAGATCTATGTCAATGCTTGCAGTCGAATATATTCTTAGAGATGGTTTAAAATTCTATTTTATTTCTTCTGTAATTTGAGAATCTAAGAAAAATTAAATTCTGAAGGGTATTTTTTTTAAACTAAATTGCATTAATTACAGATATACATTTAAGATTTGGCCGGACGATGGCCGAATGGCTAGGGCGCTGGCATTCGGTACCAGAGTCTGTGAGTTCGAATCCCACTCTTGGCGTGGACGTTTGTAGTCGTTCGGAATCGGCTTTAAGCAGTAGGTCCCGGTCTAATTATAATTAGCCCTCGTGTAGCAAAAATTGACCGTAGCGCGCCAAACCTAAGATTTTAATTGGTATATAGTATTTTTATTACACTTTAGACGTGAAATTATTCCCAACAAAAAGGCTGAGCGGTTATCTGAATTTAACATTAAATATTGTTTATTCTTATATCGGGCGTTCAGTTTCCCAAAGATTTAATTTTTTACGATACCAAATACTGGATATTTTCAGCCTTTGATGTTCACTGAAGGCGAACACATCGAACTTGACATCGCAGATCTTCTGATCCAAATGGTAAGCTGCCGGGGGATGGCCGAATGGCTAGGGCGCTGGCCTTCGGTACCAGAGACAGTCCCACAATTGGCATGGATGTGTGTAGCCGTTCCGAATCGGCTTTAAACAGTAGGTCCCGGTCTAATTAGCTCTCGTGTAGCAAAAAATGACCATAGCGCTCCCAAACCAAATGGTAAGCTATGTAGGATTTTTTTTCTTCGTATTTTCCAAAACTCTGTTTAGCCAATGCGTAATCTTGAATCCTATTTTTCGCACTTGAAAATAGAGCTTTCAGTGCAAGTCTCGTGTTTTACAAAATTCTTTTTATTTTGGTTTGACAACTTCAAAAGAAAAAAAATCTTAGGTTGGTAGCAATAGACATTAATAATTAAATGCCCTGTAAAAGATAACTACAGTAAAACCTCGTTTATCCGGATCAGATTTGAAGACATTATTTTCATTTAATGTTCACATTAGATGATAATAATTTTTAACCATGATAGCAAGAACGTAACTACAAGTACGCGAAATATTTGTTTTTTAGTTTGATTCAATGTACAGTTCCTGCATAGATTGTACAATAAATTATGGTAATAAAATGCTTTTCGTTGACTTTAAGAAAGCTTTACTAGACTTACCAATTCTTTGTCAAGAAATGATGTGAAAAGTTATTTTTATATTTATTAATGCCTTGTAAACAGTGCTATGCATTTTGTTACAAAATATGTTTTTTTACCGTAATAAACGATAAGTTTGATTTGTTAAGGCTTTTGTTTTGCTTATCACCCATATTTCCCGGATTATCCTGATTTTCGACTGTCCGGATTGTCTATGGTCCCAGTTAGTCCGGATAAACGAGGTTTTATTGTATGGGAAATTTTTAACTACTACGGAGTCTTTATTTGAACGTGTACCTTCGAACGCTAAAAACAGGTTTCAAAAATTTGTTAATCTGTGATTAGAAAGATACCAATAAAAAGTTCCTAATGGCTTATCATTGGGATTAAAGACGTCCGATGTCAGCTGATGTTTCAGTGACATCATACTTCCTTCTCTGAAGTCATCCTTCGTTGCCGTAGTCAAATACTCTGATTAAATTATCAAGAGGACTCGTAATACTATTGATCTTTACGTAAGATACTTACTTAGATGACTTTGTCACAAAAGCAGTCCTTTACTGAAATCATGAATGGATTTTACGTATGTTAAACATAAAATATTTGAAAGTGAATTCTTTATTATATACGTGAAAATGACCATAAAAAATATTTACAGTTTCAGTTTTGTCATGATATAAAACTCCTCAATGTCAGAGAGTTAACGAACTTAAGTTATAATCCTCAAAGGGAAAAAAAAATAAGTAATTATATATTGAATACGAAAAAAAATGTACATAAAATAGAAAGGGTTGCTAATGACGCATTCTCGGCTCCGATCATGTTTCACGTATTTGTAGAAGCCGACAAATTTAGTCTCATTAACCAGTCTTTGTCGGTTTCTTTTGCGCCCGCATTTATGCAAATCATTTCGAGTATACATTTCACAATTTTAGCCATTTTTTTATTTTAAGTTAGGTCGTTAATCTACTTTGCTCAGAACAGTAAAAATAAATTCACTGTCTTGTGTATATGAAATGAATACCTTTATATTTATGTACTTAGTCATTGTTTATAACATCAGTTTCAATATAAGAACGAGCGTGAAATCGCATAAATTTTTCTTATTCTTTCAGAATGCGAATTTTCCACTATTTAATACTACGATACACATCTATATATATAAAACAGTTCCGTGACTGACTGACAGATAAAGCACAGACCAAACCGCTGGACCTAAAGATTTGAAATTTTGCATGCCAATTCTTCTTATAGTGTAGGGGTGCACTAAAGGATTTTTGGAAAATTCTTCTTAGATTTTTTAAATTAAATTTCTAAGCTGTTTTTGTAACATTCTTTAAAGTTTGAATTTAAAATAATAATTCGAGGGTTATAAAATTTATATCACAAGAAAGATTATAAAAATTTCTTTAAAATGAAATCGTTTTCACATCGTTACCTCCATTTTTTGATATTTGGTGAATTTTCAAAGATTAATTTTTAGAATTAAATTTATTAAATGCTGATCGCGGGGTTTCTTTTCGTTTTGTGATAATTTAAATTAATTTTTCGTCACCTGCATATCAACGAAATAAATTGACAAAAAAATATTAAAATACGGTAAAAGATAAAATTTAACCACTAGACTAATTCAGATGGAAGTTTCTTAAGAATTTAATTCAAATTAGTAAGTTTTATGAAAATTAAATATACAAATTAATTGCATATATTGACCGTTGTATTTAATTTGAATATTTTCTTCTACATTATTTTGTCTCTAAAAATATCTGTTATGATTGTTTTATAAATATATATTTTGGGCATTAATTTCATACATTGATCATTGAATTTAATTTGAAGGTACTTCGTAGCGAAGCACCGGGTATTCCGCTAGTTATTTATATCTTGCCTCAATCCTTAAGGCTGCTGTGTTCCCAATAAAATAAAAAGTCTTATTGGATTCGCTCAGCTTCAATGTTAACCTATAGGGAAAATTTTTTCCAACGTTTGTATACTTAGACGTAAAGATTTTATTTAAATTTGCAATACGTAATAAAGAAAGAAATGTTTTACTATGGTATCTTTTTCATTCTTTAAAAGTGACGAAAATATTTTCAAATTTGAATTATTCGTGGAGGAGGGTGGGCTATAGGTTTTAAACGCACATAATTTCTTTCGATGGACGGAATTTCTAAAATGAATAAGACAGCGGAGTAATCTATATACACTACTCAAAAAAATTAGGGGAGCAAGCAAAGAAGTTAAGAAAACCGTGCGAGACAGCGACGTATTGGCATAAAATGGATAGTACACGCGTATCAATGCGCAATACAGAAAAAAAGACGTAAAAAAATTTGTAATTCTGCTTTAATTCTTTGAAAATATGAAAAAAACATGAAAAGATGATTTAGGACAACAATTTGGTTACATGTAAACGATAAAAAAAGGTATTGTTTAGAAATGATGCAAGATTTTTAATATGGCGTGTGGTCTCCTCGAACAGCTAAGACTGCTTCACACCTGTTTTCCATGGGTGCGATGATGTTATCGATAAGACTTTGGGGAATACTGTTCCACTCCTCAAGAAGTGCAATCTCCAAGTCTCGGAGAGTAAAAGGAGGCCTTGGTCTCGCAGGAATGCGTCGTCCGAGCATGTCCCAAACATGCTCGATTGGATTCAGGTCAGGAGAGTATGCTGGCCATTCCATACGCTGTATTGTTTCAGCTTCAAGCATGTTCTCCACAAGACGAGCTGTATGCGGTCTGGCATTATCATGCTGGAAAACAAAGGAATCTCCAATGGCTGCAGCGTAAGGTATGACATGAGGTCCCAGTATCTCGTCTGCATAACTTCGGGCCGTCAAAGTACCATTCCGAATGATATGCAGGTCCGTACGTCCACCTATGCTGATTCCACACCATACCATAATACCAGCTCGTCTGTATTGTGACCTTTCGCGAACGAATTTGGGTTATTTCGAGTGCCCCTTTCCCTCCATACCAAAACACGTCGGGTGTCACACTCCAGACTGAATCGGGACTCGTCTGTAAACAGAACTTGGCTCCAATCATGTTGCTCCCAATCTCAATGTTCAGCAACCCATCTTCTTCGGGCCGCACGGTGGTGTGAGGTCAACGGAATGCAGACCATTGACCTACATGTATAGAGACCTCCCTGATGAAGCCTATTACGTACTGTTTGGCTGGACACCCTTCGTCCTGTTGCGAAGAGCAACTGTCTTTGCAACTGAGTAGCATTGTCTGTTCTGTTTCGACGAGCTGTTAACAGTATATACCGGTCATCAGTTGCTGTAGTGGCGCGTGGCCGACCTTGCCCTGGTCGACGTCTAACATTCCCTGTTTCTTGGAATCGATTTCACAGCCTTGCAACGACACTTCTGGCGACTCCAACAGCGTCCGCGACATTACGTTGTATTTGCCCGTATTCAAGTCTGCCTATAATACGCCATGCCATGGATTCCAGTAAATCACGTTGTTGAGACATTTTCAAGTCACCTTTTCTCAACAAGAATAACTGAGCAATCGAATTTCACAGTTTAGGCAGTGTAACAGACGTTTCTGCAACATCCCGATTTCCGCCCTTATGTTCTTTTTCTGGTTTTTAACGTCATGAACTTCGATTTGCATATGGAGTTTTCTTCTTCTATTTCCTGCTAGGCTTTAAATTATGGATGGTTTATTTTATGTTACTTATCGGTGTAAGTATTTGCGTAATTTCGTTAAAACCATGTGCTCCCCTAATTGTTTTGAGCAGTGTATATATAAAAGAATTCTGTAACGGACTGACTGACTGACTGACTGATAACGCACAGACGAAACCGCTGGACCTAAAGGGCTGAAATTCTGCATGGCGATTCTTCTCATAGTGTAAGGGTACACTAAGAGAGATTATTGAAAAATTCTTCTTCGATTTCTTAAATTAAATTTTTAAGCTGTTTTTGTAACATTCTTTAAGTTTGCATTTAAAATAATAATTTGAGGGTTATAAAATTTAAATCACGAGAAAGATCATAAAAATTCCTTTAAAATGAACTCTTTTTCGAATCTTTACTTCCATTTTTTGATTTTTTTGGTGAATCTTTAAAGATTAATTTTTTGAATTTAATTTATTAAATGCTGATCACGAGGTTTCTTTTCGTTTTGTGATACTTTAAATTAATTTTGCGTCACGTGCATAACAACAAAATAAATTGACAAAAAATAATATTAAAATATGGTAAAAGATAATATTTAACCACTAGACTAATTGAGATAGAATTTTTTAAAGAATTTAATTCAAATTAGTATGTTTTATGGATATTAAACATACAAATAAATTGCATACATTGACCATTGTATTTAATTCGAATATTTTCTTCTACGTTATTTTGTCTATAAAAATATCCGTTCCGATTTTTTTATAAATATATTTTTTTGGTTTTTTTGGCATTAATTGCACATTGACCGTTTTATTTATTATAAATATTTTTTTGGCATTAATTGCATACACTGACCGTTGTATTTAATTTTAATGTACTTCGTAACGAAGCAGGGGTACTCAGCTAGTCTGCCTATAAATTTCTTCGAAAAGCTTTCCTATTTCACTGTATTACACATTTTTATTTCCCTTCATAGCTGAAAGATTTTATATATAATTTTTCCGGTTCCATGAGAATAATTTTTATAAATAATGTCTTATCTTTGGCTTTATTTATTTATTATTATTATTTTTTTTTTTGGGGGGGGAGGGTATAATCATCGTTTACAGATTGACAGAGAAATGAAAGAGTTTACGTGGTTTGATTATTTACACCACACTTGCATAACTCGAAACGGGAATAGGGCTATTCTCTTTTATGGAACGCTGCCGCGGGACGCACGAAAATAGGATAGATGGGAAAGCGAAAAATATTTTAAATAACAAAAAACAAATTAATGATTACTTTAAAATTAAATAAATATTAATATTCAATGCTTACAAATTCCTTTCGTAATGTTAAAAATCTAAAAATAACGTTGTTTCTTTTAGATTTATAAAATTATGCGTCTTATATAATCGCTTCGCGGGTCATAGAGTAGTTGCTGGTGGGTCGTATGTGGCACGCGGGCCGTATATTGCACAGGCCTGATATGCACTATCACCACATAAAATTGGTCTTGCTTCCTGTTATTATAATATACAAGATTAGGAGTAAAACATTTTACCACCGACAGTATATCCTAACAAATTATTTACAGTATTGAGTTCGTTTAGAAGTGTCACGAACTTTATTTCTTGGTATAAAATTTTAATGAGAAACGAAGTTCCCTTTAATATCCTTTTATTAGCAGTAGTCAAATCTCTAATATTAATATAGTAATAATTGGTGCAGCAATACGTATTTTCAGCCACAGCTGACATTAAGTTCTTTCAAATCCAGCATACCTAAACTTTGTTGCCATTCGCAGCTTTCGTTAATAGCTATAAATATAATACGGCTGTCTTTTCAAAATTCTTCTTTTGTTTCACACAAAACAATAAAAGTCTTGTTTTGAAACATATTTGATATCGTATACAGTAAGAAAGAATATCTTTTCGGGGTCATTATGAACATGATATTTTCTTCAAGTGTGTTATGAACACCTAAACAGAAGAAACGCGAGGAAAGTTATTTGATAAAAAAAAGGATTTTAGGCTCAGTATCATTCATTAAGGGTAAAGGTAATGTTATGTAAATTATTTCTTTTTTCTTAATAGATACAAATAAGCGACAGAGAAAACGAAATTTTGAGAGTTGTCAATTTTGAAATTTGCTAAATGTTTGTTAAAGTAGCAGTGTATAAAATAATTTATTAATTAAATCTAATCTTATAGAGTTACTTGACAAAGTTGTTTCTGATGCTGTAAACCGAATTGCAAACTTAATTTTGCTGTTTCTTTAATAGATTAACATACTAATAATGCTTCTCAAAAGGAAAGATAATTTTTTCAAAATTTAATTTTCTGTCTTAATACTTTTTAAAAATTTTTTACTGAGATTAAATTTATTAATTATATGTTTAGGAAAGTATCATTAATTTACCAATAATCAAACTATTACGTATCAGGAAACTCTTTTTTTAAGCACATTTCTTACAAATGTTTAACTCTTAAAAACATGCTTTTTTACAAACCAGTAGTTTGCTAACTATGTACTGATAAAAGAGTTGAAGAACACGCGGATGCGTGTGGTAATTTTCTATCTTGCAGGGAAATTATTTGACATTTAATCAATGCATCCCAGACGTCTTGTACAAATAGCGACAAAAACCACATCTGCTTATACCTCTTTGAAAATAAGTTCATAAATAAAATTTGATTGTATTCTGATTTATCAAATAAACGTATGCAATTATATACAATATTTAATGTGTTTGGAAATGTATAAAGAATTGATGAACAGAAAATTTATGCTATATATTACAGGTCAAATCAAGAATAAACATCTCCAGCATACACATAGCTTTGGACCTAGACTTTGCTCCTGTTATGGGCGCTCACCGACGAGTATACACTGGAGGGAATAAAATTCTTAATGCGGAATTTCTCTCAGTTTTAAATGGCGGCTGACAAAGTTCAGTCATCCAGCCAGTTCGTAAAGAACCGTTGTCTATCACAAATTGTGCAACAAAATCTAGAGCACAAGAAAAAATGCATACAGCGTGAGCGTACTGAGCTTTAAGCAAAAATATACATCTCAAGTCTTGGACCTAACTACCCCCCTCCACCTGTAACAATCCACTGACACATAGGGCAAAAACTTTAACCGATCTCTAAATTACAACTCTTAATTAATTTTCAAAAGGTACGGAAGATAACATCATGCTGTAAAAAGAATGTATAATTTTTTTTGAACATTGCAGACATCTATTACTGAAAATCCTATAGTGCCAAAATATTTAACTCTTTTTCCTGAATGTTCAGGAAATAACGTCTGTACCATCGAAACGTTTACTTTTTTCCTCTAAAGTTGTTAAGGTGCCTCGTCTCCAAAATAATCACCTATTGAGATAACTATTCACCGTAATATCCATCCAAATTTCCTGCTAAATATTTTCGGGATGCGCTGACGAGTTTTCGGCAAGTGACCTTGAGAACAGTGAATTTTGATGAAAAGTAAAAACATCCTGCGTGTATTCGAAGACCCAAAGCAACAATAAAAACAGAAATAATTAAGAAAAAGTGAATTCGTTAAAATTAAGAGCGTTTCCTTATGGCGACATACCTGTTATTTCATAAATACTTTAAAAGCTTTTTTTATTTGTATCTTATTCTAATACATATTTTACATTCATACAAATACCTTAGAGCAAATTATTAAAATAAAAATCACAATAATAACTTATGATTTATTGCTGTCATTTTTCATTTGATTTCATTTTAATTAATTTCCAGATGCCATATAAGAAGGTAAGCACATGCAACATTCAATTTAATCATTCTTTTAGTACAATTTTATAATATTTGAAAAAGTTTATTAAAATTGCAAAACTTTACATTAGAAGTTTTTACCAAAATATAAATAGCTATCATTGTACAAATTTAGATCTTTAAATCTTATTTTCAGAGATAATTAGTTAATAATTGCAAAAATATGAGAAGTGTACTTTTAATACATGAACTAGTTATATTATTTGATTTTTTCTTTTATTCACGATATAAGTACCGTTAATATTATTTTATAATTTAAAATCTTAATTTATTATAGCAATTTTTTAGTCCTTAATTCATTTTGCATTATTTTTCACATAGAAACAAATTATATGCAAGCATATGCAAGTTGATATCTTATGTTAACACATTTTAACTAGTCGTCTGTGAGTTTTTCAATAGATACTAATATATTTATACGTATGACACTTTTGAAAAATTTTTAAATTGTGCATTATTATATTACTTTGAGCTTTGCTCACATTTTCTACTTTACTATGATATAAATATTTTGAACTCTTTTGTAACAATTTAAGATTTGATAAGTATAATATAATCTTTCAGACAGAAATAAACTTTATAAACCCTAGCAAAATCTTTACTTTTTTAAAAGAAAAAAATTTAAATGCTTCATTATCCAATATGGAAAATTTCTTAACAGGCTGTCAAAACATTTTAAGCCCTAAAGATCTCACAGTTGTCAAAGTTACATTAAATATATATAAAGTGAAAAACAAAATTTCCTTTAAAAAAGTGCACTCACCACTATTTTCTACGCAGGACACAAATTTAATCATAACAGACGTAATCCACAAAGTTTTAATCCACATTTTTAAAGCTGAGGTTAAAGCTCCTTGGGACAACAATTTCACATGTGATTCATACTAACTCAAGAAAAAGACTACACCGCGATGAAAGAGTGAATTAAATGATCTATTAGTTCGGATGCCATCGGGATCACAAACGGAAAAAAAAAAAGCAAAAGAACTTCACTCTCAACAAAAGAAAGAAAAACGTTATTTTACACTTATCAAGCGTTAAATGGACCCTTCGCTGACTTACAGAGTTCGTAACTGACGGGCAAACCTGACGAAATAATTATCTGTAAGAATAGCAGACGAAATGGAAAACTTCCGGTTGCGTAGGGGCGCCATCTATTGATCGAAGAGGAAACTACGCAAGCAGAATGTCACTTTTTTGGAGGAATTATGGATAATTTTTAGCGTAAAAGGGTCCAGAATGTGACTCATGAAGAGTTTATTTGAGGCTGGAATTGTGGTTAATTTGTACTTCCGGTGATGTTTTCCGTTGGCGAAATGTCTTATCACTCATAACGTGATGAAAATATGACATTGTCTGTGCGGCGTGTGAAGAATTTACTTACTAACATTTGTAGAAATAATTTTAATATTGCAGAACTTTACATCAGGGTAACAATCAATCGGTTTCAACGGACGTAAGAAATGGGGTCAGGATCACATAAAAAATAGAAAACAAAAGTAGCATTGCATAAATTATTCTATAAAAATCTTTGCGTCATACATTATTGTTTTGAAACAATTTAAAATTTAAAATCTAAAACTTATTTATTTTTAAAATCTATTTTCCGAACCAACAGCGTTGCATTTTTGTTTTCTTTTGACATTTGTGCTTAGGAAAGTTTTTAAAATGTGTCTTCATAATTTACATAAAGTTTATTAGTAACACTTATAATTACTTAAAAAATCCCCAAATAAACCGTTGTAGAATAACTTCTATTCTAAGAAAAATACCAGAATTTTTACACAGCAAAAACCTTAAATGTAGATTAATGAATATAGAACAAAAGTTGTTCCTTCGTAGGAGATAACATTAATGGTCATACTGTGATATTTTCTGTATTCTAAGCCCCCCCCCCCCCCCCTTGAACTTTACAGCTATATATTTTACATCGAATATATTTTTTTTATCCCCCTGCAATTTTATTTTTAATTTTCAAACACTTTTTTTATCTTTAAAATTTCTTATCTTTTAATATTTTAAGGTATCTGAAGAGGGCATATTTTTTTATTATTTAAATTTTTATTGAGAACATGTATTGGGAAAACAATATATCTGGCTACAGGAGATAAAGTCACCAGACCCAGAAACTCCAGTCAACCATTAAATTACATCCAGAACAAAAGTTACAAAATTTCTTCGGGAAATCTTCCAAGGAACTTTAGATTATATCCTTTAAAAAATAGCTTAAGGGAACGGTGGACGTTAAAATTATTTTTTTTTAAAATTTTCATCATAGAGATATGAAATTTTGTACATATATACATTTCACACTATAAACATATAGGATACCTTAAAAGAAATTTCCAATCTCATTATAATTTTAAGATTTTTTTAAAAACATGAAATTCATAAACAAAATTTTATAATGCTCCTTCCTACTTAATTTTTGAGATATTTCCTCGAATTTGCATTTTAATCTCTTTAAACTGTATAACAAACAAATCTGGGTATCAATTATTTAATCCATTGAATAGCTAATTTTCGAGGGAATTTTTTCTGAATTCCATCCCGATTTTCATCAAAATTTTGACTTTTAATAAGTTAAAAATCAAATTTAATTACCTTAATGAAGTCGAATTGTAAATTGAATACCCAATTTTTTTGTAAATAGTATCAGGAATAGTGGGTCCACACTGCACCCGTTTGATGGTTCGCGAATTTTGAACCGAGTCAAGTGGCGGGACCAGTTCACCTGACCCAGCAAGCCCAGAGGTACTTTTGAGAACTTGGAGGACATTGCAGCCACGTCCTACTTTACGTGCCCCCGCCACCATTAGTGAACACGGCTGTGGATTTTTGTCAGCGACCGGCCTCGAACGCGCAGATCACTGGCTCGACGCCTTTGCCAAATGGGCCACCGCGCCCAAAATAATACAGAGTGTGTTCACACATTTTTGTAACGATTTTGGAAATACAAATATATAAACAAAGATAGGAATTTTATTTTCTAATATGTTCGATTTGATAGCCCTGTTGTTTAAATACAGTCGAACCCCGTTATAGCGAACCCGGTATATAACGAACTCATGGATATAACGAACGAAAATTTAGGTCCCGCCATTTTCCTATTGTACGTAATTTAATTAGCATTCTGTCAGTTTAATTTAATCGATTTTAGTCGATTTAATTCATTAATGATAATTTTTTAATAGATTTTATCATTTTTAATACATCACTATTGAATACACATTGCAACTAATTGAGATATACATTTTGTGAACTCTACCATTTTTCTTAACGGTTTGGATATAGCGAACCTCCGGATAAAGCGAACAAAACCTTTGGTCCCTTGAAGTTCGTTATAACGGGGTTCGACTGTATCATATTACAGCTCGATTTCCATGAAAAAAGAGCTTTTCTTAAAATTTCAAGGTTGATTTTGTTCCACTCCTCCACCACAATCTTCCCGAGCCCATCCAATGTTTTGAGATGCCGCTTATAAAGAGCTTGTTTTAAAAGTCAAAATGTACAGTAATCCACCGCAGACTTGGGTTGGATTCATTTAAATGGAATAGCCTCAATTCCGGTTTCATTTCTCCCTTTTTTCTAAAAATATAGCAATAGATTTAGTATGGCTAATAACCTTATCCTGATGGAACTTAACACAATAAAGATTGTTTGGGCAAAGTGATGGAATGCCTTTTTTTGAAAATAGGTGTTAAAGCACATTTCTGATAATAATCCGAGTTAATTCTGATATTTTTTCTACTTTCCTTATTTTAAGTTTTCCGTTATAAGAGAATCCAGCAATAACCATAAAACCTTTAGCGAAACCTTCCTTGTTTTCTCTGAACCAATATTTTAGGCCTCTTTCTCCTCTTTTACGGTAGCAAATCGATCTTTTTCCATTGCAATCAGATAAATATATCATGCCTCATTAATTGCAACTACATATTTCCATTTTTCAGCTGCCACATAATTTTCATACAACAATCTGCACATGGTCTTACGCTGAAAAACATGTTTTGGCATTAGGCGGTGAACATCTTGCTTTGATTAGCTTTAAATCAGATTTTATAATTTTTAAATCAGATTTTATAATTTTATCTACAGTTCCTAGAGAGATGTTTAAAGATTTTGGGGGGTTGGATTTTCTTTTAAAACAGGAGATGCGACTTTAGATATAACAAGCGGTGAAGTACCTTTGTTGGGTATGCATTTTTAAAATCTTTTACAGAGTCAAATGTAAACTTTCACGTTTCTTTCCTTTTTTATTTATTGTGTATTTTATTTTACGTGTAGAAATTATGAAACCATGCTTTACACACCTCTTTTTAATAATCGAATAAGAGTATTTCTCTTCGGAAAGCGCAAATACATCGCCTTCGATCTATTGTTTATATTTCAGCGACATTTTAAAACAAAGAATATTTTTAATGATAAACACGATAATTAAACCCTATTGCGAATTGATGACAAGTAGGTTTTATTTTTGTTCATTTAAATTTAAATCATTGAGAAAGTCAAAATTGTTACGAAAATGTGTGAACACCCTCTGTATATACAACTATTATACAATTATTAATTGCTGTATAGAATTTTTTCATAACTTTTCTTATTTCACCCTTTATTTCTCTGGTTGGAACAAAAATTGTAAAATTCAATGTTTATTGTTTTGTTTCCAGTATTCAAAATATGCTAGATTAGGCAAAACAATTAGAAGAATAATAATTATTAAATCTATTAAAACTATTTAATAATTTAGAAATATTAATTATTCTAGCAATTGAAGACTAGTTTATTTAATAAAAACATTAGAAAAAAACAAATCTTAATTTTTCTTTCAAATATAACCTTTTTTCTCCTTTTGGCTCTTCTAAGTAAGTGGACATTTCCAAATAGCTCTTCACACTCTTCATCTTGCCTCTGGCCTAGACATTAATTTTTCTATTTCATCTGCGAACGTGACCGTTGTAGAAACATGCTGTTTTTCTTATCTAATCCTAAAAATCCTTTCTTATCTAAGAAAACAAAAATATGCTTCTATTTGAGAATTTTGTGTCTCCCCTTAAAGTCAAATTTTTAAGATTTGTTTTCCCAGCACAGCGAACTGAGAAGTGTATGACTGGTTAAAACGAACTCTTCTTTCATATGTTGGTAGTGAGATTCAGTTCAAATATATAAGCGCTGTTTATTCCCTTAAAAATTAGTATGGAAAATACAGTTTTTTACTGTCATAAAAAGTATGTTTACGCAAAATAAAGATTTTCAGTTTCGTGAATTCGAGTTCATTAAGCTACCTTTGATCATTCTAGTATTAGACAAACAGGGCCGAGCCGATCAATTGTGGCTCCAGAATTAAGTTTTGTTGTTGCTAACGCCTCCTGGTTGGAGGTTCCATTCACCAGGTCCTAATAGCCTATTGGGCTCCTGTTTTGAATTAGCACCACAAGGGTGAGTCAAACTTGGCTAAATGACCGGTCCCGTAATTTTGAACCGAGTCAAGTGACGAGCCCGAAACACTTGACCCCGCAACTCCAGAGGTAAATTTTAGAACTTGGAGGACATTACAGCCACGCCCTATTTACGGGCCCCGGCCACCATTATAGAACACGGCGGTGGACTTGTAGCAACGAGCATCGAACCAGGGACGTTCAGATCACTGACCCGCTGCTCTTGCCAACTGGGTCACCAATCCCGCCTAGTTAAGTTTTAGAAACGCAGCTTTTCAAAGTTTTGGAGAGACTCTAAGTAATGAATACATAACTATTAGAAAAAGTCTATTTAATAGAATAATGACATTTAGAGTAAAATATGTATTTAAATTAAAAAAAGTTTTATTTAATTTTAAAACACTTAAATTTTTTTTAAATTACAGAATTTGAAAAAAATCAGAAAAAGTGAATAAATTTCAATATAATTTGTTATTTAATAAAAATGATAACTAAAGTCTTCAAGTTTTTATTGCTACAAATTGTTTGGTTGCATCTCTATGACTCATTATTTTGGATACCGTTTTTACTATAGAAATTTTTGCCTGGTCATTCAGTCATTCTTGGATTGTTGTTGTTCACAGATATAATTCTTTTAAAATTTTCAGTTTAAAAAAACTGCGATCATTTGCTGCTCTAGTTTCAGAGGTAGTGCTAGAAGTATTCTTAGAGCTACAACGACGTTTGAAAATATGCATTCAAAATCAAATTTAAATACAAAATACAATACTTTCGCAATTTTTACTCTTAAGGTGAAATAAGACGTCAATTTATAAGTTCCTTTTTCAGATCAATTGTCTGTCACTCGGCTCAATTGTCTGTCAAGTCGTTACAATGTTTTCTTATTACAGTATTAACCAATTTTTTTTATACTGGATGTATCGTAGAGAAAATCGAATGGGTTATCATGTTATTTTAAAATTTCAAAATTTTCAAAGAGTTGATTGTTTGAAAGTTTCGTATAAAATTTCGTATTTTTACTGTCTTATTTTGACGCCTATTTCAATTCGGCGCCTGAGGCGGGCACCTCGCTGCCTCACCTGTGGGACTGTCCCTGCAGACAAATTTAAATGTAATTTTGACATTAAATTTTTCACGTCATAAAACTCTTCCTCTCATCTCTATTTTTATACAGATTGTCGAAATTTATGTATAAAATGTTAAAGTTGGTTTTACTTAAAGCTAGGTACTATAAGACCATTTTTAACAAACTATTGGTTTGCTTTGCAGACATCCTGTGACGTCTTGTGACAGGCAATGGTGTCCAGCTGAAAGGTTGTGCCTCTTGGACATCTTGTATCCGATGTCAACTGACGTCTCTAATGTTTTGGAGTCTTCTATACAGCATGGCAAATACGCGCTAAGGCACATCCAGCGTTCTGTAAGCTTTGTGTCGGTAACTGTCCTGATTCTGTTATTTAGATAATTCGGTACTTTTCCGTTAGCTGGGTACCAGACAAAACCGCCAAGCTTAAAAGTTGGCGGTTCTATATTTTCCGACTGTTGGAAAGGATACAAAACTGGAGAACTGAAAAATTCCAGATTTGGACATTTTACTGTCAATTCCTCGAATCAACGTCAGCATGGAACTGCAAGGAACCATTTAGTCTTATTTAATTGAATTTATGTGGCAATGTTTGCATGTTAAGACAGATTAATTTGCAGCAATTGTAAACGAAACTTACCATTTCATGCCTGCTGTGTAAACTGATCTTGTTTTTAAAAAAATCATTGTTATTTGTTATGTTTATGTTTCAATTTATTAGTGTGAATTAAATGTTATAATAATTACAAGATAAAAAGAACTTTTTATATACCATGTTTTTTAATTTTCAGCTGAATCATACAAACTTGACAATTCTATGTATTAATAAATACTTTTTAAATTTTTTTTGATGAATTATCCCATCAACTTGAAAGAAAATGATCAAATGCGTAATAAAGAGGTATCAAATGCGTAATCAATTGCGTTTAACTTTTCGTTACCGTCCCGGGCGATAGATGGCTGCTCCTTTCACAAAAAAATTAAAATTAACTGAAAATAAATTCAATTCTGCTTAAAGATGGCTAAAAGTATCAAAAGAATGTATTGTCATCGTGTTTTGAGCTATTCTAAAAGTTTCAAATGTCTAGCTAGTCGGGAAGTTAGTTAAAAATCGATTGCAAGATTTGTACTGGACAAACACACGAACAAACAAACAAACAAACAAACAAGAAAGCGAGTTAATAAAAACATGGTAAAAATAAAAGTCCACCAGCGTCAAATATTCTTTTCGCGTGAATATTTAGGCTTGGCGATATCTGCATCAACTTTTCAGCTTGGAGGTTTTTGTCTGGTACCCAGATAACGGAAAAGTACTGATAATTCTCGCCTTCAAAAGTCAACTTGACCTTTTTTCCGTGATCAGTGTCTGCCTAACAATGACAATAGCACAATGATTGTAAAAAAAACAAAACGGAATAGGATCTGCAGCTTAAGTCCGCTGTATTTTTGGAGTTTCTCTATGTGTTTCCCCCTCGTTTTTAAACTCATTCCGTTAATTTGAAACGCCAACCCTAAAAAAGGGTCAGCTAGCCGACTCTCATCCATAATGTGTTTCTTCTTAATAATGACAATACACACTTTACACAAGGATTGTAAAAAAGGGGATAAGATATGCAGCCTCTGTCAGCTATATTTATGGGGTTTCCAGTTATGTGCTTCTCATTTGCAGGTACGCCGTAATTTAATAAAATATGCATGAGCACAGAGATTGATTTAGGCATGTGTATAATACAAGAAAATTTCGCCATGTCCTTTACTTTATACTTTTTACAAATTATGCTATGATTCTCGACATCGCTGCAGTTAATTACTAAACAAAGTGAAATATATTAACAAATTCGAACTCCCTAATCAAGAAATCTTACTAAATGACACTATTTTGGAAAAACTTCAACTGGAATACCAGATCTGTACAAGAACAAAAAAATCACTTTTGAACTACACTGCTGGCCACCCAAATTGCAACACCAAGAAAGACAAGAGATATCACAACAAAATTTATTTTGTAGATAACATGTTGACCAAGTATCAAATGATTAAATTTATAGACTTCTGTGAAGTGTGGTTCCTGCCAAAATCAGTAGCCAGAGTAGCCGCCATTGTTGGAGATCACCGCTGCCACACGCCTCGGCATTGATTCAAAGAGACTTTGGATGAGTTCTTGGGGTACACCAGACCAAGCAGCTTCCACACGTTGCCAAAGTTGATCTGCTGTGGCAGCTGGGGATGGAATCTGGGTCAATCGTAGAGCAACCATGGACCACATGTTTTCTATCGGCGAAAGATCCGGAGAGCGAGGCGACCAGGGAAGCAATTCAATCTGGCGATTGACGAAGAACCGTTGGACAATGCGTGCCACGTGTGGTCGCGCATTATCCTGTTGAAATATGGCTGTGGGCAAGCCCTGAAGGTAAGGAAGGACAACTGGCTCCAACACCTCGGAGATGTAGCGCTGGCTGTTTAAAGTACTGGCAATGCGTACTAGAGGTGTGCGAGAGTGATATCCAATACCGCCCCATACCATAATACCCGGTGCAGGACCAGTGTGGCGGTGCATAACGCAGCTGTTCAGCATCCTCTCTTCACGGTGTCTCCAGACTCGAATGCGACCATCGTGGTGTTGCAGACAGAAGTGTGACTCGTCAGTAAAGACAATTTCATTCCATTCTGCCGTCCACATCCTTCTGTCATCGCACCATTGGCGGCGGAGACGTCTGTGGTTCTGCGTCAAGGGTAGACAAAGCAATGGACGTCTTGCGGACAGACCACTCTGCTATAAACGGCGTCGAATGGTACGCGCAGACACTGGATGATGCGTTACAGACTGCATGTGCTGTGCTATGGTTCGTGATGTGACTGAGCGATCCGTCACTGCCATGCGCACAATTTGCCTGTCATCACGTGAAGTGGTGCGCTGAGGTGGTTGCGATCGAACACGCCGGTCCGTCGTACCCTCCTGCATCCAACGATCACATATCCGCATTACAGTTGTTTGGTTTCGTCCAACACGACTACCGATTTCCCTGAAAGATAATACACAATCTCGGTAGGCCACTATCCTTCCTCTGTCGAACTCGGATACTTGATCAAAAGATGATCGCTGTTTTCGACGAGGCATAATTGATCGTTTTTTTTTAAAAACCACAAGAAAAACACAATTACCGAACTTGAAATCGTCGAAATCTCCAAGCCTTAAATAGCGCTTTGAAGTGGCGCCACAGGCGCGCGTGATGTGCGTCTTCGCTGAAATTCTAATCATTTGCATATCTCACCTCCGCTAATACATGTTGTAAATTTCATGTTATTTGCATGTTTCCTTCAGGGTGTTGCATTTACAGTGGCCAGCAGTGTATTAATAAATGCGCGATAATAATCCTACATGGGACTTGTTAGAGTTTCATATCAAAGGTCACTTTATGATATGAGTGAGAGCCTTTTCAATTTTAAATGTAAGAGATAAGTGCTACTTCATTCAGTCTGCTGTAAGCAAGTCAAGTAATTAGCATTGTGAGAATCATTGAAGTAATCTCTATATATAAAACAGTTCCGTAACTGACTCACTGACATACAACGCACAGACCAAACCGCTGGACCTAAAGAGCTGAAATTTTGCATGGCGATTCTTCTTATAGTGTAGGGGTGCACGAAGAAAGATTTTTGAAAAATTCTTGTTATAATTTTTTTAATTCAATTTTTAATCTGTTTTGTAACGTTCTTTAGAGTTTGCATTTAAAATAATAATCCGAGGGTTATAAAATTTATATCATGAGAAAGATCATAAAAATCCCTTTAAAATGAAATCTTTTTCGAATCTTTACCTCCATTTTCTGATTTTTGGTGAATTTTTAAAGATTAATTTTTAGAATTTAATTTATTAAATGCTGATCACGTGATTTCTTATGGTACTTTAAATAAATTTATCGTCACGTGCATAACAACTAAATAGACAAAAAATATTTTTTTTTCTTTCTAATGCAGCAGACGATTGGATATTATCCAAAAGAAATAAATATCCCTTACGATTTTTTTATAAATAAATAAATAAATAAATAAATAAATAAATAAATGAATAAATAAATAAATATATATATATATATATATATATATATATATATATATATATATATATTATTTCGGCATACATTGACCTTTGTATTTAATTTGAATGTACTCCGTAGCGAAGTGCGGGTTTTCAACTAGTCAATCATAAAGCGCCAATATCTGGAGCGGTAACTCCTTATGGCATTTCAAATATGTTTATTCGATGGATGTTCAAATGAATAGTAGCATTACGTTTTACACCGGGTGTGACATCACTTATTTGTATTCGTTCTTGGTTGTAGGGACTTTTCAGCTTAAGTAATACGTCGTTCAAGTCTTTGAATTTTCTCACAACCTCCTGAAGGCATTTTAACTCCTCCCCTTATACCACCGTGACTAGATATCGACGTCGCTTGCCAGTCACGGGAAGTAGAGGTGAAGTACACATTCACGTCACTGCGAAATAGTTATAGCAGCCTGCTCGGACGATAAGGTGGGACTTCACTGAAAAACCACTTATGCATGCATGTGACATCACACGGTAACTAGTCGGAGTCAGTCTGTGGTAATGCCTTCACGGTGAAGTCAAAGATAAAAGTTGTTTGAAAGTCACCAAGAGAATAAATAACGCTATGAAAATTCAGTCACCGACATGACGCGTGACTCTCGGCGTGCTCAATTTGACGGTGCCGCGACTGTCTGTGTTGTTAGGATTTTTATCTATTGGTGTTTTTAGTTTAGTTTATCCTCCACATATCTGTAATTTACTATTTTGTTTTTCTTTGGAAAATAATGAATATTTCTCATCTATATATTTAAGTTGCTAAGCCAATTCTTTGGGCAATCCGTGAGAGAAAACTACTGCATCAATTTACTTTATTTTGTTCTTAAACGAAAGATTTTAGTTTATAGATGTGTCAAATTTGGTTTTTGTAAGCGCAATTTCTATTAATTAGCGATAATTTACAATTAACAATTTCTTTATGCCCATGCTCAGTGACATGTTTAAATCTGGCTTTAGATACTCACTAAGCACAAGGCCTTATAAATACGATTTGTTTCTGCGCATGCTCAGTGATATGTTTAAATCTGGCTTCAGATACTTACTAAGCACGAGGCCTCATAAACACGTTAATTTGTTTATTCCGAGGAATCTCTCTGCCATTTTTATTGTTAATTATGTTTGTGAGATATAGAATTAAACCTGACGGAAATTTTATTGGGATCAATAGTAATTTTTTAAAGTGTATTTCTCTATTCTTAATATTATGATTTTCAATATTTGGCAATGATGTGTTGAGTATAATTTATGTATTACTACATTTATTTACTATTCAACCAACGTGTTTTGACGGGTGCCAACTAGTTTAAAGATTAAGTTGTGCTCTTTCCTACAAAGAAATCCCTTTTTTAATTAAGAGAAATAGGTATTTGTTACTTTCTGGCTTCATCTATCTGTGTTACTAGGATCCTTATCTATTGCTGCTTTTAATTTAGTTTGTCCTCAGATATCTGTAATTTACTATTTTGTTTTCCTTTGGAAAATCATGAGTATTTCGCATTTAAAGATTAAGTTGTGTTATTTTCTACAAATAGGTCTTTTTTTAAGTAAGAGGAAACCGTATCTGCTACTTTCTGACGAATATGGCCCCAACATAGCCACATTAAGTCTGTTTATACTCAGTGTGATAGAATATATAACTGACAATCATCTTTCTTGTTTATAATCACGTAAAACACATGCAATGCAATACCTATAGAGTATAGACAGAAAAAGAAATTTTTTAAGCCAAACATTCACTTCGTTGCATCAAAGTACTATAACGGTGTTCTTACGTATATCGGAAAGTAAATTTTAAATGTGGTACAAAGTAAAATGCTTAAAAGAGATTTAAAGTAAACTTTTAAATAATTTGATACTTCATCTATTTCAATAATTTTGCAATGAGAATTAAGCTTAGATATACCGAAAGATCCATCTGAAATCATCTTAGCAAACACCAACACACAGATAAAATTCTACAACAATATTAAGCTAAATGCAAAGCTCTGACATCCCATTAGGGTCAACTACCATACCAGATACAGTGGATTCCCAAACAAAACAGTTACATACTTTTAAAAAATTTAGCAGGGAAATATTGCTGTTGAAAGTAACACAGACAAAAATAAACTCAAAATTCAAGCGTCTTTGCATAACTGTTTATTGCTACGTAAAGAAATACCACACATGTACCAAGATAGTCAAGTAAAAGGATCCAAGAAACAAAGATCGTTTTATTATTGCAGGGATTCTTTTAAGAAAATGGACGCTGGGAACAAGTTCTAAAATATTGTACATTATAATTTTGATTAATAAAGATTAGAAGCATCACTATAAAAGTAATAAAATAAAGAACAAATATTGTAACGATACAAACATGCGTTTGTTATTTTCCCTTTGCAAAATTGGGATTTCTCTATTTTTTGACAAAGTCTATTATTCGTAACAAATTTTTGGCAAAAAAATTTGGTACAAATAATAGACTTTGCAGATTATAGAAATAAATATAATTCAGTCGAACCCCGTTATAACGAACCCGGTATATAACGAACTCATATAACGAACGAAAATTTTAGTCCCGCAGTTTTCCGATTGTACGTAATTTAATTAGTATTGTGTCAGTTTAATGTAAACGATTTTAATCGATTTAATTCATTAATGATCATTTTTAATAGATTTTATCATTTTTTTAATGCATCATTATTGAATACACATTGCAACTAATGAGTTATACATTTTATGAACTCTAACATTTTTCTTAACGGTTCGGATATAGCGAACCACCGGATATAGAGAACAAAATCTTTGGTCCCTTGAAGTTCGTTATAACGGAGTTCGACTGTAGTAAAATATTAGCGATAAAAACAAAATTCTGTTACGATTTTCTTTCGTTAACGTAAAATATTGTTCCGTTACCTTAGATTTAGTGAATACTAAATTAGAAATAAAATTCCTTATGTTACATAATAATTATATAAAATTTCGGACAAAGCCTATTAGTTGTAACAAATATTTGGCAAAAAAAATTTGATACGACTAATAGACTGCAGATTACAGAAATAAATATAATATTTAAGTATTAGCGTAAAAACAAAACTTTGTTAAGATTCTGTTTCGTTAATGTAAAATATTGTTCCGTTACCGTAGATTTAGTGAATATTAAATTATACATAAAATTCCTATATTACATAATAACTATATTAAATAAGATAGAAAATAACTTTCAAAACTAGCCGCAGGCTAGATTTTTTTAAAAGAAAACATTGAAATCTAAACATTGAAATCAAACATCTAGACACAATTCGTTAAAGAGAGGCATTCATGTAGTTAAATTATGAGCCAAGATAAATATTAAAAGCGGGATATTGTGAAATAATAATAAAAAAAATTAAGGCGGACATGATTTTTTTTCCAACGCGGCAGATACTGTGGACATTGATCTATCTACACCGAGATTTCGTTGGCTACTTTAGTATGGGAACACGATATAGATGAGCCAATACTGTGCTCTATGAAGAGATAGTATGGGAAAGTCCATGCCTTAATCGGGATTTGAACCCGAGCCCATAAAGTAGAAAACTGAAACGCTAATCATTATACAATGTTAGCAGCACAGATATGAAAACTGAAATAAAATTTCTTGATAGGCTTTCTTCATGAGCTTGTACATTTGGACAGCATCAATTTAGTCGAGTAAAATTGTTAGTTAACATAGAAGTAATTGTAATATAATTTCTGTCAAGGGATTCTTATGTAAAAATGCCTGAAAAAAACGATGGTGAACAGTCTACCACTCCATGGAGGTGAGTAGGCCTAATATGGCGGATTTTTCAAAATGGCGCTGTACATTTTTTAGGTTTATAACTAATAAGTCCTAAAGTATTACAAGTAGCTTAAATATGTAAATTAGTAAAATTTAAAGAATTAAATTGCTCAAATTTTAGTATATAACAAGTATTTTTAGTAACATTTTATTAGGAAAAAATAGCTCCTAAACAATTGTAATCTATTATTGCTATTTGAGGACATTTTTCTTTATGGATTTTAAGTTGGCAGTAATGATTGTTTTGTACCAGCTGACAGTATTGTGTGATATCAATTTTATGGTGATATCAATTTTTGGTGTAAATAACTTGTCTAGGTTATGTTTGTGTTCAGTAGTGTTGGTGTAATTGAATTTATGTGCGTTGAAAAAGTTTTGCACTGTGTCTTTCAATCCACTGTAACAAAACCACTCCCCTGACAAGAGAAATGGTTAAACATCCGGGGACGAGACTTTCTCTCGAAACAAAGCCTTAGGTACTGTCGAGGAAAACAATGACCTAATAGTGGCTCAGACTTTGCTAAATAATCTTCTTATTGAGGATGTCCCTCTTAGAGATGAGGATTTTGGTATCATTGAAAAACTTTCGGAAAAGATCAAACAAACCAAACTACAGCTTGAGGCATACAGGACATCAAAACTTTGGTTACAATACCTGAAAATGACAGACAGTTAAAAAGACTTTATCAAAGCAGAACGAACGGGAAATTGGCAGATGCATCTTCAAATGATTAAAGAAATGCTACAGTATTTTGCTGCATGTGGTCATAATTTGTACAACAGCTCTGCTCACATTTATTTAGAAAACATGATGGAGCTTGAAGTTGCAGCACCAGAAATACATTTTGCCTTTAATGGCTTGCATGTTGTCAGAAGAAGTGACAGATTTTGGGGAGTCCTTTCAACGGACCTAGTAATTGAACAAGTTCTAATGTAGAACATTAAAGGGTATGGCGGAATGACCCACGGTAAAGGTATGACCGAACAGCAGCAGCTTCTGTGGGCAATGTCACGTCCAGTGTGTGCTAATGTGAACAGTTGTATGCAAGATTTTTCAGGAGTAAAGCAAGAAGATCATGATCAACATGTATCCATGTCCAGTTCAAGAATTTCACGAATTAATGATGTCACTGAAAAAGTTCGTGATTATGTGGAACACCTGTATATTTTTGAAGAAGACTTAAATTTGCGCAATGTAGTAACAGGTGTAACCTATGGCAATGATGTTAACCCAGAACTAGCACAGGAGGCTGGTAATGCAATCGTTAAAGAAATGACAGAAAAACAGTTTCAACGTTCTCTTCCAAGAGCAATAAACAACTAAAGCTAATGAAATCAGTTCGATTTGTTAAATCAAAACACGAGACATTTATTATTGATCCTGAGGTATTGTTCCAACGCCTATTGCTTTATGCAGAAAGCAATGCTTTAGACTTAAATCAGGTGCTTTGCTACGAGCTCTGCGCATATCCTGCTTCTCTATTTGATAAGTGTGGGCTAATGAGGGAGTCAGAGAAATCTCAGCTTGCAAAATTTATTGTTGATGGCGGATGGTTGCTCCACTAAATAATTTGGAGTCAAGGGCAAACGTTTGAAGACATTTTTCCTGCCTGTGAGAATTATCTTCTTTTGAATTACGGGAAGGGGACTGTTGTCTTCGATGGTTATGGAGACATGTTCTCTACCAAATTAGAGGCTCACCAAAAGCGAGCAGGTTTTAAAGGACCACAAGTAAATTTCTTACCATCAATGCAGATCAGTATGAAGAAAGAATTATTTTTTTCTAATAGAATAAACAAGCAAGCTTTTATAACTCATCTTGCGAGCAAACTAGAAGCAGCTGGGTGTTCTGTCAAACAAGAGCAGGCAGATTCAGATCTTATGATTGTGAAAGAAGGAGTTTTTCAGCTCAGACACACCCTACAGCAATTATTGGAGACGACACAGATCTCCTGATCTTACTTATTCATTATGTTCACCCTGATTCCCATGACATTTTTCTCTTACCCCAGCCAAAAAATTCCTCAAAATCTGAAACTATCTATGACATCAAGAGGATAAGGCACATACTTGGAGAAGATATCTGTTGCCACATACTCTCTGCACATGCAATGCTTGGTTGTGATACAACTTCAAAACCTTTTGGTCTTGGGAAAAGTGATAAAATAAAACTGTTAATGAAAAGTGATATATTTAAAAAGCAGGCGGCTATTTTTAAATTGGTGGGAAAAACTAAGGATAAAATTGAAAATGCTGGTAATAAAGCCGTGGTATCTCTTTACCGAGGTGGTCCCGAAGAAACTTTGGGCTTAGACTTCGAACGTTCACAGCAAATGCAACTAAATCCACCAGTCATGTACAACCAGAATCATTACCTCCAACGACAGATACAAATTCTTTCCACAGCTTAAGAGTGTACCATCAAATTCAACAATGGCTGGTCATCGATATTGACCCACTAGAATGAGGTTGGGAAATAAGACAAGGAAAGCTAAAACCTATAAAAATGTCAAAACCGCCAGCACCAGGCAACTTGATGAAATTTTTGAAATGCGGTTGTACCACAAGTCACAATGTTCTACCCGACAATGCATTTGTAGAAGGCAAGGAATATTATGTACAAGTGCTTGCACCAATTGTCGAGGCATCAACTGCTGCAATACGGCATGTGTCAATGTGGATGAGGAGGACTAACTAGACCACAACCGCAATAAAAGAAATCACTGTAATATGTAACACGAGTAAAACTTTTTCGAATTGAAATAGCTATGATAAAAACAAATTAATCACTGTTTTATAATAAATGTTGTTAAGATGTCAGCTGTGTGTATTTTTATAGTACATGTTATACTATATTTTTTAAGGTAGTGTCCATGAGTGTGTGTAGTCATAAAAAAACAAGATGATTTTAAAATTTTATATTGCATTTACTGTTTCCATGGTAATCATGAAAATAAAACAATGTCCATAAGAATAAAATTTGAACTTTTACGGCCAAAGGGTTGAAGCTCTAAGAGATGGAACTTTTGAAACACGAATAGTCCTTTGTGTAGCCCAAAATATTAACTAATCTCATACTAAATTTCAGCCCAGTCGATTTACGAGTTTTTGCGTTCTTGCAGAAAATATATGACTACACACAAAACCCTCTTTAATATTATATAGTATGGATATTATCTGAAGATATAAATGGTTCTTTAAATAATAATACAGTTTATATTTAGAATTAACACTAGTTTTAATTAAAAATAGGTTTCCGTTCAAAATCTAAGATGATATATGCCTCTATGTTGACCTTAACTTTCAATACACATAACACGGTGGCTATTTTGGAAAATCCACAATACTGGGCCTACGCAGCCCCGCCGGGTGGTAGACTTTTTACCATTGTCTTTTTCATGCATTTTTATATAAGAATCCATCAACAGAAATTATATTACAATTACTTCTAGGTTCAGCCAATTTTTAAGCTATTTTTACTCGACTAATTACCATTAACTCATTTATTTACCCATCTTTTATAGCTTATGAAATTTGTTGCATTAGGCAGGGATTCAATCAGATCGGTAAATATACCCATCAAAAGGTATGCAATGCAAACTGTAAAGCTGTAGAAACGTCTACCCCTTATTTAAATTTACTAGAACTTTCTTTACACAGTTTTTCAACTTTATTCATAGGTTTCACTAAATATCAGACTCCTGATCAAATTGCTAAGTGTCAAATCAATCACTTACTACAATAACGCGCAACGTGTATTCTATCATCAGTTAAAATAAACCACGGTCACTGTACAGTTATTATTCTGGCCAGATATAATAAGTTGTATTTGTATATGTAGCAGCTTTCGTTGTATTGTAGAATGAGACAAAATATCTGGAATTTAAAATTCTTCGGCATATCTTGAAACATGGGATATTTATATATATATATGAATGACATTGCCATGCTACATATACTGGGTGGGCAAAAAGTCCGTAGAAACTTTAAAAATTCATAAAAAATAACCAACATAAAAAAAGGTTTGCAGCGTTAGCATCGCTAGATCAAGGGATTTTTTTTAAGACAGGGAAAAAAAACTCAGAAACAGCCGACAGGTGGCGCTGACGTACACAACTCAAAGAAAAGATACGCAAATAACGAAAAGAATGCTTCTAAATCGTTTATTACAGCAGTAGGTGTTCCACATAACCCCCACCACAGAGGATAAGGCATTGTAGGCTAGTCACAAATCCAGCAACGGCAGAGTGCAGCAGGTCCGACATCACAGCTCGTGGCGGATCGCGGAACAACGGTGCACTGGTTGTGGATTAGGAGCGCACGTTCTTATAACCGTCTTGTAGAAGTTAACCAAAGAAGTTGACCAAATTAGCCATGGCCACGCATCAGCCGATCGGCCCTTCCAGCAGTAATTTTCCAGTGGTCTCAACAGACCCCCAAAGAAGCCTCCACAGGGGCCATGCAGTCGTGGTTTCGATGCTGTGAGAGACGTGTGAGGTTAGCGAAAGACACTGTGTTGAGATGTGACAGTAGTTTCAGCTTCCTAGTTTATGTGCAAAGTGTAACATTTTTGCAATTTTGAATGGTTTGTTTTTACATGTAAAGTTTGGATGTTCTAAGCAGTTTCTGTTTATAGCTACATCCTTTCTAACACAGGTCTGATTTTCTGACCCTTGTATTCCTTTCCATTCATTGTTAGTCGTGATTTTACCGTGGTAAACCAGCGATTATACTGGATTACAATACGACAAAAGCAGGAGTTGACGTAGTCGATCAAATGTGCAGCTAATACACGGTATTCCGAATTTCACGAGGATGGACAATCTCATTGTTTTTTAGGTTTTTGGACATAATAGGAATCGATTCGCAAGTTCTCCTTAGATCCAATAAACCGGACAGTTTTGAAATAAGGCGATTGTATCTGCATTCTTTGGCCTTTAATTATAAATATATCTCAGTATTATCAACATTTTATATCTATATCTATAAAGGAAGAAGTCCTGACTTATATATATATACATATATACACGTATCAACGCCCAGCAAAAACTATTGAAGATACAGATATCAAATTTTAGGAGCTTATTACTTTTGTGCTGAAGGCGTCATTTAAGAAGCGATTTTTCAAAATTCGCCCCCCAAGGGGAGGAGGGGGGCAAAACGTGTTTTTTACATATTCCTTCATATCTCAAAGAAGGATATTGATATCCATAACATTCTTGCTTTAAAATGTAAGTAACATGAATACCTAAAAACCAATTTCAGGATTTTTCAAAATTAGGTCCCCAAGGGGGGGAGGGGGGAAAAACGTGTTTTTACGTGTTTTATCACATTTTCCTTCATATCTCGAAGAAGAAAACAGATATCCATAAGATTCTTACTTTAAAATGTAAGGAACATAAATACCTAAAAACCAATTTCAGGATTTTTCAAAATTTGCCCCCCAAGGGGGGGGGAGGGGGCAAAACGTGTTTTTTACATATGCCTTTATATCTCAAAGAAGAAAATTGATATCCATAAGATTCTTGCTTTAAAATGTAAGAAACATGAATACCTAAAAACCAGTTTTAGGATTTTTCAAAATTCGTCTCCCAAGGGGGAGAGGGGGGCTAAACGTGTTCTTACGTGTTTGATCTATATATATAAAGGAATCAACACCCAGCAAAAACTATTGGAGATACAGATATCAAATTTTAAGAGTTTATTACTTTTGGGCTGAAGGCGTCATTTAAGAAGCGATTTTTCAAAAATCGCCCCCCCAACGGGGGGGAGGGGGCAAAACGTGTTTTTTACATATTCTTTCGTATCTCAAAGAAGGAAATTGATGTCCATAAGATTCTTACTTTAAAATGTAAGGAACACGAATACCTTAAATCCAATTTCAGGATTTTTTAAAATTTGGCCCCAGGGGACGGGGAGGGGGGGGGCTTAACGTGTTTTTCACGTATTCATTCATATCTCAAAGAAAGAAACAGATATCCATAAGATTCTTGCTTTAAAATGTAAGGAACACGAATACATTAAAAAAAATTTCAGGATTTTCAAAATTCGGTCCCCCCATGGGGGGGAGGGGGGAAAAACATATTTTTTACATATTCCGTCATATCTCAAAGAAGGAAACAGATATCCATAAGATTCTTGATTTAAAATGTAAGAAACACGATTAAATGTAACAAACACGATCAATGTCACGATTTTTCGACATTCGCTTTAGATTTTCAAAAAATTGCTAGAAACAATCGAATAATTTATATTTCCTATATATCACCATTTTGAACACCAAATTGGTGGTAGGAGAAAAGAGAGAGATCAATCTTAATTAAATGAAGTGTGGAAAGGTGTGTGTGAATTGTATATATTTCGGTTGTTAGTACGTATACATCTAGAGCTCAGGTTAACTCCATTCATTTTTATTATCCTGGGCAACGTCAGGTAATTCTTTGTTTATGAAACCGGCGATTTTCACAAGGGTTTATGGGGAAACCCTCAAACTCCTCGAAGGGCCGGGATCCAGTGGGTTATCAAAATTGAAAGAAACATTTTAATGCTGACATTAGCATGAGGAGGGGGGGGGGGGGTTATTATAATATGCTGATGGGATGATGACCAGTGGAGAGGGGTATAGATTGCCATAAAATACAAATATACATATCATACAAGTAAGCTTTATTAAGGGTTCACCCGTGCAACGCCGGGTATATAAAGCTAGTCGTGTCATAAAACGCAGAATTATCATTTTCAATTCGAAAAAAAGTTATCACAAATGGAATAATCAAGGTTGAAAGAGACGTTGCACTTTGTGCCACACGCGCCTGCTGGTTTCCAAAAATTGGCGCGCCCGCTGAATGGTTAATTTAATTTATTTATGTAATCCATAATTTTTTTCTGTTGCGCCGAATCTTTGAAATGTTTTTTTGGATATCACCACGAATTTTTCTGACAACTAGGATATCACTGTATTCATATAATCTAGCAAAGTGTCGACGTTTGGTAGCGCCGTGCAGTGTTTGATCAGATCACCGGGCTCTTCTTCACTCTCTTCATATTATTCCACTTCTTCCTAAGGTGGAACCATAGCAGCATTTGCGATATCGGGGTCACTCATACGTTGAAACCCTGGCTCACGTAAATCACTTTTTAACCACTCTAGAAGATTTTCTTCATCAACCTCCTAAAAGAAATTAATTTTGGTCTTTTGCTTCCGATTGAAGAACTAGTATTTTAGTACATTATGACATCTTTTACAAAATAAAAATCTTAATAAATAGAAAACTGTTGTTTTAAATATCTTGATCTTTATATATGTATATCGGAAGAAATTTGCAATATGGCATCTTTTACAAAATAAAAATCTTAATAAATAGAAAACTGCTGTTTTAAATATCTTGTTCTTTATATATGTATATCGGAAGAAATTTGCAAGCAATTTTTAGTAAATATGTATTTTAATTATATGTAGGTATTATTTTGGGTAAAGATTTCAGATTTTTTTTTCTGCCCGGATAATTCGCAAACCGGATAATCGAGAGTACACTACGTTAAAGTAGTAATAAGTCAAACAGTTTGATGTCTAGACAAAAAAATAAAAATGATTAATTCCACTAGATATGATATTTTTACGAAAATATTTCAATAAATGTCTAACTGTCACGAAAACCATTATCTTGGAGCTATTAAACCTAAATTCTTGACTCAAATACTTCCCGTTAACAAAGAAATATTACTGATATTATATCACTTTTAATAAAAAAAAACTACATGGAGCTATTCAGTAAATAATGGAATGAATTAAATTTTAAACTTCATTTATATCTCCAAAAAATAAAAAATAAATTGAAAAAATAAATATTTATGAGCGATTTAATGAATTTAACAATATTTGCAGAACGCAAATGTTGCTATGCAATTATGTTTAAAGTCATGCGTCAGTTTCAAAAATTCGCTATCTATAATAATGTGTTAAAAAACTTAATAAAAAAAATCCGATAACTTTACATTATGGTTAGCATGAACAGGACTATAACAGAATGTTTTAGAACAAAATTTAAATATGAAGAGAAATTTTATTGTATCTTATTTTATTAAATCTTTCATTCAAGATCCATATATGGGTTTCTGTTAAAACCTCTGAAAAATAATATAGAGCTCATTTATTACAATTTAGCCATTATATTACGGATTATCCGTGTTTTGTAATATTCTGAGCAGATGAATTAATCAACCCGCATTACCGGGATTTCTGGGCGAAACTAAGTCTTTTGTAGTGCTGCCATCTTTTGTCGTTTCTTTATACTTTTGATAATTTGTTCACTTTACGAATAAGGCAGTTTCGGGAGTTGAATATAAATGTATGGTTATCGACTTATACAAATTTTTCGTGATGAAATAAAACGTACAAATAAGAATTATATCTCTCAATTATATTTGATGAAATATGCATAAATTAGAGGTGAGTTAATGAAAAACTGTTTTTTTTTCTTTTTTAGGAGAAGGATAGGGATAGTCGTGTGCTCATACTACCGTCTTGCAGGAAAAAGGAAAAAATTCAAATACGTAAAGCGAACACTGTAAAAAAATTAACTCTGTCGAAATAAGGTTGTCAAACCCGAGAATGATATTAAATATTTGCAAAGTAAGTTTTATGAATAATACATCTTTGTATACATTTTAGAGATTTAATTTTGAAGTTTATTGACTTACAGAATGACGCATCTGAAGTGAAGCTCAGTGAAGAAGTGAGCTTTAATCTTTAGCAAATGGAAGCATTGTTTTCACATTACATTTAAAGTTCTCCAAAACAATAAATTCTCAAACCCTATACTTAAAATTCATTAATTGTAAAATAAGTAAAACTAATGTAACTAGTCCTAAAGATACAATACACACACACACACATATATATATATATATATATATATATATATATATATATATATATATATATATATATATATATATATATATATATATATATATATATATATATATATATATATATATATATATATATATATATATATATATATAAAAGACACAGTTGAAAGGGAAAAACCAGTATGCTCAGAACCACAAGAGCCAGGAACTAGAAACATGAAAAGATAAGTAAAAAATAGGTTTTAGACAGCATCTTGTCATCAGCGGTGCCGATACTGTCTAAAAACCAATGGATTGTTTCTAATAAGTATGATCTGAGCAATAAACATACTTAGACACCGTACAATCCATAAGAAACAGAAGAAGTGAATAATCAGTGGCTTTATCATAGAACACCAAGCTCGGCGCCAGACAAAGTGAAAGTTAAGTTAAGGAGACCGCAAGAAGACTGACGTCACAAACATTGCAACCATGGAGCAAATGGATTCACCAGCAGACTTAGAAATGACACTGTTTTATAGGCCATAATCACCTAAGTTAACTTAGACATTTCTTATGACTAAGAGTTATTATTATTTATTATTTTAATTACACTAGTTTTTATTTACTTTTTTAGTAGTTATTTACTAACTTTAATCATTTAGTTTTGTTTTACTAATTATTAGAAACAGAACATGCCAACCAATGTTCTAAAACAACCAATTATGTGCTTGGAAAGACTATCAGGGTAATAATTACGTTTTAGCACTACTAAAAATTCTTTTTATATGCTTATGCCTATTGTCCTTAGAACAAAGCCTATTTATTCTTACAAGTTGATTACCAATAATATTATTAAATACAGATTTGTGTAAGCATGTTAAGTAACTTTGATATTTTATTATATTAAAGTCATGTTCTGATCTTTTATCATAGAGATCAAAAGTAAAATTACTATGAGAATTTATTTTTATTTTTATATCTAAGAAGTTTATATTAAGTTTATCTTGGCTACTTTGTACTAGTTCTAGATTAAGAGGGTAAAAATTTAGGGCTATATTATTAATACTGCTATTAATTACAATTATGTCATCATATATATATATATATATATATATATATATATATGTATATATATATATATATATAGTGAAATCTCTATCTGTCGTTTTCAAAAGGACCTATAGTACTAAACGATAGATGCGGGACATCATGAAGAAATATCGTCGGAACTGGATGAAATAAACGATACATTCGAGTAACGATCGATGAAGATTCCATTGTATGTATATATGTCATAAAAATTATTATTATTCAATATGTAATATTTTTCAATTTAATATAGAATTCAAAAATTTTAAGTCAGCAAACTACTACTTTAAATTTAAATATGGCGGAAATTATAAGATCAGATGCTCAAAATTTCTCCTGGTTTTTGTAGGGAAACGGACAGTTGCTTTAATTTTCAATTTAAAATTGGAGAAATACATGTCTTGCTAATTTATCCGTAGATTTTATGAAGTAAGTATCCTTTCGGAATCAGATATACAAAAAGATTATCCGCACTTATATAATATTATTTTTAGACCAGAAAATAACTTATCTTTTAACATAAAGCTTAAGAAATTATAAGCTTCAATTTTTGGATGAAAACTGAAGCTGAATCGTTGTTTCAATTTTCTTATTTTTTTTTCCTTTTTATGCTTTGACTAAAAAGTAGAACTTAAAGGTATTTTCTCTCCCTGCTAAACTAAATCGTGAAAACTTGTCAAAACTATTATTAGTTCGTAAATTTTTCCAGCATTCCTTTTTTAAGTGAAATTGTAAGAGATCCCATCTAAGTACAGAAGTTTAATATTTATTTGCTTCTATTTTGGCGCTTCTTTTTGGAAAAAAAAAGAAACCCAAGAAAATGACATAAACAATTAAAGATAACGCAGGAGACATATTTTGGAAACTATGACAAAGTATTAAAAAAGTTAGGAGAGGAAAGGAAATATACAAGTAATAAATATATAAAAGAAAGGTAATGAAGTACAAATATTAATTTTTAAAAAGGAAGTGTAAAAAAAATATCTTATTTTTGGCTGTTTTCTACCGTCTCAACAACATGTAATTGTCGTTCACAAGCCTTAGCGGCGGTTTATATGACCTTCGTCTGTTCATAAAGGAGGAAAAATGTGTTTTTTCATATGGTATCGAACTCATTACCCCAAAAGAAGGAAAATAGACTTTTTGTGACACGTGATTTAAAACTGCGTACGGTAGCTGACGCTATTTCATGAAATCTTGAAAATTTAAAATGTCATTTGTTCAAATAATAATACAGAAGACGACATGACAATACTTAGCATATAATATGTTGACATTTTGTGTACAACATTTTGTTATGTTAGAACGGTCACAGCTTAACTGGATCAGGTAAACCAACCCTAACCTACCAACCCTGCTTCTGGCAAGGGTTGCCGGATCTAGCTTAACCTTAGAAAAAGGGAGTGAGAAGGATCAAGTCTCATTATTAATTTTGAGGAACCCAAGGCAAAGCAAATTTTGATTTACTTATAGCTCCTAGAAACTGAACTGTAACTTTTCCTCGTACTAAGAAAGGGTATGAAAAATTCAAAGTTCAAAACTGATTTTTTTGAAAAAAATAATAATCCGAAAGTTAAAAAGAAAAATTTAGCTTCACTCTGAGAAAACATCAACTACCCAAACTTACAGAATCTAAAATTCACTCTTGAAGTTACCTGAAAAATCTCCAAACTAACATCAGATACGCAATAGAAAAGAAAATCGTATTTAGAACCACGCTAAAGCAGTTCATCGTTAAGAGAATGCGTAAGCTGAACCATATTACTAGGTCCTTATATGCCAATAACAGCTTACGAGTAACACCTAGATCATTGCTTTCGAGATCTCGGTTCCCTAGAATCTTAATTTCCATCTCCCCGTCTCTCTGTTTGGAACAGAGTTATAAAAATGAATTTTATGAAGATTATAACCCTGGAGCCATACATAAAAGAAAATCGCCTCTGAAAGATTCATATGGAGCAAAAAACCAAATGGATCTCTTTGTTTAAGAGGAATTTTGAAAAATACAATACGCACTTATCCTGAGGACATTTTCACTAACAAATCGCGAATTTCTGTAGCTGCCGTATTCAGGGTTTACACATTAGGTAGATTCGAATCACTCCCTACAAGAGACACGGTGGAAGATCGAAGGCCTAGGGCGCTGACATTCGGTTCCAGAGTTCGAGTTCCACTGTTGACATTGATGTTTCCAGGCGTTGGGATTCGGCTCTAAACTGTAGGCCCGCGGACTAATTAATTCTTGGGAAGTAAAACATGATTGTAGTGCTCTCAACCAACTAACCGACCCTAGGAGATTACAGCACAGGAACATCCAAGTTTGAGACGGAATTCAAACCAGGACAAGTCACTGATTCCTTGCGATACTAATCACCACACAATGTGATTGCTATACACAGTCACTATGAATGACTGGAACTTAAATTATCAAAATGCATGTAGACTAATATTGCCATAGTAACCGACGACCTGTGAAAAGTTTTTTTGGGAAGGATAAGAGAGGAATTTATTGAGCGTTAGTTGACCACATTACCCGCAAAGATAGTTTTTAAACTCGTAACTCAACTTCTTACTGTCATAGTCGTAAGAACAAGGGCTTGATCTAGTCACTTGAGCTGCATTAGTTTTACATTACTTCATTGTTAAATCTCCAAAATGATAATACAGGGTCATCGAAAAAGGTGCCCGTGATTGCAGCGTGAAATAAAGAACTATAAAATGAACTCCTGGTGTTTTTTATATTTACCCCAAAAGATACAGAAACGAATCAAGTTTTGGACATTACCTACAGAAGGTTTCCATATGAGCACCCCTCGTCGTTCGGCACACATCTAGGCGGTAGTCGATCTCTATCCAGGTAAGCTCGATCATAGGAGTCACAGTCGCTATTGCAGCAATGATTCTATCCGATAAATGGCATAGTCCCCTATCTTCTCAGCGTACACAATGTTTTTCAAGTAACCCCATAAAAAAAAGTCTAGAGGGCTCAAATCGGGGCTTCTTGGTGGCCAAAAAATTGGACCGTCCCTTCTTATCCAACGTCGAAATCCATATAGGAGGACGCGCGACGTCACAGCGTTGGCGCATGCTCCAGCGCAGTCACAGTCACTATGACGTAGAAAAATAAAACTCCCAGACTATGATAGATCGAAATACCCCCTATCTGGCCAGTCACTATGACGTAGAAAAATAAAACTCCCATGCTATCTGCTGCTATGCAAAATCCGATCGGTTAATTGTTGTTCCCGATGTACACAATTGAAATCTCGGACACCTTTTCCGATGACCCTGTATATTGTAGGTTCGAGCAACCTCTGTCATCTTTACTGTTTTGTAAAATCCTCTTTATTACGTTCACTTTGTTCCCCGTTGTAACTATTTTTACAACATGCTTTATACACGATTAACGTTATAGCGATTTTATTATAGAATTAACATTTTAAAGTGATTTTTAACTTATAAACAATCCATATTCGACGTTGTAGTGGAGCAATCACAAACTCACCCCTTCAGATCTTTGTTTATGTCATTGGCTCTTAACCGCTGTTCCACGGAAATTATTTATTTTTCTTTTAAATATTTTAATTTACTGCAAATTAGAAAAATAATTAATTTCTATATCATTATTTTTTTAATAATTTATGTATTGAAAATCGCATGCCTATTTTTATTGTTAATTTTAAGATTTTGCTGAATTACATGAACAATGATAGTGCTCAGTAATATATATATATATATATATATATATATATATACAGTCGAACCTCCATATATCGAAGTAGCAAATTGCGCGAAAAAAATTCAATATATAGAAATTTCGATATATAGAATTGAGCTTAGTCTTATCATAATTCTCCTAAAACAGAAATTAAAGCTAATTTTCGTATACGAAACTCCATTTCTAATTTATATGCGAATTCCATTAAATGAAAGTTAATAACTAAAAAAAGAATTAATATGAAAGATTTATTGATTACTACATATCTTTAAATAAAAAACAATAATGCAAACAGTGGTTACAATAATCACAGTTACATTTTAAAAAAAATAATAACGAATATGTTGCTTAACAGTTAGTTTTGCGGAGAGTTCAAAGAAATGTTCGTATTTATTCAGTCCACTAAAAACTTCATCAGGGACATTTTCAGCGAATTGAAGTCCACGACGTATTATTTCAAATGCCAAAAATTGGGAGATTTTATTCTAAAGTGGAATAAAATCTCCCAATTTGTCTTGAAAAAAATGTCGATATATAGAGATTTTTTCGATGTATAGAAACAATTTCTCTATGTAATGAACATGGAGATTTGCTAAGAGTTCGATATATAGAAAATTTCGATATAGGGAAGTTCGATATATGGAAGTTCAACTGTATATATATATATATATATATATATATATACAGTGGACGCTCGTTAATTCGAACTCAAAGGTTCTCAGAAAAAAGTTCGAATTATCCGATGTTAAGAAAAAATATATAACTTTAAATGTGTATCACTGAAGAAGAAACACTCCTAGTATGTATAACCCCAGAAAATATATTATACTATGTTATCTAAAGTTAAACATATTAAAAAGCAATACAGACTTACCTTTATCATAAAATGAAGCAGAAGATATGCAGTATAAAGCAAACTTTTATTAAAAATATGAATTACACTTTGGGGAAAAACTGTAAAATGGATGTTTGGTTCTGTTTATGATGCCTACATTGTTTAGCCAACTTCTCGATTTGAAGTAAACATTTCAATTCATTTTCAGAGGAAGGTTCCATTTGAATAAATGCTTTCAGAGTATTAATAGAGTCCATTATTTCTTTTTCCATTATGGCCGCATTAAAAATATCTTACGGCAGGTAAGTAGAGAAAAGCCCTGGCAGTGTCCTACCGAAATTAGCGCATACGTCTTCGTTCGCATCAGAGTTTTGGCCACATACAGTTTGATAAGAAATATTGTGCCTTGACTTAAATCGAGAAAGCCATCCATCACTGCATTTAAAATCTTCAATACCCATTCGACTTTCCAATTCATCAGCCTTCGTCAGCACTAGGGGTCCATTTATCGGAAAATTTCGAGATCTAACATTCTGGAACCATAGCAGTAGAGCTTTTTCTAGAACTTCTTGGGACGCATTTCCCATGCGTTTCCTTCCTCTAGCAAATTTTGATTTTTCCCATGAATCTAAAATTGACTCCTTGTTTTTCAAATTAGTTGACAAGGTATTTTTTTAAATTCCATAGTCAGCTGCTAACTTTGTTTTACATTCGCCATTCTCTACTTTGTTTAAAATTTCTACCTTTGTTTCCAAAGTTAGAGTTTTGTACTTTCCACGTGTAGACATCCTGAATTTTTACACGTTCACACCACACAATGAGGAAGAAAAACTAGACCACATTAACTTGTCTGCACTGCAGTTATAACTGACGCAGCTCCCTAGAATCTATAGTAAAGACTAGTTTTCTGAAATTCTAAGAAAATCGATCCAAATAAAGGAAAATTGCCTTTTCGGTTTAGCACTAATAAGAAGGACAATAGCTACTAACGTTTAGCGGACATGCAATAGTCTAGGAATGCAGGCATGTGCCTATTTACACAAAACAGAAATTTTGACACACAAAATAATAAATTCAGTGTGTATTTTCTCCATTAAACGAGGAAAAAGAATTTTCTTTTTGTCAAATTTTTAGTTCGAATTAACCGAAGTGACAAAAATTTAGTTCGAATTAAGGAGATATTTTTAACATTAACTCCAATACAAGTTTTTGGGGGCCTTTGGATTAGTTCGAATTAACCGAAAGTTCGAATTAACCGAGTTCGAATTAACGAGCGTCCACTGTATATATATAATAGTGTTCTGTGTCTCTGAAAAGGTTAAGAAGCCCTGGTTTATATCTTACATAGTGCGTGACTCGAATTTTCGGAATCCAAAGAATTTCCGCAGCGTAAAAATCTTGTAACTATTTTACATATTTTTATATTGGATTCCTGTTTTAACCGTTTATGAAAAGTAGTTTTCAAATTCATGTTAACAAATGTAAGAAACTTAAAAATTCTGAAAAATTCTATTATTCTATGCTGTGTTAAATTTTGTATGATCATGTGGCTTTAATTATCAGATTCTCAGATTCAGAGGTTTTATCCATCAGTATTTATTGAATTCATTCGTGACTGGTCTCTCAGTCATTTCCAATGTAGGTTCTTTGTTGTAGCATTGTAGAACAGTCCACTAGATAACAATTTTTTTTTACCTTTTGTATATTCGTTTTTCATGGTGCACTCTAGGTCTGAACGGCGTCTGCTTATTGAATCATTATTTTCTTATCTATTGTCTTGGTACTTTCCGTTCATGACGAAGTCCAGCAAACCAACCAATCAACTTTCAGTCAATTTATATTTCAATTACAAATTTGCCTTACAGGGGTAAAAACTCCGTTCGATGAATGAACTCACTGAGGAATTTTCTCTGAAAAAAAAACTAATTAACTGTTCTAAATGTGTATAGAAATTAACATTAAATAAGCAAAGAAAATCGGAATAGTTTTTTCGATTAACAGCTCCTTTACTGCCCTTAGGACAGAACTTAAGAACCAAATAAACATCTTGAAACATGATTAAAATACAACAGCCTACGCTCTATCACAAGACGCAGTGGAATTTCTGGGAGGAAATTAGCTTATAGAGCTACAAGCAACGCAGAAAACTATACACACTTGCAAGTTTTTTGATTTTTGATATGCCTGGAAAGGAAACTATCAAAGTGTGGGCATTAATTATCCTATAATAAGTGCTTAATGAACACGTTAAAAATGAAACCACGAATAGAGTAAAAAAAATTCTCTTGTTCTTGCATGCCAAAATACGTGCTCCTAACATTCGATATCGCTATAACTTTAAGCGTTTTGCTCGGAGCGTGGCAGAAATAGAAAGTAAATAATAACTGATCACCGATTCTGAATTTTTAACAGGAAGAATCAATGTGTTTTGTTAGTTTAGATCTGATCAACGGTATCTGTCTTCCTTAAAGGAAAATGTCCTCATGTTTTCCTGGACATACCGGCGACAGTGTTTTTAAATTAGACTTCGGAACCTCTTAATCTGAAATAGTGCTTAAAGATAAGAAATACATCCCCTTGTATTGCAACTTTAATTTGAATCAAAGTGTTTTAGTTTAAACCGACTAATCATAAAATTACAAACAGAAGGTGAACTAGACTTAGAATGTCTAGATCTAAGGGAATCTTAATTAGATTGAAGTTTCTGTCAGAGTTGTCTATTAACCGTAATGCCCATTGACTATAATGTTTAATTTTGCTTCATGTAATGAGGTATTGACTTTTCTGAAACTCTATGAGTTTCTTTTGTCTGTTATGAATAAATATTCATAACATAACTGCTCGGTGCAAGCACAAATGGGAAATTCCGGATTATAATTAAAGTATTATAATCCCGATATGATTAAGGATTATAATTAAAGTGTTTTGTATTTTTTTATTTTCTAAATTACATGATATTATTATTATGTACTCGAGACATATAAACAAAATAAGCTAAGTCATGAATGCTGTTTGAAAGTGCTAGTCTTTATTAGAGTCTCTTTCCTTTAATAATTATTTTATGTAGCCCATGGTTATACAACTAATCTACAAACTGAGCATTTAATGTGCTACTTAAATTTTATGTAATGGAATAATTTTCAAGTGAAATCGAGATTTTTTAAATGTTTAACTTTTGAAAAAAAAAGACATCTTTTATATGGTAAGCAGAAACTTCGGATCATTTGTTTAATAATAAAATATTTCCGCTTAAAAGTAAAGTATGTCTTTTATTAGAAAATATTCACTTAGTTCAATCTAAATTAAAATATTCTTCTTCAGTTTGAAAGTTTAAAAAAATTACAAGTTTTTATAAGATGCTGAATATGGATGAACTGTTTGACATATGCTAACAAAATGCACTTATGAAAAACGTACACGATGCCATCATAGGGAATTACACCATTATTTAAGGAACATTGCTATCACTGTTTGCACTGTGTAATGCTTCCTGTAAAAGAAAGCAGACCAAGTAGTTATCAAATTGAAATAAACAGAGAAATTACTTCAGTTGTACGAAAGGGCAGAATTTTCATTCAGATAGCATTTTAAAATTCATAAAATTCATTTAGGGAATGTGATATAGTTATCCAGAGTGCAAAGCGTAAATCTGAATAGAACTGATGTTTTTTTCAGTTACTAATTCCCCCTTTGGGAAATGTCAGTTTTTTTTTATCTTTCATTGAGTTGCAAGCAATGTATAGAATAAAATATATAAATTTCCAAATGTGTTTAAATAAGCACATACACAAAATTTCTCATGAAGACGATACTTTATTACAAAAGTATAAAACACAAATACATATACAAGATACAAACACGACATAAAGCTTACAATGAAGTACACAGCAAATAAGCATCTTATGATATATCACAGGCATCAGACTCCTTAAGGCATAATAGCAGTAACAATTTACAAATTAATTTGATTATATTTGATACATAGCAATTTGTATGATCAGCCGCATTCTCACGAGATATAGAACAAATATATTTTCGTAAGCGTCTTGCTTAGATTCGTTCTATTTCAATTTTTGGCACAACACACACTAAAGCTACACGCAATCAAATGGATGATTTTTTTTTCAGAATTTTTGCCATCAGTTTTTAAAGTAATAAGCATTTGCTTCTGCTGATACTATCAAATACAACCAGTTTTATAAAATCAGCTGTACATAGGTTCTGAATATGGCAAAACAAGTACATAAGATGCATCTGCTATGAACAAAAATGAGACCCTTCACCATGATTTTTTTTTTGCATTTTTTTATGCTTCCCAAAATTATTTACATGATTTTTTTCAATTTTTTTCAATGCCCTAAGTCCGTAGTTTTGATAGGCTTTTATCACGATCCGGTGGTTTCTTTTCGATAAGTTTATTCAACATATCGATGAATTGTACAAAACACTTCAAGATATACTGACAGCAAATCTTAATAAAAGAAATCAAATTGCTTTACCGTCATGGTAATATATTTCAGAGATAACATCTCAAAAGCCGTCACCAATGGTTTAATTTTAAAGACCACCAAACAAAATTTTAAACTGAGCGAAAAAGAAAAAGTATTAGGAAAAGCAGATAACCCATAAAGTAAATGTAAAACTGCTGCGAATTGCATTATTGCAAGATAATGGGAATAATAAAAATATTGCCTTGCATTAATCATTATGAATATGCTATGCACCAAAAGACTAATTTTGAACCTTTTCACTACTTTTCCAACTGCGTTTTCAAAATGCGTATTTTTTTTCAACCAAAGATATTTTTGTAAAAAGTAAAAAGTATATATTTTTTGTATTATTATCCTTCCCTGCTCATTCAAAATTATTTTTTAAAAGGAAATTTTTTCTAAAAAAATCTTATTTAAGCATATGAAGCTGCAAATACATACAATATTGCAATGCTGCAATACATACAATATATCGGCGATGTATTCGTAAAAAAAGGTGCTTCACTAATTATTTTTCTTCAAGTAGCAAATAATATGCAATAAGTTTAAAAGTAAAGGCATGACGAGAGCAACTTCCAAATCTGTTTAGATTAAAGAAGCTGCGAAAGGAAACTAGTTGAAAAAATAATACCTTTGTGCGTATTTCAAAAAGGTAACATTCTGATACCGTCGCTTAAACTTACTACTCGGACCCGTACTCAATTTCTCTTATTAACCCTCTCTTAGAAGTCCACAATCAGCGTTGCGAAATTCAGCTAAATTTTCATTAACAGCTACTGCTAAACATTCCAAAGCAATTATCTACTTGTAAGTTTAATCCTTTCTAACCATCTCCGTAATTCTCCCCTCAGAATTTTTTTTGAAAACCAGTTCTTTAAACTCACCTATGACTTTCTTCGTATCTATTCGTAACCACTACAAAATAGTCTCCTCGCTAAAAGATAGAGAAAAGGCAAATAAGATCCGGGCGCCTGAGTTATCAGCATAAGTATTTTTCTTTTATAAGTCCATTTTATCATATAGTTTATTTTATACCATACTTTTATAAGTCGAAACATTCTAACATAATCATAAGCCTTATGTATGTTCTAAAGCCACCAAATCCACTAAGCAGTCCTCATAACTTAAAGCAAAAATCAAAAGCTTTCGAATCAGTTTCCCTCATATATAAATATGCTTAGTTATACGCTAACAATGACGGGAAAATAAACAAATTAAAAAAGTTAAAGTCGGATTACAGCAAAAAGGCAATATGATATTCAGAGATAAAGCCATCACAACCCTTATGAAGCAATTTTAAATAAAAACATTTTCCTGTTCATCAGAGAATACAGACAAACTGCTTAAAAACTCTGCGCAATAATTTGGAAATATCTAAATTTTGAAACGTGTGTAGTCCGTCAAAATTTTACCCATGCACTATTTGACAAATTTAACTTTTTTAGAGCTTCTTCTCACATTCCTTACCCTACACCATTTTGAACTATGGTTTTCTAAATTACATCTAAATAAAATGAATACCTAGAGATAGTCATCAAAAACTCGAAAAATTTCGTACAATTCATTGGTTGTCTATCAGTCCATGTTTTTACCGGCTCCAAGCATCAACGTGTTTTTGGCTAATCATGCTAGATTTCTGGGTGTATGTGCGAGCTGGAAATTGCGCATCTTGAATAGAACTCTGTTGCACTCGAACGGGTGCTGATGGAGCGTCGGACTTGACAGTGACATCAGCTGGGTTATCACTCTTCGTTCCCTGTTCGTTGGTCTTTACATTAGCACGGAATCCGTCTTTATCGGCGATGTAATCCACAACTCTAACGGATCCGTCCGCATTGCGAACTTCGTAGGATCCAGTGACGGTTCCGCTGGCGTCAGAAGATTCTTTTCTGGCACTGCTACCACCTGAGGCTTCTGCTTCATAATTGAAAGCATATGGAGATGGCTGGTATGATTGAGCAGGTTCAACCTGCAGATAAAGATTTATATTAAACAAAATGCATTGAATTTAAACTGAATTCTTTTTTCGATGCTCGAGGTACTCACTATGTTTCCATTCAGTCATACACTACTTGATTTTTCGTTTAACTACTTTATTAATGGGACACCTAGGTGTTTAACCAACGTCTCTATTTATGAGGGGATAGTGCAAGGTAGGGACAGATACAAAATAGGGAATTAAATCTGGAAATATAACAGTACAACCAAAATTAAGTTAGCTTTTCATTTAAATACTTTTACCCTCATTATTTTTAGTCGCATTACAGATTTAATTAAATAATGGTTATTATTGGTAACAAAAGATCATTTCATTTACATTTTTAAATAAAAAAATCGACTCGTTAATTTTCATTTTGACTTTATGATACATAATCAGTACGATCATAATATAAAGTGTCAGGGAAATTCTTTTTGCCTTAGTTCAACAGTCTAAGGTTCAAATCTATGCATACAAACTAGAGATATTTCAGATCTGACAGAAAAGAAAAACAGCATTTACTCACCCGTTGTTGGCTGGCGTAGGAGGTTTTGTACATATCTACAGATCCGGAGGCTTTGGATGCCGAATACTGTGAAGCTGCTGGGGCCTTGAAAGCTACTGGTGCTCTAGGAGCCTCAGGGGCTGGTTGAATGGCTGATGACATGAATGAGACGTGGGCAGGAGAATCACTTTTTGTTCCGAACTCATTTGTGTCAACGGATGCTTGGAATCCAGTACTGTCAGCAGTGTAATCGACCTTCCTTCTCCTTCCATCGGGAATAGACATGCTGTAATATCCAGTTACTTTGCCAGAGCCATCAGAAGACTCACTCGCGGCGCTGTTGCCTCCGTCCTCTAATGAGGCTTGGTAATTGTAGGAATAGGCACCATTTCCATTTCCCATACTGAAGTGAATGGGGGACTGGATGGGCTGAAAAATAATTAAAATAAGATCTGTGTTAGCCAAAGTATGTTGATAAGAATATAATGATGACTTTGATAATTCACAAACTAAACGCTCTAATATTATCACGCCATGGTTGTTTAGGTTGTATTTATTATGACACAGTAAGTCTAAAGATATTAAATACAAGTATTTTAGTTCGATTTTCAGTACGAAGATACGATATTACATGTCAATGTCGTAAAGCAATAAGTGTTTTATACAGAAAAGGTTATTATTTAATTTTTTAAGTCTGTTGTTATACTATCTTCTTAGTATAAGCCATGAAAAGTAAACAGTTCATAGGATTTAATCTCAAAAGCATAAATTGCAAGTAATATTTATTCCATTTTATTGATTCATAGTTTTAAGAAATTGTCCCTTTTAAGGTTTAAAGTAACATTTTGGTTAGACTGCATAATCTTATTCAAGGGTGAATGATATTCAGTTTGAAAATTCAATTACGTAATCCTAGCCCGTCGATTTTATTCTCTGTAACTCGGAATGAAATACAGAGCACAGTCATAGTGGAGAATGATTGTGTTGTCAGCTGTAAATATTACTTTTTTAATGTGTGATTCTTATAGAATAATACACGATTAAAGATACTCACTTGTTGAGCGCCCGCAGGTGCTGAGTACATGGCAGCAGAAGATGATGAGGGTTTGTAAGCATTTGGAGACGAGTAAGGAGCGGGTTGATCAAAAGTGGCTGTGGAGTAGAATTGCACATCAGCAGGAGAATCAGCCTTCGTGCCGAATTCATTTGTGTTGACAGTTGCTCTGAAGCCGGCTTGGTCGGCTGAGTAATCAACTTTCCTCTGTCGTCCATCAGCAACTGACAGACTGTAGGATCCAACAACCTTCCCGGATGCGTCACCTGATTCGGTTCTGGAAAGAGATCCATCATCCAAGTCGGCGGCATAGTTGAAAGAGTAAGGAGATGGTTTCTCGTTAGCAGATGCGCCGTACTGAACAGAAGACTAGAGAGGAAGAGAATAACGTGTAATACACAATATCAACTACATTGTATCAAAAAGAGTGATAATAATTTCAGCGTGAATGGAGATGCTATATTTCCTGATCTGAATAACAAATTTAGGAATACTTCGATAGTCGTCGCAAATCTGTAGTTATATTGAACAGGAATTCAACATACCTGTCCTTGGTAAGACATGGCGGGCGCTTGGAATGTTGATTTAATTCCACTTCCAGATCTCACACTAGTCTGTTGTACTGCGTAAGAAGCTGGGGCTCGTCTCTGAGCAGGGGCAGAGTAGGACTGGGGAGCTGCCGGGGCTTCTTGGGGCGCTGAGGAATAAAATTCGACATTGGCTGGAGAATCGCTCTTGGTACCGAACTCGTTGGTATCAACAGATGCTCGGAATCCATCCTGATCAGCAGTATATTTGATAAGTCTTTTGCGTCCATCAGCAGTGGCTAGACTGTAAGATCCAGTGACCTTTCCTGAGGCATCTGCAGATTCAGATCGTGAACTACTGCCATCATCAAGCTGAGCATCATAGCTGAAGGCGTATGGAGAAGGCTTGGTGTCGCTAAACTGAGAAGTTTGCTAAGAAAAGTGACAAAAAGTTAATGTTTGGACTGAGGTCGGAATTTAAGTTTTCAGTGGAATTATCATCGAAGATTACAGGACAGGTTTAGGGTAAAATTATTTCTCAATTTTATAAAAACTAATTAATACACATAACATTTAATTTAAATGATTTATCGAATGTCAGCTCTCTAACACCCCTGTATACTACGTGACAAACTTCTTACATTCTCCATTTAAATTTGATTTGAGTGTTATTAGATCATACTTTGAGAGAAATTTGAAAATAAGTAGGGAATTAAATCTAGAAAATCTAAGAGTTATATCAAAATTCAGTTAGCTTTACATTTTATTATAATATCACAAAAACAAAAATATCACAAAATCTATCGCACTATTAATATGAGAGAAAATTAAAGTTCTTACACATTAATGTTAATAATATCGGGTTCAAATTAGAAAATACTTATTCATGAGGCCTTTCTTTTTTGCATAAAAGAATGAATCTTAAGAGTTTTAAGTAAAATATTTTTCATCATTTAAATGTCCTGCTCAAATAAAAATCCATGTTTTAAATATTATATAAATTATTGCATTATCATTCAATCTTAGAAAACGTTTTTTATAAAATGTTGACTCTTAACCTTTGTTTTTCATTATAGCTGTAGAGAGCCATGTACTTACAAATACTACGTTATTAATGTTAGTGATTTTAAAATTTCAGAGTATTTAACTTACTTGAATAGGTTGTTGTTGGAAAGCAGGAGCAGAGTACTGAGTAATCTGAAATGAAATTTTGAATTCATTACTAAGTTAATGTATATTAAGCCTAATGAAATAAATACGCACAAGGCATTGAAGGAAATATACTAAAACGTGCAACAAATAAATGCTGCATGACTATTCAAACAGCTAAAATTAGTCAATATAAAAGGATCTTAGCCGATAGAAGTTTATTTTTAATAGCTTGTACAGATCCTATAGATAAATATTGTTCAAAAAATTTTATTGATTTTCCTGTGAAGGAATGTGATGAGTATCACAGAGTCACATTTGCACAAAATTTTGAGTATTCTTCCCCTTCAACAACTCAGTTGGTTAGATTAACCGCAGAGTAATCTCAGGACATAATTAGGCGTAAGAGCTTTTAAAAATACTGAGTTTTAATTCAAAATGGGGAGGAAAAATATTACTATTCAACATGCGTACGTCTGTAAGTAAATCATTTTGTACCTGTTGTTGTTGCTTGAAGGAGGAAGTCTGTCCGAAGCTGCTGGCTGCAGGCCCTTGCTGAGGTGCAGATGACATGAACTGGACGTGGGCTGGAGAGTCACTCTTGGTTCCGAATTCGTTAGTATTGACTGCGGCAGTGAAGCCTGCACTGTCAGCTGAGTAATCAACTTTACGCCTCCTTCCATCAGCAGCAGACATGCTGTAGTATCCGGTGACCTTTCCTGATCCGTCAGAGCTTTCGCTGTGTGCGTTACTGCCCCCGTCTTCGAGCTTGGATTCGTAGTTGTAGGAGTAAGCCCCACCACTGCTTCCGAGGTTGAATTGGATGGGTTTCTAAAGAAATAAAATATCGGCAGTGTTTAGTATGTTAAGAATATGGTAGTTGATTTTATGTAGAGAATACTTCTCAGAAATCAAATAGTCTCAAAGATATAAACATAGCTAGTGAACTCCGGGGGGTCATATGCCGATACTTTATCACAATTATTGGATCCTCAGCTTTTGGTGTGCAGATTTTTGGCATTTAGTTGCCTTCTTGATATTTGCTGGTTATTCTATTTTGAGAAGCCCATAACAGGGGCAAAATCTAAGCTCATAGTTGCTGAGCTGGCCTGGATATATCTATGTGACCCCTTAAGGTGTCTTTCAAGCAATTTTATCGACGACCCATCCAAGTTGGTAAATCTTTCCAGAGACTAAACTTAAGTTTTGGATTAATATTACCGTTTATCTTGGCAATTAACGTAAACCTTTTATGACGATATCTATCTCTTTCAAGAAGTACATTAAAGTTACCTTTTGAAATGATACAGTCGATGCAATAATGAAAAAGATACCTGACTAAAATCTAATTTACAAGTCTAATCAAAATTCAAAACTGATTTAATTAATAAATTTGATTTAAATGATTTCATAATAAAACTTAAAGTTTCGAAAGTAACTGTATACGTAATTGATTCCCTTATAAATGTATATATTACTTAAATTGTGGATTCTAGAAGCCTTTTTAAATAAAAATTATAAAATAAATCCTGAAATGTAGTAAACACATCATCTATCAATTTTATTTTCACCTGAATTCTAGAGACAAAAGTGAAAGAATAGCTTCTCTCTAAAACAATTATCAACAGTTTATTCAAGAATTAACTTTGCCTGCCATCCCTAGAAAACAATTTTTTTTCGTGTTAAATATCAATGTAATTTTCGTATTAAATTCCACCTTTTCTCTACATGTTTGTAAAATTAATTTAACCCTAATTTATTGTTTAAATCTCATTATGGCTATGTTAAATATGTGCATTTTGGTCCCACACTAATGTCTATCATTCTTTAAGCATATGATGGCTTCTCTTATAAGAAATAAAAGCTAATACTCTACATTGTTCAATAACAGCTGATATTATATAAGAGTCTTAATACTTTTTACAACGTGGTAGTGGAAATATTCGGTAACGATAATATTTATAGTGCCCGGTATAAAGGGCTTAAGTCAAAAAAAGTGATTTTTAGATATTTGTTAGTATTAATTTTAAAAAAAAATCTTTTGACTTGTATAAAAAGCTTAAGTCTATCAATTTTGTATACAAAAGTACATTTCTTTGTACAAAAGACTCAAATATAAATAATTGTTCTGCGATTGGTATAAAAGCCAATAACATTGTATATTTAAATCACAGTTTTTGACTTAAGCTTTTTATACCGGGCACCATAGATATAACCGTGTCTCTCGCTCTTTAGTCTTTTCCTTCCAATAATATTTTTCACAAGTATTTCTCACCTGTTCATACATGTTCTTCGTGGCGTAGCCCTGGGCGGCATACTTAGTAGGGGCTTCGTATTTCTTCTCCACAGCTGCGGATTTCAGATTCACATCCGCGGGGTTGTCGCTCTTGGTTCCGGGCTCGTTCGTGTCGATGTCAGCCCTGAATCCGTTCTCGTCGGCGATGTAGTTGACCACTCTGACGGAACCGTCCTCATTGGTCACTTTGTAGCTTCCACTGACCTTCCCGGACGCGTCGGCGGATTCTTGACGGGCGCTGCCTTCAGCCTCGTAGCCGAAGGCGTAAGGGGAAGGGGCGCGCTGGGGCTCTGGCTGGGCCTGAGCGGGCTTGGAACCGTGGTACGAGGCTACGCTTGCGTACTGAGATGGTGCCTGGTTGGAGGATATCAGTTGTTGAAAATAGCAGTGTTATATGTACATAAGGAAATTAATTTAACTGGTGATAAAACAGGGACAAACTACGTAATTACAAAATTTCTAAGCACTTGTAAACGGTATTTAATGCAAATACTTTCATAGAAAAACTTTAAAATAGTTCTTTCGTTTGAAAGAATATAGATATAAAATATGGAATATAAAATTACGATAAATGATAATAATATCACTAAGTTATGTTTATATAAATATCTTTATATGGAAAAATGTATGTATAATGTTTAAATAAGAATAAAATGTTTATATGCATATTTAACAATTACTCTCGTCACTGCGTATATGAAAGTTTGATAACTATTCAGCAATTTCGTTAATTTTCTTTATGCGTTTAATTCTCCCTTTTGTTATTTAACAACTATGCCTTAACCATTGTATTCAATTCAAAATATAAAGGTCATTTGATGGTCGTAAAGATTTAGTCGAAACGAAATGTGTCCTTTCGGTTTTTTTTCTTTTAACAAATTAATTTTTAAACAACTAAGAAGCTGCATTTATAGAACTTTGATGCAATATATACATTTTTTTAGTTTTGCAATTTCCGCAAACTGTTTTACTCAACAGGACATTTTTTAAAACATAAACTTCAAAACATAGGTTAATTTTTTTTTGTTTTTTTTTTTGGGGGGGGGGAGAGGTAAAATTACTGTACTATCAATTGAAATCATAGGGTAGAAACAGTTTAGTTTTAAGAATTTTAAATTTTTCCTTTTTTCCTCTTTTAATCTAAGAGATTTTTAAAAAATCGTTTTTATTTGTATCGGGAGAATTCATTCTGTCTGTTTGGAATTATACTTATGAAAATTAAGTTGACAGTTCGGTTCATAACGGCATTATCTTCTAACAATATGCATGGAAAAGGCGTGATTTGGTTTGTATAAACCCTTATTTTGCAAATTAGTATGACCTAAAGTACATCACATATGCTCTAAAATATTTCATACAGTTGTGATTAAAATGCTACAAGTTATTAGTAATTGAAATAAAAGCATTTATATCATCTATTACAGTGGTTTAAAGTTCCCTTTTTACGTATACTGCATAGGATATTTCTATGTGTACTACAGAACGATTATGATTTTGAAAGAGAAAAAAATATTAAGCTAAGCATGATAAAGATTTTCGAACCATAAACTGATACTGTGTTATAAAAATATACTAAAAACATATTTTATATTATATTACCCACTATAACTGATCTAGCCTTATAAAAAGAGAAAATTTAAACTCAGATTGGCATCTCAATAAAATGGAGCAAAGTCTTATCCTATGTATACAATACGAAATAATGTTAATACATTTTGTATGTTTTATTATATTTTCTACGTTTAAATTATACATTTAAAAATACATTTAATTTTAATATTTTTTATGTGTATGTCCAACTAGCAATTTTTGTCATTCCAACTCAAAACACAAAAGTATTCTTTCGTCAGTCTTTCATCAAATAACTTTTTAGCCTGGTGCTGAGATGTAAAATTTTTATTTTTACTCTCCTATTTTATTTTAAAGTGATTAAAAAAAATTTACCCTCTTTTTAAAATAAAATGATAGGAAATATTAAAATCTTTTTTCATTGACGCTTTAAGAAATTTGAAGCTTGTTTAAAAATACATAATTTAGATGTATTATATTTGATTTAACTTTACGTATTTAAAATTGAAGAAAAGGAAATATTTCTACAACTAAATGATAAATAAAATTATATTTTATCCAGTGACATATTTTTAACCTTACCTGAAATGTATTCTTCTTGGAATATTGTCCTCTGCCATCACCAAGGGCCAAGCAGACCGCTGCAGCAGCCAACAGAATAAATCCCTAAAATGAAATTTTAAAAGAATGTTAAAGTTAAAATAAGCTTAACACACTTAATTTTACAGAAAATATTTGTTACTTTGAAACTTTTTTTAAATCGTATGTCTTAATTTTATTTAACTCTGTTTATTTATAATTTTCAATTTTAGTATTATGAATTTGTATTTCAAGATTTTCAAAATTTCTTAGTTATAAATGAAAGATTAAAAAAAAAGAGAAAGAAATTAACTTTTTCATATCGAAAGAAACACTTTTACATCTTTCCGAATATTAATAAAATAATTTAAATTATTAAAGTTTTTTCTTCTCGAAAATTTTTCGAAGGTAAATAAATTTAGTATATGATGAATTATTATTTATATTTTGGTAATGCCAAGTTCAATGAATAGAAAGCCTTTTATTGGGTTATAGGGCAATGCAGGAATTGAAATATATAAAATTGAATTATATGAAATTGAAATTTAGAAAATTGAAATCTGCGTATTAACAATTCGATAGTCTTCTCAAAAGAATGAATAGAAACAAGAATGATTTTAAAAATAGTTAAACTTTAAAAATAAATATAAATTTTACACTAAGCTGTAAATTTATCTGGTAGGAAATTTAAAATTCTTTATTTTTATAAACTTTTCCAAACTATTCTACAGTATGTTAAATTTTACTGTGAAAACATCAGCGAGAAAATGCTATTTCATATAAATATAATGAAAAAATGTATCATTGTATTATTTATTTTCTTTTACTTATAAATAGAAGAAATTATTTTTACTGTTACATGAAATATTATTACTTATCGCAAGACAAGTTTAAGTTATTAGAAAGAATTTTTCTACGACTAAGTATTGATAAGATGTAATATCTAAACTTAAAAGTCTTTAAGCTTACACATTAATTTCTAAAGCACATCGATAACTGAGTGTAATGAAATGAAAGTAAAAACGCATACATAAAATCATATTCAAAGATGAAGAAAAAATTAGAAAATTCATTTAGAAAGTTGGATATTTTTCGGAAAAATTTTTTGATTCACTTTAAATGCAAAACCTTTTAAAGTAATGTTTTATAGTGCAAAATATTTTTTTAAATTCCTAAAATATTTTGTTTTGCTATTATTCGAACAAAATCTAAATGCTATGTAATTTTCTGAAATATAATAGCTTAAAATTTTTAAAGTTCCAAAATCTTAAAAATTAAAAACTGATTAAATATTACTTTCCTATTTTCGATTTTTTTTCATAGAATTTCAGTGAGAAAAGCAGAAAAATTTCAAAAATTTTGAGCTAGTGTCTTAAGGTAAATAAGAATAATATCGACAATGTTCTGAAAAAATCAAATTAATTTCCACAAAATAGGTTTTAAAAAAATTCAAATCTAAGTGGTGTTTTAAGTTACATAAAACTTTTATCTAAAACTTCTTAAGTTTCATAAAACTCGTAGAAATCCAAGCTAACTGATTAATCTGCTTACCTGTTTGATCATGGTTCTTCAGATCTCTTCGAAAGTGAGAGTGCCATCTTCAGGTAATCCCGAGCCTTATATACTAAACGGTGGTATGCTCACGTGACTTCCACAAGGGGGGGAGACCACACCAAAATGATCTGGATCTCCCCAAGGATGGCTCAATCTTCCTCCACTTGCTCCCTTCGGCAAGGTCATATCGCCCGATGATGAGACAACGGATTCTTTTCCATCAGAGAAGGATGAGATCTAACCCCGTTATAACGGTGAGTTAGGTCAGTTTGGCGAAGATTCGCGCAACTTGGCGAGAGTAATAAAGTATGACCTTTCTCGTATTTCAGAGTATGCGGATAAAGAACGTTTCAGAAGTTCTTTGTTTATCCAACTATACATGAAATATGAGAAATACACGCCCGCACTTGCACATGGTTGCTTTTAAGGGAGAGGTTCATGTATACAGTTAGTTCTATTTTGTTAGCTACTTTTAGGAAAAATTTTCCAAGTCATATATTTTCAATCGATTTAATTTCCCAAATATTTTTTTGCATTCCTTTTTTTGGCTCAAAGACGCTTCTACTTTCACTGAAACTCATTATAGGTTAATTTCCTACCCCCTTCTTTACAATAAAATCTATTATGATGCAGAAAATAAACCTTTAAGAAGCCTTATTCATAATACTTCTATATCATTTTCAAATCCCTTTAAATCGGAATTTAAACAGCATATTGTGATGTTCAGAAATTATAATAATTTTATAGCAAATTTATTTTTGAAGCTTTATTTGATACAGAAAACAAATATCCACAATAATAAGACAAAACTTATTAGACAGTTTTCTTCCTTTTAATAATCATTCAATACGAAATTATGGTAAATATATTATGGTACTTGTAGGCCATAAAATAAATTACCCACTATTACAGCAGAAGGCACGACTTAGCAAAATAATGATACCTCGAAATGGTGGCGTGGTGAAAGAAAAAAAAATCACATCTACCTCTATCGTTTATAGAAGGGATACTTTAAAAATGTTGAAACATGTTTTCTAGTAAATTTTAAAAGGTATGGTTTCCTCTCTTTGATGGATGGAAAAATCATTTCATCAAAGAGAAGAAGGTATGTAGTTTCAGTGTCCCTGTGTCTAACACTCTTCACTCGAAATCTTATAATTTCTTTTGTATGTAAATTTATTATGTATTTCTTTTCACAGGAGAAAATTAACATAAACTCTTACAGCAAACCTCAGTATTATATTTAATCACGTCAAAGCAAAAACTTTTCAAAAAACTGTGGCTGTAATTTTGATTTAAATTATTTTTTCCAAGTGTACTTATCGGAATTAAAGCTTTCCCTACGAGAATAAGGATTGTATGCAACAAAGAGGATATGAACCAGTGTCGCAACGAAGAGGAAGGGATTGTGATATTAAAACCCCAAAGCCCCAAATCTGTTTGTATATATATCTACTGTAAAGTCCTAAAAATTTCATTATTGACAGTAGTTTTCGTGTATGTGAAGTTCAATCTCCTCCACCAAAGGAAAAATCCAGACTTCGCCTCTGATATAAACCATTGACTGTCTGTATTATCCTAACATGTTTAACTGAAGCAAAAGATAAATTTTCTATATATATTACTATTATTATTATTACTATTATTCTGCAGCACACTTCCCACCTGTTCTATTGTTTACGACTTTGAAGTTAAGCAGATTTGACAATATATTTTGAGGCGCAATCCTACTGTTTAAGAGTATGTACTTTGTCTTTTAAATCATATAAACACTCGTACATAATACTGTGGATCCCATTATGACTGATTCTAGATTATAAGTCAGTGATATTCGTGAATTTATTCCTATCACTCTTCAAGCGTATTTCCTGGATTGACAAGTCAAGTTTTACGAAAGTCAGCAATATATCTATTATGCCCGGTATAAAGGGCTTAAGTCCAAAAAAGTGATTTTGAGATATTTGTCAGTATTGATAAAAAAAAAATCTTTTGACTTGTATAAAAAGCTTGAGTCTATCAGTTTTGTATACAAAAGTACATTTCTTTGTGCAAAAGATTCAAGTCGAAATTATATTTCTGCGATTGGTATAAAAGCTAATAACTTGGTATATTTAAATCACAATTTTTGACTTAAGCCTTTTATACCGGGTACCATAGATATTATCTTTATATTCCCAGCTTTTGGCAAAAGAATGTTCAATAGCGCTCTGATCTCGGAGACCGACATACTGCGGTTGGGGAATACCTCCCTACATGATTAGAAGTCTCCTTGAAATGCAACAACTCACTCCAGTTAAGTGAAATTCTTATAAATTCCTCAACATCTATGATTCTTTCTCTTCGAACAAGTTTACTAGCCACAGAGCTGGCCACTCATTGTTACTTACACGATGTAGATTCGACCGGATACCTTTCTTAGCAATTTTTAATATCTTTTAAAGATAGAAAAAAGGACAACCCTTTTTAAATTTTCTAAAGACGATTTCTAAATTTTCTTCTTTTTGTCCTTTTTCCCACCAAAAATTTGATGGAATTCTATCCCATGATAGGGCAAAATTGATCAACCATATGTAACGGTAGATCAGTTGTTAAAATATACAGCGCGGAATAATCAAGATGGAGGGTTCGGTTCCTGGCCTAGGTATAATGCGGTTTTATTGAGAGAGAGAAAAAAAGAAAGAGTGTGTAAAAGAGGCAAAATTTAAAAAAAAAGCATGGAAGAGGGTGACAAGTTGAATGTTTCTTTTTTTTTCCAACAGCTACAAATTTATGACATTTTTTTATATTTAATTCCCCAAAATATCTAATTTTTAAATTTTCAGCGACTTCTTTGAAATATTCTTTGCTCCGTAATAAAGGAAGTAGGAGTTTAGAGACTTCAAGAATGCAGAATTGAGAATATTACTCTCAATGTAAAATAGTCAAATTTAACCCCACCTGTGGAAGAAAAATACACCAAGTACAGGGTGAGGCAGAAAGAACGTTCCAAAGGTATAAGTTAATTAATTAATTAATTAATAAAATAAATAATAATAAAAAATAATAATTAATAATAAATAAATAAATATTTTTTTTATTTTTCTCAGGTATAAAAGATTTCTTTCTCTATCTTGCTTTGTATTTTTGTTACTGACGCTCCAAATCAGAACGTTCTTTCTGCCACACCCTGTATAAAGGATAAAAATGCAAATTGTTGATTTCTTTTATTAATATTATACCTCTATGAAGACTCATATTTGTACCCTGTTTTGAAGGTCTTTTGATATTCAGTTTTGTAAGAAATATCAGTGCCCCGTTGGAATGTTTTGGAACAATTTTTAGAAGTAGAACTTTAACAACAAAATTTAACACTACGTTGACACTTATGAAGACAATCAAATATTCTTCTTTTTTTTTAATTTCGAATGATTCTTTTTTGTAAGCCGAATTTAGAATTTAAAAAATCTTTTATACATATATCAAAATAAATTCCTTAAATTTACATTAATCATTCATAGAAGTATAAACTTTAACAGCGTAAGAATTTTTATCTCATTTTACATCCATAAAATTATTTGTTATGTCTTCTTATTTAAAAAACCAAAGTTTCTGGTAATTCGCTTCTGTACAGGTCTATTATACTCGTTTCTTTTCCCTTGAATTTTCCTGTTAATGATACTCGAAACTAAAATTCAAATCCTAATCATGAAACCAACCCAATTTGTGTAATAAATGTCTCCTCTGCTATAAACATAACATTGCAGCTAAAAATCTGTATCACTGATATTTTGCAAGTCAAATCGTTTATTCCAACAGAATACTCTTATTTCCTTCATAATATTTTTCTAATCTTCTCTTCTTCAATCCACTATTATATATTTCTTCCGAATTTTTCTAATTTAGTTTATACGTAAAAATTTGCGTAACTGTTAAATGCGGTTGCATTAAATAAGATAAATTATTTTCTTGCTCAAGAATAAACCATGGAATATATTTTAACGGCTTGACTTTTGAAACATCTAGCAATTTCAACAAATATTCACCGAAATTTTATCCCAATAAAATACAAGCACATTTCCGAGAAGAGTTTTATAGATTTCACATGGACCAAACATTTGGCCACTAACATAAACATTTGAAAAGACTGAGAGTTCTTAAGATGCTCATGAGAAATTTTTTACCAAATTTTATTCTTCGTGTGCTCACAGTATAGTAGTTGTTCTCAAATCTACATAGTACCGAACAGTGATGACACGAATAAGGTGTGATTGTGAAGCAAGGTATATTTTTCTGTGGGAGGATAGGTCTTATAAAGTTTAGGATACTGTAGGGGCCGCATTACTAACTGTCCAAAACCGCATGCAACCCGTGGACCGCAGATCGGACACGCCTGCTTTAGTTCATAGTTAAGAAAACTAGACACTGCAGGGTTTTTCTATAAACATTGTTTCAAACGCCTGTTTATTTAAAACTGGGAAAAGTAAATACAGTTCATGATCATTTAAAAAGTTGGTACTGAGAGAATGCTTTTAGACATTCATTTAAGGGCCTTAGGTGGTCTAATGGTAGCGCGTCGGCTTTCGGCGCTGAGAGTACTCGGATCGAATCCCGACAGGCGCCTTTGAATACCTCCGTGCGTAGGTCGGATATGAGTAGGTTTAATCCGTAGACTCGAAGTCCCTGTATGAGGTCCGAGAGGGTGGAAGACGGTACGATCTCCCTAGATGTCACCCCTGGGCATGCTCGATCAAAATTGAAGTGGCACATGGCTAAACAAGACTTTGATCCTTGTGGTGTAATTATAAACCGGAGCCGCACCCCTCAGCCTGTTTGCCTATATGGATCTGGTCTGGAATGCTTCCGGTCAAGAGGCATTAAAAACAACATTTATTTGGGGTCAATTTTTTTTATCAATTTAACGTAATCACCTCTCTTGAACCTTAATAACCTAGTACACGTTGAATCTCAAAATATTTAGCACACGCTGCCAAACTTAAAAATTTGCAATTTTCATTACGTTACGTTAACTCATTATCCCATGTGAATGCAATTTATTATTTTTTTCTTTTTTCTTTCAAAAAAAAAGTTTTCAGCTATCAGTCAAATAAATCCCCTGCATAATTTATTCTAGTATGATTTAGCTGAGAAAACTAATTACGGCAAAGGGCTAATGAATCGCTAAATATATCGCCAAATGCTAATGAGGAAATAACATTCGCCTGTCGAAAAGTCAAATTTTCTTTAAAGCGAGAAACTAATTTATGTGGGAATGTTGAAATCGTGATTATTTTATTTGTTGAATAAAGAAAGCGACAGATGGAAATGAAACATCTTTACTATTCTTACGTAATTAACCCTGAACGACGGATTTTCATTACGTGAAACAACAGCAACTAAAGAGAAATAAAAATACCTCTTAAAATATTTAAAAGAAATAGGACAAGTTCTACCTAATTAGAGCTAAAGAAGGCATCGCTGTGGACAAAGGAAACAAACACTAGAATATTTTGTTGGCCATGCGCTGTATTTATTATATAATTGATATTTATATACCATTTAATTTGTATAGATTGTCATTTGTCAAGTTGATCAAGTCTTGATCAATTTGTTTTTGCAGAAAATATTCTGAATTAAATATTGATGGAATAAACCAAAACTACGTGAATTTGTTGACCATTGTTTTTTTGTATTGACCAGATTATCGGAAATATTACTAGTGTAACTCGCAATATTTTTTCATTGGGAAAGGAAAGCCATTAGTACTGACAGTTTATGATAATCCTTTTTTTCGATACCCCAGAGTATAGAAACAGAGCCTATGATTACTCCGACATTTAAGGAATGGAAATTCAAAACAAAATACAAAGAGTCAAGAACATCATACGCACAACTAACCATAGGGCTAATTTACCCGTTGTTGCACCTTGCTGCTCTCATTCTGGAGGTCCACTAGTTTGATCTCTATATTTGCAGAAGGACATCTTATATTTTCTCAAATATTGCACTTCACATGGAAGGCTTTTTGGAGCAGTTTTTGATTCATGATAGGATATTGTATCAATTCTGGTTGATTATCCTTCATTTGAAAAGCTTTGGACCTGTAAGACTTCGGATATATGATTTTTTCGTATTTTGGAACATTTGACAAATACTTCAAAGGTTGGAAACATGTTTAAACTTAAAATCCATTGATGTTTCATATACACCTTGAAACGTAATCTGAAGGTAATTTATATAGATTTTTTCATAATATTAGGCTTGATAAATACTTTTCAAAACCATCAAAGGACATGGCATTAAACTGCCAATCACCCCCGTGTACAATGTGATGTGTTCTTCCATCACAATTATTCCTGGCTATAAATGTAAAAAATAAACATTTATTTTCCTTGTACTTATATATACATAAGTACATAAAAGAAGAAAAAATATTGTATGCCGTTAATACAGCTATAATTACTGAGTTTTAAGCAATGTTTTTCATAATTTTGCTCTCGAAAAAAAGTTTACTAAACCACTAAACTCTTGATGTGTCTCAACGATAGTTGCCTCTATGAATAATCTGGTTGTTTAGCAGCCCCAAACTACATAATTTTGCTCTTGAAAAAAGTTTACTAAACCGCTAAATTCTTTACTAAACCACTAAATTCCTAAGGTGTCTCAATGGTAACTGCCTTCATGAACAATCTGGTTGTTTGGAATCAACCTCAAACTTGATTATAAATGCTTGGAAAAAATATTAATACAATAACAATAATTTATTCAATATTTTTACTAATTTTGTTCTTGAAATAAAGTTTACTAAATCACAAAAATACAAATGGTGTCAAAACGGTAGTAGCGCTTGCGAGCAATCTGTAGTTTTTATCATGACCATGACTTCTGTCTCTAAATGCTACTGATAAACAATCCTTTTCCTCGCATCTTGCCACAATAATAATAACTGAGATTTATGCAATAATTTTAACAGTTTTGTTCTTGAAAGAAAGTTTGCTAAACCATCATAAACACAAGGTCTCAACGGTAAGTGCCTGTGTGAACAATCTATTGTTATTTAGCATCGCCATTAGTCCTGGAAACAAATGCTACTGATAAATAATAATTTTCTCACGCATTTTTCTTGAATTAGTAAGAATTTGGATGAAATGTTTGACCGATTTCTTTGTTACACAGAGACTCGAAATTTTTGGCCGAATTCATTGTTTCAGAGTTGGAAATTTTTAATGTGCCATTGTCGCGCGATGAGTATAAAATAAAAATACTTTCTTTCATGCTGGTGTTCGTTTTGAACCTCAATTGGTCCTTAAGTGGGTATTCACTTGTACTTTCCTTTAATTTTCATGTTAGACCTCGAAAGTTCAATTTTCAACAAATATTTATCTTTATATCCTGTTACTATTTAATGTTGACTTGTATACGACGGCTTTATTAGGTACAAGTTTGCAATTTTTAACTCATAGTTAGCTTTTACTCATAGTTTGCAGTATGTTACTGGTGACATTGAAAGCTATGTTTCTAAGAAATATCTAGCCTTACATCCTCTTACTGTTTATAACTTTAGCTTTTAACCGAGAACTTCATCTGGTACAGGATTGCATGCAGTTTTCAATAGCATTTTGAGTTTAATATCTACCTCAAAAATTGAGCCACATGCTAGAAAGTTCTTTTTTAATGCTTTGATGACTATGATTTTAGTGTATTGAGGTATGGTTAATATTATGAAAAATTATTTAATTTGCGTAATAAGTCAGCTGCCTTTGGGAATTCTATAGATTTTCCATACACAAAATATCGATTTAAAAATTTTCAGCATATTACTCTATAAATGTAAACTTACAGATATTTTTTAAATGTCTGTATTTCACAAATACTGATTTTGAGATACTGTTTTTTAAAAAAAATTCACCGATTAGTACACTTTTCTTCTCTCAGAAATGCTATAAATTTATCACAAATTTTGAAAATGTAAAAAATCTTATGAATGTTTTTTTTTAATGTATGGCATGTGAAATAGGTTTCCTCCATGCATTTCATAATTACGTCAGTAAGAATAAATCATCAATGGTTTATAATTGATATTTGATGTCTCCAGCGCAGATAAACATTTCTAGATAAATATTGAACGAGAATTTATTTGAAAATCTGTTTGTTTTTTAGTTTGCTCCGAACTGAAATCTTCTAAGTTTGAGTGGTGTTGACCGATTGAGAATGTTAAAGGTTATTCGTTGTATAACATAAAACGCGAATATATTGCAGAATTCTCATATTTCAAATATGGGATATTTTTATTCTCATAACATCTCAGAGGGAGACTGTAAGAATATTCTAAATATTAGAAAAGGGAAATTTTGAAAAGTTATATTTAAAAAAATCTCATAGCTTTTAAAACCAAATCGCAAGTTATGAAGAGATGAATGCTCCTGAAATTAAGCATGAATGGACATAAGTAGCTTTGGAATAAATAGCTTTGGAAATAAATAACTTCGGAATAAATAGCTTTGGAAATAAATAGCTTCGGAAATTCTTGAGCAAATGTGATCTAATGAATATTGCACTAAGTTTCTAATAATACACTGTCTATATGTGTGTATTTATTTTCTTCTGAAATAAGGAGTTTTGATCTCTAAAATTATATAAAAATAATTATTAAGATTCAAATCAGACTTTAAAAAATATCTGCTATTTAATTCAATTTCAGGTCAGAAATGAAAGTAAACAAATCTAGAGCAGATAAATATTTTTTAGAGAAAATTCACATTAAATCCATTCGAAAATTTAATTTGATATTTTAATTAGAAGTATAACACCTGCTTACACAAATCACGAATAGAATTCAATATTCTCACTCTCCAAGTTTTAAATCTTCATAGTCTAAGCCAAACAGGCTTCTTATATGAAGCTTCTAATGTGAAATGAATCAGAAGAAAGAAATTCCTTAACGATGTAAAATGATTTTTTTCAGAAGAGTTATGATGACAAATTTCACATCTTAAAATGTTTAAAATTTGCAATTAAAAAGCCAAAATTAAACATGAAATCCATGCAGTTCAATTACTTTGTTATTTTTTATGTAGTACACTGAAAACTTCTACGAGATAATACGCCTAAAACGGGCTATATTTTTTTCAACCCAGGTAGTAAGAAAAATAAATTCCGTTCAATAATTTACCAGCTTGATCGAAATTGCCGAACGACCAAAACGCTGGATGGAAATTGTAAAAACCATAACAATTGAGAACAGCGACTTATAAATATAAAAATGTAATTTAACATTTCACTCTACTTTGAATTACTTTTGAATTGAGAGAACCCCGGGAACACCTGTGGCAAATTAGTTTGCGGTGAAGCAATGCCGAGAAATATCTTGGCGAGAGCTTTGGCGAATTGTTTTCCACTTCCGTCTCCTTTCATATGGCAACCCTTGACCATTTGCAACACCTAGGAGCAGCAACTCTCGTAACTGCGCTAAGGGGAAAAAAATCGAGTGAAAAAAAAAATTCTTTGCAGTTCCTTCGCATTTCTTCTTTTTGTATATTTATTTATCGCCATAATTTTTATGAGAAGGGGATGTACCTTGTTTCCGTTGTTCAGATAGGACGTAAGAGACCGCGTGGTGTGATTTTGGGGAAAGGTGACGCAACGAGTCGATGTCTTCGGATTCTTTGTCAGTAGGGTGAATGAAGGATAATAAATGGATGTCAAGAGAGCAGCTCTCCATGTGCGATTTACCGATGTTTACAAGCTTTCATATAAAGTTCTCTGACCACATTTTTATCAAGGTATACTAAATAAAAAGCATATAGAATAATTATATATATATATATATATATATATATATATATATATATATATATATATATATATATATATATATATATATATATATATATATATATATATATTTATATTTTTATATATTTATATATTTATATATTTATATATTTTATAGGGCTTGTGACGACCCTGTGGTACAGCGCTCAGGTTTTCGGTGCTGAGGGTGCTCGGATCGAATCCCGGCTTTGCATCACTACAAGCCACTGTTTGTGTCGTCCCTTCATAGGGAGTAATGGTAGTCCGCCTATATGGTGCCACCATAATAAAATGGCTAGCAAGATTGCGGTTCTCTATGGCGGTAAGGATAAAATGGTGGTAGGTCCAAGATACCGTCTGCCGCATTGGAATATATATATATATATATATATATATATATATATATATATATATATATATATATATATATATATATATATATATATATATATATATATATTTCCAAAGATGCATTTAAAACTAGTTACATTATGACTTACAGTAAACTTGTGAATGACAAATTACGTAACGAACACTTCTTTAGTTACAAAATAAATTAAAAAGGATGGCTAGATGTTTAGCTTAGGTGGATGGCTAGATGTAAGACTTTAGTTCTTAAGGGTATTCTATTAACAATTACTTCACTATGTCTCCCTTCCGTAAATACATACTACGCTTACAACTGCATTTAGTATATGACTGTGTTTAAGCAAGTATTGTGCGTTGTGCATGAGAACACTTGTCGTATGCCGTACAAGCAATTGAGCTACTTCTTGAGTTTTTTTAAAAATTCTTTATCTGCTCCTTGCTAACTAAAAAACTCATTACTTTATTAATCTGAGAAAATTAGTCAATAGTTTTTCTTCAGGCCCAGGCGCATTAGTGTGATTGTCGTATTTGTGAATTGTTCATTGTCACAATCACACCAATGCTCCTTGGCCTGTCCTTACTTACTCGTTACATCAGTTCCTCTCCAATAAAATCAGCTTAGTTTAAATGTTATAATAAGTTCTGTATCTAATTTATTTTGCATGCTTATACTTTTAATATTAGAAAAATAATAACTACTGTTATTTATTTAAGGACATGAAGTATTTATTTTTGCTTTATATGTATTTCCAATTTAGCTCGTTTTCTTAAGACTAGATACTATTGAGTGAAAGGATGCGATTCCTCACCCTATGATTCAAGGACCTAATACAGAGAACAAGCATCTAAGGGCAATCTCTAAATTTCGTTTTCCCTACCTTCCCCCAACCCCAAGTGCAAGATCAAGGAGGAACGTCCCCCTTGATCTTGCTCCCGAGGGTATCCTATTAACTTTTTCTTCACTATGTCTCTCTTCAATTAATAGATATTTCGCTTACAACTGAATTGGTCATTTTGAAAAGGTTGTCATCTCCACTTTTCAAAAACTTATCTCCACTTTTCTCCAACTTTTCTGCCCCCCTCCCTAGTTTAATAAAATATTAACACATTATATTTTTGCATCAGGACTGATGCCTTATAAACATAAAAAATGCTAAATTTAGTCTGACTAATAATGCATAAAGGCGAGTTATAGTTTTTTATTTCTCATGAAAGATTTTTAAAAAATGGAGATGACTCCTTTTCAAAATGACCGATTCATCTACATTTATATCACTTTGTTAAGCAAGTACTGTACGGTGTGCATGAGAACATTTGTCGTGTATCATACAGACACTTAAAATACCGGAATGATTTTTTTAAAATTCTTTATCGTCACGTAGCTTACTAAAAACACTCATTGCTTTATTAATCTGAGAAAATATACTGAATTACAGAAAGTAACTGCCTACAAATTCGCTAACTTGTCTGTTATCTGACAGAAAGGATGTTGGACCGTTTTGTAATTCTCGGCAATTTTTAAAATCGATAGTTATTAATATAATTCTCCATCTAAATATAGTTTTATGAAAACTTATATTATCTGACGTTTACAGTTATATATAAAAATTATATCTAATTATGCTAATATTTTTTAGTTATTTCAAACATACTAAGTTCAGCTTTTGTAACATGATACCTTAAGCTTTTTTTTTTCGTTTAAAGAATTCTCAGAAGAATAAATAATGTTTACGAGGAACTTCTTGAGAACAATATAATTATAAACAACATCTCTTTGTAATTCATAATTAGCGGTAAGTTTCAAATTTGGGCATTTGTATTTGTGATTCGTTCATGAAGTCACCTAAACCTCTCCAGGTTGAAAAAGGACTAGACGAGTCAGTTCGATACAAGTTGCCAACTGTACAGTTGTATGCTTTATTATAGTTCTAAAGAAACTTTCATTTACAACTGATGTTCAGTGGATTTAACAATATAATTATAAATAAAAGCTCTCTATAATTCATAATTAGGGGTCAGTTTCGGATTTGGGTATCTGAATTTGTGATTCGTTCATGAAGTCACCTAACACCCCCCCCCCTCCCAAGTTGAAAAAGGACTAGACTAGTCAGTTCGAAACGAGTTGACAACTATTCAGTTGTACGCTTTATTATGGATCTGTAGAAGCTTTCATTTACAACTGATGTTCAGTGGATTTGCAAACTGATATTCAACGGCTTTGCAGACTGATGTTCAGTGAATTTGCAAACTGATATTCAGGGCTCTGTAGACTGATGTTCAGAGAATTTACAAATTGGTGTTCAGCGGATCTGCAGACTGATTTTCAGTGAATATGCAAATTGATGTACAGAGGATTTTCATATTTTATATAACATCATTTCTGTATAAATATATATTCTAAAGAGAGAATTTAAAAACTAGTTCAACAAAATTACCTTGGAATTTATTTCAGTTTGATTGCAAAACATGACATCCATTCAACTGCACAGCACACCTTTATGGACTCATGATAAAGGGGACTGTAAGATGCGAAGTAACATCGCTTGACAACACTTAATGATCCTAAAGATACCTAAAGAGTTTTCACACCTTTATCCCTAATTATTACGACTTCTTATACTGATTCTTGTTTCCAATTCATTTATCACTGACCATAAGAAAACTTTTGAAAATGTTTAGAATATACTAATAACATTCTGTTAGGAATTATTTCCTCGTCCTTTGCACACAAAGACGTACACCACCTTTCCTCGCTTGGAAAATGGATCGATCTCGCAAAATAATAATAATGAAAAAAGAAATCACTCGAAAGGAGTATTTTTTGACCTCCAATCACGAGAGTCTGAGTTGCTTCTTCACCCTAACGAAACCCGCTCGTTAAAGCGGAAAAAAAAAGGAAAATCGAACCGAATTGGACATTTTGAAGGTCGCGAGGTGCATAATGAAGTAATCGTTTTTTTTTCGTTCTTTACCAAAAAGTCTGTTTGCCTTCCTGAGTGTACAATTAATCTGATTGAGAACGGATTCTTGGAAAACGGGGTAAAAAAAAAACAGCGGGATTAAAAGAAAGATGAAATAACTGAGGATAATGTAAAATGTGGAGTGGCAAAAACTAATTATTGCATTATGTCTATAGATTTTATCTTAGTACTAGCTGAAAACCCGTACTTCGCTACGAGGTACATTCAAATTAAATACAATAGTGGTCAATGTATGCAATTAATGCCAAATATATATATATATATATATATATATATATATATATATATATATATGTATGTAATAAATACAACGATCAATATATGCAATTCATGTAAAGACAACGAAAAAAATATATTTTTAAGAAAATCGTAACGGCTATTTTTATAGGCAAAATAATGAAGAAGAAAATATTAAATTTAAATCTAATAGACCATACTAAAAAATATAGTACAGTTTGAGGAACATTTATTTTACTGTATTTTAATATTTTTTGGATAATGTCCAATCGTTTTCCGCATTAGCAAAAAAATTGTCTATTTCGTGGTTATGCACTTGACGCAAGATTAGTTTAAAGTATCACAAAAAGAAAAGAAACCACGTGATCAGCATTTAATAAATTAAATTCTAAAAATTAATCTTTAAAAATTCACCAAAAATTAGAAAAGGGAGGTAAATATTCGAAAAAGGTTTCATTTTAAAGGAATTTTTATGATCTTTCTTGTGATATAAATTTTATAACCCTCGGATTATTATTTTAAATGTAAACTTTCAAGAATGCTACAAAAACAGCTTACAAATTTAATTAAAAAAAATCTAAGAAGAATTTTTCAAAAATCTCTCTTAGTGCACCGCTACACTATAAGAAGAATCGCCATGGAAAATTTCAGCCCTTTAGTTCCAGCGGTTTGGTCTGTTAATTATATGTCAGTCAGTCAGTTACGGAACTGTTTTATATATATAGATAAAAGTACAATTACGTTATTAAATATATAAACATGCAACCATAAACTCTTTAAGTATCTTCATGTTTACTTTTCTCTACGTGACGACACATAGCGATCACATGACGACACGCCAACTGTTGCAACTAGAGTCTGTGAGCTTTCCGCATCTGTGGAACACAGGACCTCAAAGATAAAATGTTATTTAGAGAACTGTAATTTTCGAATGTAAGAAAGAGAAATTTTTAAAGCACACTCGTTTGATCTTAATACTCTGCTGAAGCTCTAGTTGTCGATAAGATTTTCTACAGGTCACAGCAAATTTCGAAATACTTTTAACACATTCAATGTAATCAAAATCCGCAAATCAAGTTGTTCTTCATAATTGCATAAACCCACATGAAAAAGGCAACAAGTATAAAATTATGTTCAGAATGAGTATGTAGGGATAAAAGGAATTTACTGGTTTAAATATTTAGGCTAATTCAAAATAATTTTCAAATTATTGATGTGTTAAATCTGAATTAAGGTGTTTTTTGATGTGCACAATAAGTTTGTCGTATGTTTCGCTCAACTGCAGGCTTAGCTGTCTTCTTAGCTGTAAGAACTCTGTTACAACACCTTGTCCATTATTCTTGGCTTTTAAAGATTTTCATCCTTTCAAAAGAGCTGTCAAACTTTACGTTTCTATAACAATGAGGGAGTACCCTTTTCCCTAAAATAAATAAAGCTTCCTAATCAATGTGTCTACTGACAGATAAAATATAAATCTTATATATTAAATTTTATTGACAATTTGATAAGTTTTCAGACATATCCTCTAGTCAATATATAAATTCCTCCATAATCAAAAGAATCCTTAATACTGATGTGTAAATCCTTCTTTTTGCATGGACCTTTATATATGCAATTTCATATAATTACATTCCATAATGATTAAGGTTTCGAAATAAAAATGTTTCATTTTATATAAAAAAACATGCTGGTTTTTAAGCATCTACTGAAATAATGAACTCATATGTTTCTGTTTGGAAAATACATTTTTATAAGTTATTTTGGTTAAAAAATATTATCGGAGATCAAGGCATTGAAGAATCTGTATGATGCGAACTATTATTCATCTCCGCTAAAAAAATTTTCTCGGAGATCAAGGCTTTGAAGAATTTGTATGATGCGAACTCTTATTCATCTCTGTTAAAAAATTTTCTCGGAGATCAAGGCATTGAAGAATATGTATGATGCGAACTCTTATTCATCTCTTTTAAAAAATTTTTCTCGGAGATCAAGGCATTAAAGAATCTGTATGATGCGAACTCTTATTCATCTCTGTTAAAACACTTTTCTCGGAGATCAAGGCATTGAAGAATCTGTATGATGCGAACTCTTATTCATCTCTGTTAAAGCTTTAAAAGAAATGTAAGCTGACAAGCTACACAAGATTAAACTACAGTCCCTCAAAAATGTAAACAAGCGAAGGACCCACAGCTAAAACGTATAAAAATGTCTTTTGTTGGACTGAAAAAAAATTCATATCATGAACATTTAAAAATCTATGAACGAATGATAATAATATACTTAAATTCATAGCCAGTAATTTCAAATAGTTCTAATCGGAAATACAGAATAGGTTTTATTGTTATTAAATTTTGTACAAGACTGATATTTTTTCATTTCATGCTTCATATTGACTGAAATTATATATATATATATATATATATGTAATGATAACGGTGGTGTTGAACAAGACGGTGAACTCGTATCCATCAGGTAGGAATAATCGTAGAGTCTCGGACCATTGTAGACGTGTTACTGGAGGGGCAGGTGAAATGGAGAATCAACTCAAATCGAATCCAGAAGGGAAGAGACGGCTTGTTTGTCCATAAAGATGATTTATTGTCTGACACAATCTCTGGACAGTTTTTTGTGCCTTAGCAGATGGGAGGCACATAATTCTCTGAAGCTACATTTTTACAAAGTACTTATTTCGGAGTTTGCCGGAATACATATACAAAACAAAGGGACGCAGGACGCTAGAGGGACATCTTTTCAAAACAGCACAGAAAACACAAAAGCTTCAAGAACGCTGATCCCTCACCCGAAGTACGGGTACATTAAACTTCTAATTGGTCAGATAAAGACATCTGACCTCTCACGTCAGATGGCGAGATCTGCTTTGGAGTTTTCTAGAACATTCCGTTATATAAGTTTTCTCTCTACTCGTGGAATAGGGAAAAATATAATCGATTACTTAGTTTATCTCTAGATCAAACTTTGGATTAAGGGACGATACTTTATTGAGATAAAATGAAAGGATTTCAAATAGGCGTTTTATTTAATGAAAGTGAAAGGTTATTGTTTCACACACACACACACACACACACACACACACACACACATATATATATATATATATATATATATATATATATATATATATATATATATAGATAGATAGATAGATAAATAGGTAGATAGATAGATAGATAGATGTGTGTTTGTTTATGTAGATCGATCCTGCACTACGTTTGTCAAGCTACGTATGAATGATATTCGTTTGCTCAGTATATCTGAAAATGAATGTATCATATTCAAGGCACGAATTAGAAAAAGATATTCAATATTGAAAATTCTATGGCAATTTAATAGTCTTTGTTCAGAATGTAATTTTCATGTCTTTTGACTGACAGAATTTATAAATTTTTTTGCATAAGGTCAGAATAGGATATTCAATGTTGAAAATTCTATGGTAATTTAATAGTCTTTGTTCGGACTGTAATTTTCATGTCTTTTGACTGACTGACTGACATTTATAAATTTGTTTACATAAGATTAGAAAAGAATATTCAATGTTGAAAATTCTATGGCAATTTAATAGTCTTTGTTCGGACTGTAATTTTCATGTTTTTTGACTGACCGACATTTATAAACTTGTTTACATAAGATCAGAGCGGTTGAAAATCTCTACAAAAGTATGTGATGACACTGAAACTGACATGGACAGTTCCAAACCACCTGGGAGTTAAAAAGTTCTATATTCTCAAGTCAAGAGTAAGAGATGAAAGCATTATGTTCTTGATAAATTGATTCATTAATAAATAAATAAAGGAAACAAGATGTAAAATTAGATAGACATGAAAGAGACTTTTTTTTATACTCACGCAGCGTTTTCAATGTTTTCAATTTCTGAGATTTATTGATAATTAAAATTTTTCTTCATTCATGAACTTGTTAATTTTTTTAAAACCTTTTACTCTTCAATTATGTGCTATAATTCTGATTCATTTGTGTATAGGAATGTATTTAGGCATTAACGTTTGTTTATTTATTTATTTGTTCATTTATTTGAAGTATTGAACCAAAATCTTTGAAATAGCTTGCAGTATTTTTATGAAGAACTCAAAGCAGCATTTTCCACGAGTTACTTACTTTTAATTAAAATTTTCCCCCTTTGTTGGGGACGAAAACGTTAGGCATCATTTAGCATCTGCTTCTCTCTTACCATAAAAAACATTCGGCACATCAAATTGACTCCAATATCTTCTGTAAAAAGGCACACTGACAGACAGGAATCCTTCAATGTGGTCGTTAAATTTTCATGAAAAAGTTTTTCCTGTTTTAGCCTAAGTTGTGGCTTTATTACTCGCACATTAGATTCACTTCCATTGTTTAGTACTTCCGTTCTTTGGATTGCCCCAAAAAGCGCTCATAGATCTGTTCTGTACACCTAGATAAGGGGAGACTGTTTTATTCAAAGCTATTAGTGAGTTATATGCTTAAGGTATACATGAGTGAAGAGGACTCCGTACGAGGAAGAAGTTTCCGCCTCGGAGTCACAGAATACTTAGGCATGACGTAAAATTTTTGCATAGGATGATGTACAAGCATTTTGAAGCATGCTTGTACAGGAAGCATACTATGGAAGCATTTTGAAGCATGCTTGTTTGAAGCTGCATCTTATCCCTATATACATTTAAGAAAAGGTAAGTTTTTATCTTAACAATAACACGATCAATTTAGTTGAATTTGTGGACTTAATTCCTTCTGCAAAAAGCTCAACTGTAATTTTGTTTTATTTCTACTTGATACATTTTTGCATTGAATAATACGCAATTTAACATAATTAGTACGTTTCAGACTTACAAAGCAGTCCTTTCATTTATTAAAACTTCACCTCTGGAGGTGCGGGGTCAAGTGTTCTGGTCTCGTCACTTGACTCGGTTCTAAATTACGGGACCGGCTTGTAGAGGATAATGCTGGCCTCCTATACGGTGCCCCCTTAAATGAATGGCCAGCAGTCTCGCCCTTTACTGAGAACATATGACGTCATAGCCAATCTTCCGGGCATTTGTAATAAATAAATAAATTTATTAAAATTATTTTTCTCCTTGTCTTTCATGAAAGTACTACTTAATATATAAGTAAACATTATAGGATTTAATTTTCAGTGGAAAGAAATGATCAACAGTCAGTCTGAATAATTAAACATACACAAACATAAATACATGCACGTGAGAGAAAGAGTGGGAGGTAAATGAGCGGATGAGTATAAACACGGGGAAATTTCTCTATGGAGGCCAGCAATGGTTCAGAAAGAGGGGTCGCTGTCGAAAAGGTTTTTTTTCCCATAACATTGTCTCTATGGTGTCTGCAATTGATTTTTAAACAAAATATGTCCGTTGAGAAGGATGGCCGTAGAATGCGGGCAGCGTATACAGAAGTTTCACTGTATATGCTTTTTCCGATACTGCCAATTGTTAGAGACTCATATTAATCATGTTTATATGAATTTCTAAGCACGACACCTGGGAAAATTCTCATGCATGTTGTTAAAGTATTTTAAACATCCCAAAACTCAGAAAATAAAGGACTCATTTAGTTTTGCCACGTCAGGATTCTGCAAGCCAAGTATTGAGACAAATAAATTGATGTTATTTCTGTTAATCCTTTCCTTAACAAAGTTTTTTTTTTGTGAAATACTAAAAGGCTAAACTGAGCTGAAGAAACGCAATCATAAACTGGTGAAATTAAAATAAATTAAAAGTATTTAATTTATATCTGAATCCAAGCGTTGCAATGCCATATTTAATATACCTAACATTACGGACACCGTAAATATTTCATTGCAATAGAATCGGAAACTTTAGCACGTTGAAAACTCTTGATTTTTGAGTTATTAAAAGTGCTATGAAAAATATTTTAAAGTTAGAATATTAAGAGTATATCCAATACGTGTTAGTATTGATAAAAAAAAAATCTTTTGACAGCAATGAAAATTTGATTATGAAAAAAAAATACAATATTGAATAGAAAATTTATAGACCTAAGCCTTTTACACCAGTCAATATATATATATATATATATATATATATATATATATATATATATATATATATATATGTCGGATGAGAAATCCACCAGAGGGTGCTGTAGGCAGCGTCATGATGAACGTCTACGCGGACATACGCCGATGGGAAGCTGGCGTATGCGGACACAGCGGGCCGTATACAAGAGCTAGGACAATATTAGAGTTCACGTATTTACATTCTGTTATATTTTGTCATACTGCGTTGTGCCGATTTATCTAATTTTTAATAAATTATAGTCGGTAAATTAACGTTTAGTTACTGAAATACCCCTGGACGGCACTTTGATATTTGTATCTACTCCCGGATCTCATATATATATATATATATATATATTTTATCAATGCTAACAAGTATCTAAAAATCGCTGTTTTTGCCTCAAGCCCTTTACACCGGGCATCATAGATGTATCACATATTAATTGTAAAATTCCGACCAAGCATTTAAGAAAACCTTTCCATTGAAAACTCATGTTTCTGATTTTTACATTTTCTTTACCATTTTATCAAAATTGTTAAGAATAAAATGTGTTTTATAGTTGTCAAAGAAAAAAGTCAAAAATAAATAAATCATACTAATGTTCAGATTTAATCGCGATGTAACTCTAACTAAAGCTTCTTATAAATGCTTGTATTTCCTTTCACATTTAATGATACAGTCTTAAATTCTGTTTAAAAAATATCTCAATTTATATATATAAAACAGTTCCGTAACTGACTGACTGACATATAACGCACAGATCAAGCAGCTGGACATAAAGGACTGAAATTTTGCATGGCGATTCTTCTTATAGTGTAGGGGTGCACTAAGAGAGATTTTTGAAAAATTCTTCTTAGATTTTTTAAAAATTAAATGTTTAAGCTGTGTTTGTAACATTCTTTAAAGTTTGCATTTAAAATAATAATCTGAGGGTTATAAAATTTATATCACGAGAAAGATCATAAAAATTCCTTTTAAAAAATGTAATTTTTTTAAAAATCTTTGCCTCCATTTTCTGATTTTTGGGGAATTTTTAAAGATTAATTTTTAGAATTTAATTTATTAAATGCTGATCACGGGGTTTGTTTTTCTGGTACTTTAAATTAATTTATCGTCACGTGCATAACAACGAAATAGACAAAAAAATATTTTTTTTTTCTTGCTAATGCGGCAGACGATTGGAAATTATCCAAAAAAATATTAAAATACAGTAAAAGAAATGTTCCTCGAACTGTACTATATTAACTGTACTATATTCCTTAGTACGTTCTATTAGATTTAATTTGAATATTTTCTTCTACATTATTTTGTCTATAAAAATATCCGTTACGATTTTTTTATAAATATATTTTTTCGTTTTTTTTACATGAATTGTATACATGGATCGTTGTATTTATTATAAATATATTTATACATATTTTTGGCATTAATTGCATACATTGACCGTTGTATGTAATTTGAATGTACTCCCTAGCGAAGTACGGGTTTTCAGCTAGTATTCAATAAGGATTCAGTGCCACTTAGTCTAGAACATAGGTGCTTACGTTTGAAATTCAAAAATACCTCTTTTGTGTGTTGGTCGATGTTTAACAAATTCAATGATTTTTAAAAATTCAATTTGCAAAGAGCCGAAAAAATACGAATTAATCATTTTATAACGCATCTTATGAGTTATCATGGCATTATTTTATCTGTTGTACTAGCCATGATTGTAAATCTCGCTTTTTTAAGCATCGGCTCTGAAAGCAGCAGCAAAATACCCTTCTATACTCCATCTAGTATTCTGAGTCTGACCATCGCTGTCTGAAACGGAGAAGATAAATATCAACCAGGCTTTTATTTTTTCCTTGCAGAGGTATATCACGTTCTTGACATTTCCCGACACCTTTCTGAAACACCCAAAATTTTATATTGTGTGAAGTCATAAACATGTTATTTATTGAATATTATAATGATTAAGATAAAACACCACAACAGGTTGCAGGCTTTCTTTGAACATTCTACACTTGAGATCCATTTCTGGCGATAAACATGAACAACTCTGTGAAAAATTTTAACATCACTTTTGGCAGGTTACGCCCTTATTTTTGGCACTCTTCGACATAAGTGCCCATTATAAGGGTGTAACCGGTAGAAGATGGTTTCTAAAACTACCAGAACTACATGTTTCACGCTTTAAAAACTTATGTTAAGGCGTTTTGAATCCTTTTATTAAACTATGTCCCATATTCAAGCGTTATTTAAAGACCAGTTATACTTTCTTGACACAGCAAATAAAATATCTTCCGTCAGGATGTTTTGCGCAAACTTGGTACGGCTTATCTCAATTTCGGCATCTCAAAGCTGTTGATATCTGCTTACCCTGCTAGGAGATTTTTAGACCCATGATTTAACATTCCCAGTTTCTGTTGATTATTGCCATTATTTGTGTAGTTTTTGAGCGCCAGAGCGTCAGAGTGGGGCTTCGACAGTAGTGCTCCTCATGATGGCTAGAGGAGTCAAACGCTTTAGCCTTGGATAGGCTTCTTTGGCCTATTTTAAACTGAAAATGAAGAGGGAAAACTAGAAGAAAATTATTATTTGTATCAAAAATTGTTATTTTTTGCGTAGGAGGATCTCTTTGTTGAGTTTATAGCAAAAGATTATGAATATAGCTTTTAATTGATTAGTAAATAAAAAATTGTTAAATATGTATTTATCATTGATTTTCATGAGGTGGACTTTTTTCTAGTATGTCGACGAAAAAGCTAAAAAATGTAGTTTTTAAATGGTAGGTAAATAAAAAATTATGACAATAATGTGTAAAACAATAAAAAATTATCATTATTACTATTATTTTAGAGGGGATTCCTTTGAAACAATAAGGGTAAAATTCTAAAAGAACTAGCTCGAAATTGATAAAAAATATGTGTTTTATGATGTTTAATAATTTTAGTATAGCAGTAGGTTGCAAAACTGGAGATCAAAATCCTTTTTAATATTTGATGTCAAACTCGCAAGTATATGAAATTCGTGAATGTTAAATTTGCGAAAATTTTACAAGTATTTGTTTGTAAAATATCAAAAATTGCAGAATTAATTTGATTTTTTATTATTTGATTGGAAAAGAGAGGGTGACGTCATGGTATCGTTTTCTAAAACGCAAAATCATTAAAAGCATTGCTAACTATTTATAAAATTTATAAACTTACATACATTTTCTATGTTTTCCCGCATTTCCCTCTCCTAATATCATACATTTTAAGGAGCAATTTGTAAAGGAAATTAACTATTCATAATATTAAACTTCTTTGGTATACTTTAAACCTGAAAAAACTGATGATAGGCCGCAGTAAGCAGAGTCTTGCAGCCATTAGAGTATAACATTAGTTTTGAGTTGTAGTCCAACAAAAAATTATAAACAAATAAATTTCCAGTGTGAAAGACCTTGTATTGTCCGTACATTTTAGGAAGGATAAACTTTCACAAGAAATTTAGTACCATTTAGAAATATTTTAAAACAGAAAAGTTTTTCTGAAGTTTTGGAGAATTATACTAAAGTAATGCTTAACTCTTGAACTCTGTTATCGTGAAATTACGCAAAATGGTGGGTTGTTGATAATGTCCTGCCAAAGTTTTCAGCTAGCTTCGATTAAATATTACTGGACTATCGGCTCTGGAATTGGGATAAATAATTATCTATTCGACCATATAGGGTAGAAAGGGGCATGTTGGCCATATGCGCACGTTGGCCCATCTGCGATATTTTTAAAACTATCCGGTAGATTACGTTACCAGCTAAGCGACGCGTGTCTTAGCACGTTTACTTTCACCTATAACAGTGTCAGCAGCGAAGAAGCAATCAAACTAAAGCCACTTTCAAATTTTCACTGAAGTGAGTTTTTTTTTTTGCACTTATAAATAATCGTTTTTTATTTGTTTCTAAATTAAAGTTTCACTTAGGTGAATAGCAGGCTAAAAGATCGTTGTTCAGAGCTACTTTTCTACCTACTGATTTGAAAAAAAATATTACTAGAATATTTCATACAACGACCAAAAGCCAAAATGGCGATATGGGGCATGTTGGCCCTTTTAATCCGGGGCATGTTGGCCCAGTGGCCAAGATGCCCCGCAGTCCAGGAGTTTCTTTTCTGCATTCATAAGTCTATGAAAGTCAATAAAATTATCAATATATCAGGAGAAGACTGGATTCAATGTACCAGGTACAATCGTTGGGCACATGAATCATGTGTCACTGGGGACACGATATTTTATTTTTGCATTCATTGTGATGATGAGAAAGGCAGTAGTTCAGCTGGACAAAATATCTTTTCTTATCCTTTGTGTCTTTTATATACCATATTAATATTATAGTTGATATTTTATGTGTAAACATTAAAAGCATTGCTAACTATTTATAAAATATATAAATTCACATAGATTTTCTATGTTTTGCCATATTTCCCTCTCCTAATATGATGCTTTTTAAGAAGGAATCAGTGAAGGATCATTTCCATTTAGAAATCCGAAAATCAAATCAACTTAGATGGCCAACCTGTCCCGTTTGATGGGGCAGGTTGGCCCAGTGACTTGATGGCCTGCTTAGCTTCATATAGAAGCTATTAATTAATATTTTTCAAATTTTCTCATACGTGGTTATGCTTTAAGATGTGCTGATTTGTACAAACTAAAAAAAATTAAAAATTTTAATAAATAATTTTTTTAAATATTGAAGAAAAAATGGGCCAACAAGCCCATAATTTAAGTAATAATGATTATTTACTGCATGATTTTGAACTTACACTTTATAATACTGCAATCAATTTTTGCATGTTAAATGAATTGTAATAATTATTGAACTAGGAATATTTCGATTCTAAGCAAATTAATTCGTTTCATTTAAAATGTTAAAAATGAGAACAATATTAAAATATCTAACATTGTTTTCCGCAATGATCCATAGATACTGCAAAATCTTTACAGGAGAACTAAGCTAAAATATTGAAGAATCTAAAAGCATAAATTAAAGGCATTTACTTTTTAAGCGTTCTTAACATTTTAATGCATTAAACTTAGTAGAGGAACTAGAGTTAAAATCCTTTAGTTTGATATTGTGGATATTTACAAGGTGTAATGATATAGGCAAAATGTGTCAAGCTTAGCAATACAGATCAATCCTACTTATTAATATTTAACGCTTTTGATCATTATTTATCATTTTTTTACCCCTTTTCTCTTTCTTTCCAAAAATTTTTTTCTCACCTATTTAACCTGCTTGATTTGAAAAAGTTAAGATATAATGACTCTGATTAAGCTAGCGTCCCCAGCAAAAAGGTCTACCTTGTTCTACGCGATAAAAAATTGCCTTAATTCCGATAAAATTTGAAATTCTCCCCTGGGACTTGTTTTTCTCCCTCCGTTCTTTAGTTATTGCTCTTAGATAGGGAAAAAGTGTGTTACTAGAGCAAGCTTGTATAAACGGAAGATAAAGAACAAGATTTAAGCTTAAAATTCAATACTCGTCCCATGAACTGCTGGCAATCTGTAGCATTTAACAGTTTCAATAGAATTATCAACTATCGTTAAAAAGTTAGTTGTTTACATCAAATTTTGAGAGTTTTCGCTTTCGGTGAAGTAGAGAAAAGGTTTTTTTTTTGTGTTTGCGATAAATTCGAAATGAGGGCGTATTTGTGCATCTGCATTAATTGTGTCAAATACCCTACATAGATTGTTTTCTGAAAACCTTAAAATGATAAAAGAGTATTTTTTTTTCCATTTAAAAGTCTAGAAAAGTCTACTTAAATGAATTTCTTTTTTATAAACCATGGGCCATTAATGAAAATACTGAAAGCACACAGATGAAAAATATAATTTTTTAACACTAGAAAGACGGGAGTTTTTTCTTACTAAAAGGCTGAACGCCGTCATTTTGAAAGTTGGAAATAAAATCAAGAATATAAAATATTTAATGTTTTTTAAAATGGTTAAATACCTTAAATTTTGAACTATTTCATACCAATATATAATAAATTAGTATATATTTAGTTATATAGCTAAATATAACAGAGCTAGATAATTATAAGAAGAATGTAGACAAAAATATTTATATATTTAATTATATTTGCCTTTTTCAATATAAAGATATGAAGCAACTGCGCAATCTTTTATAGAAAAGTTATTTATGTTTTCAATGCTAGGGTAGGTTCTAAGTTAATTTGTTTGTCAGTCTATGCCCCCCTTTTAATTTTTTGCTTGTGTTGATTGTTTATATTTTTATACTTTATATATTTAGTTATATTTTTATGCAGGTATGCCGAGCTGATAACGAGATATGGTTTATCCATAAAAATATAATGCATGGTTTGTGCAGTCCTTATTTTTCAACACCAGTATTTTCGAAGAGCCAATATTTCTGCTATTTGCAAAAGGGGGAAGAGACGAAAAGTAACTAACATTTTTCCGGTAGTATTTTAAACATTTCTGCCTGTTTTCTATATTGCCGTCAAATCGACGGCTTTCTGTCTTAGTAGGTATACAACACATTTTCTCCCCCTCTTTACTATCGAATACAATTTTGAAAATGTGTGTGCATACTTCAATTGAAATTAGAAAAAGTCATAAAATTTCAGAAGCCTTAAGACATAAATAGAGACATAGCACTCAATAGTATGTGCGAAACCGTCGAAATGACGACAGCCGTCTTTCTAGTGTTTAACCCTTCAGCGGGCGCGTCAATTTTTGGAACACCAGCAGGCGCGCGTGGCACAAAGTGCAACGTCTCTTTCAACTTTGATTATTCCTTTTGTAATAAACTTTTTTATTTTCAAGTTGAAAATGATAATTCTGCATTTTATGACGAGATATAAAATGTTGATAATATTGAGATATATTTATAATTAAAGGCCAAAGAATGCAGATACAATCGCCTTATCTCAAAACTGTCCGGTTTATTGGACAAGTTGCGAATGGATTTTTATTATGTCAAAATACCTAAAAATCAATGAGATTGTCCATCTTCGTGATATGCGGGATACCGTGTGATAGCTGCACATTGGATCGACTGCATCAACTGCTGCTTTTGTCGTATTGTAATCCGGTATAGTCGCTGGTTTACCACGGTTAAATCACGACTACCAATGAATGGAAAGGAATAGAAGGGTCAGAAAATCAGACCTGCATTAGAAGGGGTGTAGCTATAAATAGAAAATGCTTAGAACATTCAAACCTTACATGTAAAAACAAACCATTAAAAATTACGAAAATGTTGCACTTTGTACACGGGCGCCCCCGCTGAAGGGTTAAAAACGGAACTTGTTAAGGCTTATCGTTGCAGATGAGCTAGTTGAAATAATAAATGCTACATTGAAATATATTTGTCTCAGATTGTTATAATTACCCGCTTATTTGTCTAGTATAATAAAGAATAATTGGAAAGCATAAATTCAGAAGGTGTTAAAAAATCTATTCTGCATAAATATTTAGGAATAGCATGATCCCATTAATTTCTGTTCGAGTTCAAAATCTTAAAATATTGATATTATAATTATAAATACATATGATTACATAAAAATTAATCTAGAAAAGTGAAATGCATGAAAAATATTTCGTAAGATGTATGAATACCTAATTTATAAAAAAAAGGATCCTGATGCAGTAGGAAGTAGTTGCAGATAGGTATGATAACAGTAGGAGTCATTGAAATGAAATCTCGTTCAGTCTCGCAGTGAACTTTATAATTACATAATTATAATTTAAAAGTGTTTAATATGTGCTATGAAAGCCGAAATTTACGAAATACAATAATAAGTGAAAAAATTAAGCGTTAATATTCTGAACAAACAAGATTTTAGTCTAGAAACAGATGTAGGGTGGTGTCATATTACTTGAAACGTAGATAAAAGGGATTTTTTCTAGTAGAGGAACTTGTCATATGAAAGGTATATTCATTAATCAAAAACTTTATTAAAAAATAGCAGTTTCTTTCTAAGAATAATGCATTCGTATTCTTAATTTGTAAGTTTTTTAAGGTAATAAATACGAATAAAGAAAAGCGTACACAATGATAAAATGAAGAAGTCTACTTCCTCGTAAAAAAGATTTTTGTGAGGTTACGTCATACTTTACTTTTTCACTGTGCACGTCCCCTACAAAGATTCAAGAAAGAATAACAAGAGTGACTTTCAACGTCGGGATATCAGACATGATGCTTACCCAAATTATAATTATTGGATTTATTTATGTATTTGTGTGTGTTATGTGATGTGTACAAATAAACGTTGTGATTATCTACATTGTTCGTGATCGCTTGGAAAGAAATAAGCCCACAGCACAGTTTTGGTGTTACAATTTTATTCAGTCTAGTGTAGTTGATATACAAACGAATATCAAGTATAATACAGTAAATATAATGTTGAAATCCATTACTTAAAAGTTTATTGAAGGTTTTGAGAAATTAAACATGGAGGTGAGTGATGTTTCTAAAATTTTAAAGCATAAGGCAATAAAAATAGCTCTTCTTCTCGACGAGGATTAGTTGTTCAGGAGTTGAGTACAATTTTTTTTAAATCTTTTTTTTTTCCTTCAGGGCATCAGACTCTATCTTATCCTAAATTTTGACAGCTGTCGACCTCAAACTTCTATGGTTCGATTGTTCAGGACATTAACGGTAGTAGATTTACACGAGTAAATATTCACAATAGTTTATTTTCGCTAACACATAAGCACTACACTCAACTATCTACATAACTTATTTACATGGATATTTACAATTAACTAACTACTTCAGTCATCTCACTCTCACTGCTATCAAATTAAAACCTAGTGCGTCTTCGGAGTCCCACTCCCATGCATGCTATCTGATCTGCACCGCTCCCTCGAGCGACCACCAGCAGACTGCTCTAAGAACACCTCACGCCTTGCTCGCGTGGGCAATCAGCAGCATCTAACGTCCCCTGCCTTCTGCACAGGTCCTCATCTTAGAACCCCCACTCTCTCGAATCCCTTATCGAGACGGGTCATCGCCCTACTCCCCCTGCTTCCTTGAGAGGAAAATATCAGGGGCAAGACAAAGGGCTTGACATGGCAGCCACGACAACAGTAATTAATAATCAAATTTTATTATAGAACATACCTTTCCTAAGATCCGCCTGATAGTCTGATCTCCAGATTAATCGTGAACGGATAATCTGCGCATTACCAAAGAAAAAGAGGTCCTATAAAAATTGTCCGGAGTTTCATAAGCAGTATTCATCTCTTCCCTTCTCTCCCCCAGCTGACTGAGTTGTTGTTCATGGTATCGAGTTTTTCACCGAGTAAGTTTGCTACCGTAACCAAAGTTCGTGATAACCACGTTTTCTCAGTTCAAGTTTCTCAGGCGCATACGAGAAACACTCCCAAGTCAGTTCATGATGTCAACTGTAATCGTGACTTGACAAGGTTGGTTATGTGTGTGTCACCGGCGTAACCTTTTTAATATTACCCCTATAATGAGATTCTTCCATGAACCATCAAGACTCGAAGACCAGTTTTCTAGTGTAAGCAAAAAAATGACTGTAGTGCTCTCAACGAAACCAAACCGAGGACCTGTTTAATGTGATCCTGGCCAAAGGTTAAAAACCCATTTTTAGGATTTGCAGGTATAATCATTAAACCTATAGAACCACTAGCCTACTACCATACTTCATTCCTTGGTCAGTAACTGTCCTCCCCGAGTAAGGTTCAGTACAAAATTTTCTTATTTCTTCCTCCTGTTGCTTAAATTCAATTTAAAACCATATCAGGACCAAGGTGTTTCTGAAATGAGCATAGTAAAGTAATTTGACAGATAAAAAAGGAAAATTATACAAGAGAGGACCAAATACAAACTGTCAGACAAACAAAGACATTTTGTCCAGACAGTTTGTCTGGACAAATCTTTCTAAGCTCTTTGATATTAATGAAATCAAATATTATGATATCATTAGTGCTCATTCCTTGGCACTGACCTTGAGAATGAAAAGGCATTGACCTTGGGACAACGCCTTTTTAAGTTCTTTGACATTAATGAAATCAAATATTATGATATCACTAACGCTCATTCACGGGCCATTGAAAAGCCCTATTTAAGTGCTGATTAACTCATGGATCGTGGATTCTTGAAAACGTTTTTTTTTCGAGTCTATCCGGGTGTTTTACCCAAATCCATTGAATTTTTGGGCGAACATCCTCGAGGAGTTTGAGCAATTTTTCCTCTAACAAAATCGCGTATGTTATTAATACATGACCTTGGGATTAATTTTGTTAAGCTATTAAAATTTCTAACTCATACCGAAAATCTCAGAAAAATATTTGATGAAAAGAATGCTGACATTGCTCTTTGGAAATACGTATACCATACCATCTATGACATGACCGATATAGAATTAAGGGGTATTGAAACTTTTAATATTTCCCACGTGCCTCATGTTTGTTTTTAAGAAAGTTAAGTTATATTTAAATAGTGGTCTTTGTAGAAAAGTCTGAACATCCCATATGGTTTCTATATTTTCTAGTTTACTGATCTATTTTTTAGAATTATCAAATTGAAAAATGTAATTTATTATTACCTTTAAAACTATGAAGTAAAATTATATATATTCGGACTTATTTCAATAAAAAGCTTTTCAGGGGAAAAATTAAGGACATTTACTCTAATTTACAATCAAGCATACATTTTTAAAAATGCTATTTTGAAAATCAGCTGCTTTGTCTAAAATACAGAACTGTTATATCTGTAGCTAAAAGTATTAGCAATTTAAATATTCTCTGAGGAGCTACTCTATGCGTGACCGAGATATCCTACTTGAAAACAATTTAGCCCAGTAAGTCCAGTACAGTAAGAAATACTACAAGTTTGCCAATAAAAGCCAAAAAAGGACTGATATTGATACACTTCATGAATATGGTTTCTAAAAACTGAAAAATATGCTTAAGTATTTAATTTAAAGTTTGGATTCATGTAATTATTATTTGTGTTCTCAGTAAATCCAGCCTTTCCACGTTTAAGCATAGGTTTTTTTTCAGATTTTTTTTTTTAGGATTTCTAAATAACTTCCATTTAAGATTATCCTGCATTATACTATTGAAAATGAAGCATGTAAAACGTTTTAATTATTTTCAATCGGCTGTGTTACCAGGTAGCTTATAGAAACAAGACAGCGCCTTGGAATTACTTTCTCAGCCAAACGGTTTGAAACTATTCATCTGCATTAATAATTCTAATTCTCTTTTCCTGCACTTACATTTTTGGGCGTAGTTCTGAATGTTACCCTGACAAAAAAGTATTGTTTTAAAAATGTAAAATCAAAGTTATTTCAATACTATCCACTAAGAAACATTATATCTTGGTATTATGGCAATAGTCAAACAATGAAGAACTCATTACATCGTCTGGATAGAATACCGGTTCAAGGTATTCAACAGCGGACCACAATTCAGAGCCCGCTACTGACAGGTGGTTGCTAGTAGTTCTCGACCGTTGTAGGCACAATATGGGACCATTATAAAGACGATGACAAATAATCATAACGGATAAAGAAATTCACATCATAAGAAAATAAATGAAAAATATGCAAGGCTTCGACACGATTTTAAGTCGTTAACTTCAAAGAGAGAGTGGAAAGCATGAGGAATGGTATTCTCTATTTATCCTCAATAACAGAGTATGGTATTCTAAAAGTAAGGGTTCCTCAAATGGCGGGATAGTTCAGTTGGTAGAATACTGGCCTAAGGGTTTGGAAACAGGTTCAAAACTCATTTCGGGCAGATAAGTGTTATAATTTCGCACACACTCACAAAAAACAATATAAATAAAATCTGCTCTTTGTAATTTATTACTACTACTGAAAGAACATTGATATTACGAAGAGTTAGTATACAGAAAATAAAATAAAATTGGTTGCGGAAATAATGACAAAATAGACATTTTGCATACCAAATGATATGAAAAACCACTGTTAAGGAATATATGAATTTAAATACAAAACTAAAAATAATTCTAATGATCGAAAGCAATTACTTCAGGTTTAGAATATCGAATATTTTTTGATAATTTTATTATATGCATTACCCTTTTCTTTGACAAATAGTAATGAAATCTAGAGGAAAATATAGTCTTTTATTCTATGAAAATGGAAGGAAAATTATTTGGTACGTATTCAAACCGTGATTAAACAAAGAAAGGTTTCATCAAAACTCAGTTGGGTAACACGGATGTTATAACCTTAATTTTTTTTAAAAATATTGTTATTCTTTTTTATTCCTTACTATATCTAAAATAACGTTAATTGTGAAAGGAACTTATGTAGAGACGATCTAAAAATTTGGAAATGACTTTGATGGGAAAAACCGAAAATTGGCTTGCTAACTTCGTTTGAAAATACTTATATTTTATAATATACATGAAGGATAATACAAAAATTAAAAATCATTGAACTGATAGAAAGCAATAATTCCGATTTTTGATCAGAACATTGAATATTTTTTGATCGGAAAAATTCTTTATATCTGTAAAATTTCCCTAAAAGCATTGTCTGTCAGCCCATAAAAGGAACGAGCTATTATTAGGTATATTTTCTAATGTTAATCATAAAGAAGGGGTTTACTTGTTTTATATGACAAGGAAGGAAAAGATCGAAAGAAATACAACAGAAATGAACTCTAAGCTGGACCACTGTTGGGTCTTAAATATTTGCAAACCCGTGTGGGATTCTTTCTTTGAAGGTACTAAATAATATGATTATATGACGTTTTGAAAAGCTTTGAGTGTCATGCCTACAGAACGTTTTTGTTTTTAGTAACAAAAATAAGCCTATTAAAGTATGAAATACAGGAAATTGTTCCGCAATCTCTAAATGATTAATACTGCTTTTTCCGTGTTGTAATAAATACATAAACAATATGATTTAAGGCAGGTAGTAAAGTTCATGAGAGGTGACATTTCTCAATCGTCTAACGTTGCTCTTTTTGAAAGAGTTAAGACATGTTAATTTCCTTTAGAGCTCTTCAAATGTTACCATACTATCTTCGAATTTATGTCCTTTATTTTAGAGATGACATGTATTTATATGAGATAAATGTATAATTCGAACTGGAGAGAGAAAATTTTGCTATCAGTTTCTTTCGTTTACTTTTAGCAGGGTTTAACCTGTATTATATTTGTTAACTTACGTAGTTTCATAGCGCAGTGCTGTTTTAGTATTAGTCATTGCAATAGAACAATTGGATTTCGGTAATAACACTTTTTGTTAGTTACTTTATATTTTTTTACTATAAATTTGCATTGTAATGCATTAATAAAATATATATTAAACTTTAGATTTCAATGCATCACAATCACGTCTTAGATTAATATTTATACAGTATTTTTTAATGAAGTAGACCATCTAAAGTTACCAAGACCTTAATTTTCAAACTGACAAAGTTTGAAATTGTTACCATTAATTACAGTGACCATTAGGCCGTCTGCACACGGAGCAACTCAAAAGAAACTGATAACTGACTCAAATCACAAACCAGTCCGTGATGAGTCGCAACCTATGTAATTGAATGGAGCAACGCACACGACGCAACTGGTTACACACCCGTCGGACGGGTGTGTAACCAGTTGCGTCGTGTGCGTTGCTCCATTCAATTACATAGGTTGCGACTCATCACGGACTGGTTTGTGATTTGAGTCAGTTATCAGTTTCTTTTGAGTTGCCCCGTGTGCAGACGGCCTTAAAGTTGTTTTCTGATGGGTTAATTTAAGTGTACCTTAGAAAACTTGGTCTAATAGATATCTCTGAATTTCAAACACTTTCTGATTCCTTTTTTTTCAATGCGCTAGGCATTCACCTGCAGGATTTCACACACATACACACTACAAATTCAAATGACAATATCTTTCATTTAAAATGATTGTATTATTATGATTTTTTCTAATATTCAGTTTATTTCTAATATTAAAAATAGCGAAAACGATGTTGAACACACAAAGAAATTGCAAATATTCCAGTTATATTTAAAATTAAACAGATCCGTATTTATGATGTTGAAAACTTTTTCTACTGGATAAAACCAAAGAGGATAAAGGTTTTTCAGTACACAAAAACATTAAAAGAAAATAATTCAAAACTATGAGGCCAAATCACCCAAAAAGAGCTTCAGACTAGAACTTAGTGTCTTATATAAGAAAAAGAAAGATATCCTTTTCCTACATTTTTATTTACTCCTTTGACATATCACTACATATAAATGATATACTTTGATCACTACTAATTGCTTGCCTTTCAATGCCATCCACCAATGAGATTCAGGCTGATATGGTCTGAAACGTGTATAATTCTTATGATTGGCTACAAAAAAAATCAATGCTTAATCATTTTTATCGTTTACCGGCATCATATTAAGTTGCAAATTCTGTGTTTTCTAGATGATCATGCGTAATCATGTAGATCTGCAACAAAACAACGAAAAAAAATCTTATATCTTCAAGCTCGAAATCAATGGTCAATCGTTCATTAGAAAAAAATGAGGGAGAATTAACTACTGGCCTTAAGCACAACGCGGAAGAGATAAACAAAGCTGGCAGACTTCCAAATCGTCTCGTCACCTTTCAACTTACCCGAGACAAAATAAGTTGAACGTTTATCAACTGAAGTGTGGGAAGGCCATTAAACAAACCTGTGATTACGTCCGTGAAAAAAAATAGAAGATAGTTTTTAACGTTAAAATATTCGGCTAGATATTTATATCAAATAAAATAATCTGTGATGATAGTAAATTAAAGTTCCTTCCTTTTGCATTCAAGAGTAGAATTCAAGGTAAAATTCCTTTAAATAATTCAAAATGCCCATAAAAAAATAATAATATCATCCGCTTGATGTGATGAACTCGAAATCAAAAATACTTAGAGGAACGTTTAAAAAAAATTTAAAAATATTATAAATTTGTGCATATAGGAAACTTAAAAGACAACTCTCTTTAAGCGTTTTTAATTGAATGCTCAGAAAAATTTTCCATATCTATGATCACAAGGAAAGAAAACGGCGTTTTTAGTCGTATTTAAAAATTGCTTTTTTAATACTTTATACGTTGTTTTATTTTACTTTACTTTACAATTCATTTCATATCACTGAAATCCTGAGGATTTCGATGTTTTTTGAAAGTTACTATCTACGTTATCAGCATTTACGAAATTTTATTAAAAGTTAAATTTTTTTGCATAGCATTCTAATCACTTTTAAGTCTTAATTATATTTTAAATGGACGTATACAAGTTTAATATCGCAAATGCCATCATTACGTCTTTAACTAACTTCTATATCTAACTTCCTTAAAAAAGCATAAATATATGCAGAAATATACTTAAATGTGAAATGTACATATATTATGTCTATTTCACATTAGCCAAAAAAAAAAAGATTATAATTATAACCTTAAATCAAACCTGATTTCCTTACATCGAAGCTGGAGTTCTACTAACTAAACTGTCCTTGCAATGAGAGGATTTACGACTTTTCGAATTCAAAACCTCACATTCATTCTCCTTAGTTTTTATTTTCTTATTCCCATCTAGACAATTCGGCCAATTACTTGTTTAGCTAGTTAGTTAATTTAAAGTAACGAATTGTTTTTAATTATAATTGTTTGTGTAGGCTTCCCCTTGGTATATAGTAGTTCTTCCATAGGTTGAACGTCACATTACTCCGAATCGCCAGTACCTGGAAGCGAAAACGGATCTCTTATCCTATAGGCCGGCATTTTAAAAACTGTACTATGTGAGAAAATCGTGCAATTAAGCATTTAGGTGCTATTGTTACCACTTCTGTGTGTCGGCCTTTACTAAGTTTGCCAAACTCTCCAGTAAAACAAAGAGTATTGAAATCCGTTGGCGACGTTTAACAGATGATGTAAAAATAATGAATTCAGTCAATACCATTTAAGAGCGTAATTAAAATCTCGAACCGATTATTTTTGTAGTAAACTATTTTTTTTCATTGATTCCTCCCATTTTACGTTAGATCAATAGTAATTTTATACAAAACCAGGTAGATACAATTGATTAGGATTTTAAACACCTTATAGAAAACTAAGGCGAATGACATAATCAAATGCATCTATAACGTGTATCATTCATTCGCACCTTTTCATAAGTACACGCGTGTTTCCCGTGTATAATACGTTCAAAATATATCTTCACATAGCATAAATATGAAACAAAGAAATCAATTTAAAGGTTAATTAAAGGTTCATAGCATATATTCGTAGTAACGTCACTATAAATAAAATAATGAATTTATTTGTAAACAAGTGAACTCAGTGATATCTAGAAACATTAGCTTAAAAACTCAAACCAAGGATTATCGTTAAACGTGTTTACAAAAAGCTTTACATAAACGCGACGATCCAGTATCGTTAAAAATGTAATATTATAGAAGTCACTGAATAATCAGATTGGCATCATAAATTTAAATAAATCTTCTCATAACAATGAATGAAATTGAATAGTCCTATTTTGAAGTTAATTTACGATAAAATAAGTATTACCCGTATTACAGATACTTGTAACACAGATTTTTACCTTACGTGATGTTTTAATTTCAAATGCGTAAATTCCTGATCCCTTTATAGCTCTATACGAGTAACTTTAAACATAAAAAATGAAAATAATACACATTATATACTATTTAAGTAACTAATCTTGTCATTTAATAGTAACAATACATTATAATAACATACTAATGACGAAAGGCTAAGTAAAAAATTAAAATCGAAAATTTTCACTACAAAGCCTCGTGTGTACACAATAGCGTCTTTAAGAGTATTATCATCTGCCATATAGTTAATATTAACTGGTTATGTACAGCAGTATTATACTAATAGACAAAAAAATATTCTTCCTGTTATAGTTAAGCTTACAATTAATTCTTATCAAACATGTAAATTTGGTACAATTGTCATACATTGTTTAACGTATTTCCAAAGATTTTGAGAAATCAACAAATTACGGTTAAAATATTAACTTCTGTTTGTAAATTGATTTAAATTTTCTTTTCACTTCTTCTGAATAAAATAATTTTAACTTGTTTTTTATAAAAGATAAAACTTATTGCGATAATCTGTTTTTGTACCTTTTTTTTAACCAGTCTACATAATTTTTTTGTTAGTTATTCTGTTCTTTTATATTCTACAACTGGTAGAACTAGTCAAGTCTCAATCCTCGGAGTCTCCAATATTATTCTTCTATATAGTGCACTAACATCTGCGATTTTTCACCTGCATGGATTTTTTTTTTTCCCGGTGATGATTTTACCTTTAATCTAGAAGCATTAGCCACTTAACGCTAGCTCTGCAAGATTATTAACTCAAATAGTGATTGCTGGTTACGTTATATGGCTAAATTAAACTCTTGTTTCTTTATTAAAGGAAGTTATAGTCATTAGAGACAGGTTTATAGGCTAAAAGTTCATCTGTGTTCATTATAAAAGCTTCCAGTTTTCCCATATTCAGATAATCATACCTTTATTCAGCCTGTTATGTAACCGTTTTTATTTGTATTCTAGATAGTTGAATTACTTTTACACACCCACACTCATTCATATCTTTTAAACGTGTACAGAGATTATGGCTATGAATCGATAGATAGGCATACCCAGATAGGTAAATATAAATTATTTCCCGTAATGAATCATTCATTTGTTCAACGAAATTCAAAGTATTTCTCTGTTTTCATTGATTAGACCATTATTTTCACGAAAAAATATTCGTTACTCAAAATTTCATATAGAAGGATAGGGAAAAAGAGTATTTTAACATTCATTAGACAATTATTGCAAGGTACTTCAGATTTTGCCATTCTGAATATTTCTTAGTTTTAAAAGAAATAAATGTAATTCGGCAATTTTTGTACATAATTTCTAATGAAATAAATGTTATAGATATCTCAATGGTGCACTTGCAAATGAGTCTTTATAAATTGTTGCATACACCTCTGAAGATAACATTATCTATCTATATATATAAAACAGTTCCGCAAATGACTTACTCACTGACATACAACGCACAGACCAAACCGCTGGACCTAAAGGGCTGAAATTTTGCATGGCGATTCTTCTTATGGTGTAGGGGTGCACTAAGAAAGATTTTTGAAAAATTCTTCTTAGATTTTTGAAAAATTCTTCTTAGATTTTTAAAAATTGAATTTTTAAGCTGTTTTAGTAACTTTTTAAAGTTTGCATTTAAAATAATAATTTGAGGGTTATAAAATTTATATCACGAGAAAGATCATAAAAATTCCTTTAAAATGAAAACTTTTTCGAATCTTTACCTCCATTTTCTGATTTTTGGTGAATTTTTAAAGATTAGATTTTAGAATTTAATTTATTAAATGCTGATCACGTGATTTCTTGTTCTGGTACTTTAAATAAATTTATCGTCAGGTGCATAACAACAAAATAGACAAAAAAATTTTCTTTCTAATGCAGCAGACGATTGGATATTATAAAAAAATAAATATCCCTTACGATTTTTTTATAAATATATATATATATATATATATATATATATATATATATTTTACATCAATTGTATAGATTGATCGTCGTATTTATTATAAATATATATATTTATTTTTTTTGGCATTAATTGCATACATTGACCGTTGTATTTAATTTGAATGTACTCCGTAGAGAAGTGCGGGTTTTCAGCTAGTATATATATAAAACGCGTAGGTATGCGACACAAAAATCGACGATATTTCTACACTCCGAATGGCAACGGCTGCAACTACCAGATGTAAACATTAGAGGCCAACCGCGTGTGTGTAGACTCGCGGCTCGACAATAGCACGTAATTTGGTAAAATTTGATTGCTGTATTTTAGTCGTGAATAATTTTAATTTATTCATTTGTTCCATCGGTTTTTATAAATGTATGTAAGAGTAAAATTCTGACAAAATATGTTTAGACCTATCAAATCCAGTATTTAGTCATAGACAGTTGTATGTAAGTTTATCTAGAATCTGTTCTTTTGATTCTGTCACTGTATCATTTCCTACTTCTGAAATACTCAACTGTGTATATCAAGATGTTTTAAGAATATCACAGTAAAATATTAATAACTGTCTTACATTACCTTAATAGTAAGTAAGAGTTAATTTTCTACACTTTTTTTAGTACTTGCTGAATTTTTACTCCTATTTTTTAAGTGAAAATTTTTTTCTCCAACAATTTCTTATTTGATGTAATGATAAAGTGTAGATATCTTAATTTTGAAAAATATTACATATAGAGAGGGATAAAATTTTTAAAATCATTGGTTTTGAGTTTCTCAGTTTTATCTTTAACTTTGATCTGAAGTAAGCAAAATTCACATATTTTAATCACGATGTTTTAGAATCAGCCTTATGGAGAATTTTGTAATGGTTATAAATTTTTTGGCTGAGATCCCACTAGCCCTTAACAACGTATATTTATGATGACAGGTAATGGTAACATTCCTTCTGTATGTTTCTTTCAGTTGAGTTATTTTGCAAAAAAAAGTATAAAACTAAAAGCGACCATACTGGTCGCGCAGCGGCTAGTCTTCTAAATTTCATGTATTTTTTCAGGCACATATTGTAAGCAATCCATAAAGTTCATTCAATTCCAGCTGACAATGAACTATCCATCATATAACAACTATACATCTTCAATTCAAAGCGTGCAATAAATTTGTTAATACAATAGCAGTAAATTAATGACAACGGAAGACTGTCCTAGATTCCTGAAACTAATGAACCTACCTTCGGAGATATTATCAATCGGAAAAATATACAACATTCTTACGTTTATTTGAAAGAGTAAGTTGAAAATTCTTTATCTAATCTTTAATATTTATTATTATGTAATTATGCGTGATAGTTCAGTCAATAACAAAAGCACATCAATTCTCGGTTTGACCGCCCTGTTGCTGCACTGAACTACATCAACGATCTGGCGGCCAAATGGATTATGAGGAACAACGGAGAAAGTATATTGTTACATCATAGAAAAAGAATAAGGAGGAAGATATGCTCTGCGAAACGCATTCTTTTAAAATCTTGGCAGCTTATCCTACCTCGCATCAGTATCACCGTTAGATGTTCATCATGACGTCGAAGTTGATAAAATCGTGACTCTTAGGTGAGTTCCACTTGCTGTGTTCCTTTGTTCACGAGTTGTAATCTTTAAAGAGTATTTCTCCAGGCTTTGAGAGAAAACAACATCTGTTTCTTGAATTTTTGCAATTATGATTGGCATAACATTAAGATGATAACTGTTATTAGGATAAATTAAGATTGTTAAGCACAGTCGATCGATAATTAAGGTAATGTCTTTTAGAATTGTGTTATTACTTAAGATATAGTGATAAATACAGTGCATATGTTCGCAGAGATGTTCAAAAATATCTAATATATTGCAGCTTAGAAACATATGCTTTAGAATATAAAAAATGGAAGGTTTACGAAGGCGAAATTTAATATCAAAAAATCATAGCAACCTTGCATTTTAATGTTATATGAGAGTAATAATTCTGTGCTCAGATCGCAAAATGTTATAAGAAAAATTTCTTTTTAAAAAAAATGAGTTTTGCACATTCCGGATTCTTGTTCGCCGATATTTTCTATTTACTGTAGCTACTGTAAGTAATAGCCAACTATTTTTCTGAAACATTGGTGCCCCGTTTGGTCATGTAAAACAAATTACTAATTTTTCATGATATCTTGAATCTTAGAATTGCTGTCACGTAAATTTCTTACAATATTTTATCATCATAGCACAGAATTTTCCCTTTATATTAGGAATTTAATTTTTTATTTAGTTAAAAACAGATCTAGAAGTGTTAGTTTCCTTTTGTAAATAATATCAGAAGTTAGTTTTTTATCGGTACAATTAGCTATTACACTTTGCAGTCGTTTTAGAATTTTTTTCCTTACAATTGACTATCATATACAATGCTGCATATCAATATCATATACAATATCATATACAATGCTGCAGTCACTTGTCTATGACAGTAGGAACTTCATTGACGTTGGTCCATGAAGTCCCGCGAAGTTTTATCTGGATATTTTATTATGGGAGCACCATTTAGGTGACCCAGCAGTGCTCCCTATGAGGGGGAAGACAGGGAAACAACCAAGCCTTATTCGGGATTTAACCTGTATTTGACCATCGTCCTATATATAGGACAGCATAAATTTCTAGCTCATACTCATAAAATATTTTTTCTATTGCGTTTGTTTAAGTATTACATTACTGTGAAAGGATCACTCATTACACTGGCTAATTTTTAATTTATAAATTTTAAACATTCATTTATTATGAATTTTTTAAATATGCCAATTTTGAGAGTTTTTGTACGAAAATGTATAAAATTAAGTTTAAAAAAATTGGATGAAAAAATATTAAAATTCTGCCTCATATTCAATTCTGTAGGTGTTTAACATTATGTATGCTTAAAACAAGAGGAAAAATCAATGAAAATACCTTTTTTTACTTCGTTTTTACAAGCATCCTATAAATAGGACAATGGTCAAATCCACTACTACATTCTTCTGCCATTCAGGCATACCTATTACAGTGGATATCACATTTTGCCTCGTGAAAATATGTACTGGGAAAATGCTCCGGATACTTGAACAGCACTAGTTAGTCGAGCAATGCCACGAAACAGATACTTTGAGATAAAAAAATATATATTTGCATTGTAATGACAATAGCAGTATTGATTCGGTTCGTTATTACAAAGTACGTCCAATATAGTATGACTTATTCAATGAAGCTCTACAGCAGTTTGGTGTATTTTCTGAACATCTAAGTATTGATGAAAGAATGGTGAGATATTACAGAAGACATGTCTGCAAGATGTTTATGAAAGGAAAACCAGTCAAATTTGGATATAAGTTGTGGGTACTGTCTACTTATGATGGATATCCATTTCATATCATTCCTATATCAAGGAGCGAAAAAGACCCAATCATTTCTAGTCCAGAAAATTTGGGATTGGAAAGCAACAACAAATATGTTCCTCAAATTTTTGAAAAGAAAACTAAATCAAAAGTGCAAAAGAACAAAGTACCATTTTCTCAAGAAGTTGTGGAAAGTTTTCTGTCAATTGTAAAAAATCCAGCGCAGCACAAAATTTATATGGATAACTTATGTACCTCCTATGGAATTTTCTTTAGACACAGATAAAGCAATTACTTTGCTACTGGAAATGTAAGAGAAAATAGAATGGCCAAATGCCCACTAAAGTCAACCAAAATAAGGACTAAATTGGATCGAGGTATGGCAGATTGGAAATCTGATGAGAGAAATGAAATTACAGTAGTTCGCTGGAAAGATAATAAGGTTGTATCATTACTCACAAATTTTGAAGATTCAAGATGCTATTCAAAGGTAGAAAAAAGAGTAAAAGGAAGCCGACAAAAAGTTTACATACCAGCATTCATAATTTCTTACAATAAGTAAGTATTGATGAAATCGTGTAGACTTATTTTACAATCATATGGAAAACTAATTTTCCTCTAGCAAGGAAAAAAGTGGTATTGAACATTATTCTTAAATGTTTATGAATCTGCCCTAATTGTAGCCTGAAAGATAACGAAACTGTTCAATCCAACAGAAGCTCTTGAACTTCTAGAATACTGAAGAGCTATTACAATAAATTATTTATGAATCTCCATACCAAGGAATTTGGCGGTTAGTCGATTAGGCACTCAACAAAGAAATTCATAATTTTTGAAGCTGCAGAGGGAACACATTATTATGAAAAGCCCAAAAGGAAGTCGTTGTCAACTAGAGAACTGTGCAAAAAACCAACAACTATCTGCAAAAAATGTGATGTTGGAGTCTGTTTAAACTGTTTCTTACCATTTCATTTGAAAAAACAAGTTTGAGTACGAAAAAAAATTAGTGTCATAGCTGTGGATTTGACCGTCGTCCTATATATAGGACAGCATGTAAATCTGAATATAATAAAAATTTGGTAAGTTTTACAATTTTGTATCTTTTCTTGTGTCTTTATAGAGCTAAAACACAACTTTTGAAGAAAAGAATAAATTTTTTCAATATTTGGTCAAATGTGGGTTAAACCCAAGCCCAATGCATGGCAGCTCAGAACGCCAACCACTCATTATACTATGTGGGTGGCTTTTATTAAAATATAGTTTAAAGAATCTTTTCTAACATTTTTAGAGCCCACTGAGATGATAGGCATACATTCACATAAAAATATCCCACCTATCTGAAAGCATATCGATTTATGTCATTAAAAGTTTACATATATCGCTTCAATTATACATTTAGTTCTCAATTCATCTGTGTAATGACTATAGACTTACCCGTGTAAATACACACATGCGTATATACATATATGCATACACACACACACACACATATATATGTATGAGTGTGTGTGTGTGCAATGAATATTAGAATGAAACTATGGTAGTTTAAAAAAACGATTGAAAATTAAAATAAGTCAGTACTAAAGAAATTGTCGGAATAAACTTGTTCCAAGTGCATGTGCATTATGTAACTCTAAAAAATGCTAAGATATATAACTAAAAATAAAAATTTTATAGCAAATATAATCAAAACGGGCAAGATAAATTTTCTGTTTAAATAATACATCATAAATATTTTTTAATTAATTTATTAACACCTCGGTATAATTTAAAACTAAAGTTCCGGGCTATGGCCGGATGACTAGGGCGCTGGCTGACGATACCAGTGTCTGTGGGTTTGAGTCCCACTACTGGCATGAATGTTTGTATCCATTCGGAATCGGCTTTAAGTAATAGGTCCCGGTCAAATTATTCCTCGTGTAGCGAAAATGGACCGTAGTGCTCTCAACCAATCAGTTAAAGCTAAGTTATCGATAGTTATTAATCGGTAACTTGTTGATTATGTCGATTACTTAATCGATCAATTAAGTAATTGATAATTTTTTTTAAAGGAAAAGTTAAATATGGGTATCATTACTTCAACCTTAATTTATAATTAAGTCTCAATTAGTAATTTTATTTTAATATAAATTCCTTTTTCCTTCTTAATTTTAAACTTTAGGTTCAGTTGTAACATTTAAGGCGCAGCTGATTTAACAGTAAGAGCCAGTTCACATAGAATCCAGCGTCAGCGTAAAATTTTTTAGCCAATCATATACCAATCATTGACTTATTTAACCTATCAGCGCCAACGGAATCTTAAAAGGAATATTGGAGCCGCTTCCTCTCAGTCATCAGTAAGTCTCTAAAGAATGTTTCTTCCTGCGATATACCTATTCGTGAGTAATTGTCTTTCATTATTTTTTTTCTGGGGCGTTTAGTTACTTTTAACGATCAGACATTCAGAACCACAACGTTTGCCTTTTGATAATGTTGATGTTGCAAGTTGGAAAACAGCGATAGGAGATTCAACTGTTTATCCCCCTCCCCCCACTGCTTTTCATTTCTATCTGTTTATGTAATATGTTATATGAATGGCATCATATCACGAAAAGAAACTAAATTAAAATTTCTAGGGAAATAAAGTTTAATGTCAATATCTCTTTATCAGCAATAGACTATTAATAAAGATATTTTGCCATTAAACTTAATTTTCTTAATTTTTGTAATTTTGCTTTTCATCATTTTTCAGTTTCTGCTTATATATTTTTCATTTAACTTTTGGGCCTTTATTGTGGAAATGTTCATAATAAAGCCCTCTCTTATAAGCTTTATTTTGCTTGATTGTATGTTGGTGCAATTTATGCTCACTTATCAAATATTACATATTATATATATATATGTATATATATATATATATATATATATAGAGAGAGAGAGAGAGAGTTGGTTGTTAATAAGACGTGAAAACAACTCGTGCAACATCGAATTTTTCAGAATCAGCTAACCAAGAAAGTTGTTTTTTCCCCCACTATTACAAACTGTGAAACTGAAGATTCCAATTATGAATTTAGCCTTAACGTAATTTTTAACAATGATATGATCCATAACAAAAATTCGATGCTATATTTTTTTTCTCATTTTATTTATATCATATTTATTTTTCTCATTCTATAACTTTTGAATACTACTCAAAAATCAATTCTATTGTTATTCAATTTAAAAAAAAAATTATAATAGTTCATATTTTACGGACTGTCCGGCAGTCAATGCTGAGGAGGGCCCTAACTGAATTCAATTCGTTAGGGCTCAACCGCACACACACGCAAAAAAAAAAGAATGTTAGAAGCAAGCTACGCCTATGATCATAATATCTTGTCAAATAAAATAAAATGGGGAAATATGAATTAAAATTGTTCATTCCAATCCCAAATAATCTCTTTCGTTTCAACTTGCGGCTACTGAGTCCAAAATTCAGGACATATGTCCATTTAGAAAGGCAGCTTAGAACGAATCAGGTTGGAAGTAATAGCCTGTGTACAGTCTCTAACAAGCAGTGCGATCAAATTGCATTTACCACATATTTGGACCATGAGTGAAGAAATTTATCAGCATAATTAGCACTCATAATTATTAGTCTGATAACGTTTTTAATTCAGCATTGGGAAACGATTTGTCTTTAAAATTTTAAATATCCTTGTTAAATTACATATTAGTAGCCCGGGATGAAATGAGTTTTACGGCATTAACTCTTCGGAACGCATCTTGGTACGATTCAAGACTCTCACTTTACCTCGAGAACAAACTATCAGCTCTAAAGAAAAGGAAGAAAATGAACACAGGGAGGTTGAAAAGTTTCGCAACTAGACACTGAAGCACCATCTAACATACTTTGAGTAATATTTATCTCGTTAATCTCCCACGACACCGTGCTGGGCAAAAAAATATGTACTGCACGCCAAGAAGTGAAATATACTATTCAATTTATTTTCACTACCTTGTGCGGTGCAAATTATTCGCATTGCACAATCAGCTGTCTTTGCATCTTGACATCATCCATAACACATCATCCTCCGATTACTTTACAGGCCATCGCACGTTTCACCCCGGAAAAAAAATCAAAAATAATTACTCCGAATTACACCAATGTACCAAGACAAACTTACAACACTCTGGGCAAAATTGATGGAACCTCTCGATAACGCGATCTCCAATTTCCTACCGAGATTCAACCTTGGTTTCTGCCGGCTCGCGGGTTTGTTGAAAGAGACAGCGAAAAAGTGGGGCGGAATCATTCCGGTAACTTTTGGCATTTATTAAGTCTTGGTGAAAATTACACCCACCACCGTCATTAGCGGTTGAGTAATGTTTCGTTTTGTTAAAGGTGGGGTAATAACAGGTGATACCAAGTTCACGGGGAAACGATGTGCCGGTGGATGAGTAGGGTTAGAGAAGTCAACAAGTGCGGCATGAAACCCGTAATTCTTTGATTTAGTAGTGAAGAAAGAATGATGTAATTTTGTAAGCCTTGGGTTTGAAAGTAGTAAATAAAACACCAAAGATTTTTATGAAATTATAAACTACGAATTAATACCCATTCTTTCCCTATCGAGTATACAGTAAATAAAGTAATTTTCTGTTATTTTCTTACACTAAAATATTTTGAGGAATTGAAGTTTTATTTCCATTGATTAAGGGGCCATAGCAAAATTACACGTAACTTCCGCAAAAGTGTATTTGAATTGACTTAAGGTCAGCAACTGCTTTGTAAAAAGAACATGTATTGCTTAACAATTCGATTATAAATTTTATAAATTTCATTCACTCCTTAAAGGTTAAATCGATATCCACACCGGTTTCTTCCTTTTTAATCTCCAAGAGAGTTTTTTAAAGCGACTGATTTAAGATTCTGAAGATAGACATAATGATTTGCAAAATGGTATTGTTTATCGTTAAAAAAATCCTCCACTTTTTTTTTAATAACCTTTCGCGTTTTCTGGGAATTATTTGGTTACTGTACTATACTTCAGACCTTTTAAAATTTTAAGAGGCTATTGTTTCATTTATCTTCTCTAAAATAAGTTTTAAAATGCCTTATATTTATACTTAATGAAGTTTATGTATTTTGTTTTAGGTCAAGTAGTGAGAACTCATTACCTATCTTCATTAGTTGAAATTCTTTGTAGTTCTCTAGCTGAGCTGTTATTTTCAAAATTTTAAAACAAACAACGTGTCATTGATAAAGAATATCGACTGTAAAATTCCGTTTCTAGAGAATTAATTATCAAATACATGACTTCTATTCATAAGATTTTTTCTTGTAGACCAAATTTACAATATTTTCAATATAAGCATTTCTTTTTCATTATTTCCGAAAAGTAACTTTTAACTTTCAGGGACAATAGTTTTTTTCTCGCATACTTTTTCTTGTGGAAATTAGATCTTTTCAATTCAGTGTCTATGTTTCTAATTGATTATTATATGATTTTTGTAGCTTAAATACAAAATTTTATTAACTTTCTTTATTTCTCATAAATTATGTATTCATAAGCCTTTCAGATTAAAAGGTAAATAACTTTCATTTGTAGAAAACTAATTAATGAATTGTTGCTTTTATGTAATTAGAGACTGTTTTTTAAACTCATAAAATTTTCTCTTCAAACGTAAATGATTTGTTAAAAATTTAATCAAAGCTTAATAACTGAAAGTAAAATCTTTTTTTACTGTAAAAAATGTATATATTTATGTACATTTGTTTTCAATGTAAAATATGAACTTTAGCCCATTTTATTTACTATTTTTTGCCTTCTGTTCCCTTTTGCTCCTTTATTATAGGGATAATTGTTTGCTTTCAATAATGCCTAATGGACAGAACTTTATTTTTCAAATCTCAATAAGCGCCAGCTAATGTCGTTAGAGATGACATCATTCAAACTTTACTCAAATGGATAAAGGAACTTGTATAACATATCTAGTACAATGCTTATGCATATGTAATGAAATACTGGCTATCAGTTTATCACAACGGCTCTTCTAGTGAAGTGTAACTTAAATACTCACTTGCCCAATTGGAGTGACATCTCTAAGTTCTGTTTCTTTAACCCTGTTTCACAATGCTTATTTAAACTTCACCGTGATTCCGAAACTGAAACAGCGGTTGAGTGATTTCACCTGAAGGGACAAATGCTAAACCAACTCATACATCAGATAATAAAAGGCTGCCTCTTTTTATTTTGCCAGCGTTTGCTATTTAAAATTTTGGTTGGAAACTTTGAATTTTTTTTTATTATATATTATATACTGTTGATTAACTATTTAAAAAACATTTTGTTACAAGGAAAATTCATTGCATTGAGTATAATTTAAGGTAAACACTTAAATTAATAAGATGAAAAGCGTTAAAAAAAATTAACTGAACTAGTATTTATATAATTATGGAACATCAGTAAAAATATAAATATTTGAAACTTCAAATGTTAAAATTATTCATTTCCGTATTATGAACATTAATAAGTGTGCAATTTTCGTTCGAATTTCAGTTAAAAATTTCATTACATAGGCTATAATACTAATATATGTGTGTGTCTGCGTGTATCTACACTGCTGGCCATTGTAAATGCAACACCCCGAAGGAAACATGCAAATAACATGAAATTTACAACATGCATTAGCGGAGGTGAGATATGCAAATGATTAGAATTTCAGCGCAGACGCACATCACGTGCGCTTGTGACGCCACTTCAAAGCGCTATTTAAGGCTTGGAGATTTCGACCATTTCAAGTTCGGCAATTGTGTTTTTCTTGTTTGTTTTTTTTAATGATCAATTATGCCTCGTCGAAAACAGCGATCATCTTTTGATCAAGTATCCGAGTTCGACAGAGGAAGGATAGTGGCCTACCGAGATTGTGGATTATCTTTCAGGGAAATCGGTAGTCGTGTTGGACGAAACCAAACAACTGTAATGCGGATATGGGATCGTTGGATGCAGGAGGGTACGACGGACCGGCGTGTTCGATCGCATCCACCTCAGCGTACCACTTCACGTGATGACAGGCAAATTGTGCTCATGGCAGTGACGGATCGCTCAGTCACATCACGAACCATAGCACAGCACATGCAGTCTGTAACGCATCATCCAGTGTCTGCGCGTACCATTCGACGCCGTTTACAGCAGAGTGGTCTGTCCGTAAGACGTCCATTGCTTTGTCTACCCTTGACGCAGAACCACAGACGTGTCCGCCGCCAATGGTGGGATGACAGAAGGATGTGGACGGCAGAATAGAATGAAATTGTCTTTACTGACGAGTCACGCTTCTGTCTGCAACACCACGATGGTCGCATTCGAGTCTGGAGACACCGTGAAGAGAGGATGCTGAACAGCTGCGTTATGCATCGCCACACTGGTCCTGCACCGTGTATTATGGTATGGGGCGGTATTGGATATCACTCTCGCACACCTCTAGTACGCATTGCCAGTACTTTAAACAGCCAGCCCTACATCTCCGAGGTGTTGGAGCCAGTTGTCCTTCCTTACCTTCAGGGCTTGCCCACAGCCATATTTCAACAGGATAATGCGTGACCACACGTGGCACGCATTGTCCAACTGTTCTTCGTCAATCGCGAGATTGAATTGCTTCCCTGGCCGCCTCGCTCTCCGGATCTTTCGCCGATAGAAAACATGTGGTCCATGGTTGCGCTACGATTGACCCAGATTCCATCCCCAGCTGCCACAGCAGATCAACTTTGGCAACGTGTGGAAGCTGCTTGGTCTGCTGTACCCCAAGAACTCATCCAAAGTCTCTTTGAATCAATGCCGAGGCTTGTGGCAGCGATGATCTCCAACAATGGCGGCTACTCTGGCTACTGATTTTGGCAGGAACCACACTTCACAGAAGTCTATAAATTTAATCATTTGATACTTGGTCAACATGTTATCTACAAAATAAATTTTGTTGTGATATCTCTTGTCTTTCTTGGTGTTGCAATTTGGGTGGTCAGCAGTGTATTATAAAATTATATTGATGACTTATTTTATCCCTATTAAAATTATCTTAAGCTTTTTTTCCATTTTTTTCCAAATTTATGTAATTGAAATTTTGTTACTACTAAGTCATGGATTGTTGCATCATTAATAGATGGTTTGGTTTGGTGCGCTACGGTCAACTTTTTGCTACACGAGGGCTAATTGGACCGGGACCTACAGCTCAAAGCCGATTCCGAACGGCTACAAACATCCATGCCAACAGTGGGATTCGAACACACAGGATCTGAACCGAAAGCCAGCGGCCTAGCCATTCGGCCTCCACTTGTCTAACAGATGAGTGATTCTTTTACGTGAACTTTCAGAGTGTAAGCAAAAATGCTGTCAAAAGCTGTTTGGAAAAGCTCCTTTTTAATACTATATTTACTAACAATTAAGATTTAACTATTTTCACCAATGTTAAGCCACTTAATTTGACTATATTGGTAGTTTTCGTGTTAACGATAGATGTATTTCTGGCTGTTTTAGAGTTCCTCTCTTCTGAAAATAAATGTGCTGCAGAAAAGAAAAATAAGCACAAATAAGATAAATTACGTATATTAAAGTCTTGAAAATGCATTACATTATTTTTCATGTTTCTTCCTCTGCATGTTTTATAATAGTTTTTTATATGATGCTAAAGAAAAATAGTGTTCTACTCAGATTCAAGTAAAAGTTTCCTTCTTAGTTGAAGCCTAAAGGATTTGAAAAATTATAAAATAAATTTCAAAATAAATGAAAAAAATCTTTACTTATTTATATTAGTTGTTCATCTTTCATTATACTGAATAAAAAATTCATTTATTTTTATTCAGTATTATTATATATGTAGTTTGTTCTTCAATTTTTTTGTATATTCTATCTTCACATCCTCCTTGTTAGATGAATCCTAGTCTGAACATGTCAATATTTTTTATGCTTAGAATTTTTGAAAATTTTGTTTCCCAGAATGTATATATATTCATGCTTCCGTATGACGCACTCTGTTTTAAAATCTTGAACTAACTATTACGTACAGACTACTCAATGTATGAAATAGGATTCAGAACATTTAATAGTTTTTATGCTTACGTTAATACAGTTAAATTAATACATAGGGCGCAGAGGTCCAGTTGGCAAGGGCTAGTGATCTAAAAGTCACTGGTTCGATGCTCGTCGCTGACAAAATTCACTGCCGTGTACACTAATGGCGGCTGGTGCACGTAAAATCTGTCGTGGCTGCAATGTCCTCCAAGTTCTCAAATTTACCTCTGGAGGCGCGGGTTCAAGTGTTCTGGTCTCGTCGCTTGACTCGGTTCAATATTACGGGACCGGTCATTTGGCCAAGTCGGACTCCGACCCTTGTGGTACCAGTCAAAACAGGAGCCGCACCTTCATCGCCCATAACATTCGGGACTCGAAGTTGCTGTCGGTCAAGTGGAATAAGCAACACCAACAATTAATACATTTTGATTACTTCGTTAAAGGGAAAAACAAAAAGAAGTATGTCAAAAAGAAGTTCATTGGTAGAAATTTCATACGTTTTACCAAATTTTTTGTATGAAATATTGAAAATAGAGAATTTTTTCACAAAATTTTCGGGACATCGTATTTTTGTGAAATAATATAGATGAAGTATATATAATAGGCTTAGTTTCTAAGCTTCAGAATTATATACACATAAGCTATATAAAATTAGAACGTTTGTCTTAGATTTTTCGATCCATAGTTTTAGCAATTTTTGACAAAACATTTCTTGCCTTAAAGGCAGAGACTTAAAGGTAGTATTTATGCTGTTATCCTAGTTAGTTCTCTAAGATTTTTTTTCAATGCCTTGAGAGAGTTTCTTGTAGCCACCATAAACAAACGCATAAATGACACTGCTTATATACAGGTAGAATTAAGATTTCATCTTTTACCATCATTGTTAAAATGATCCTGAAATAATTATGACCACCATGTTCATAACTTACAATGTCTTTTAAATGTTCACTTCAAGTCACAATCATTCTTCTTTTTTTTTTGGTTCAATTATACCTCACACACACTCTCTTTTTCTATTTCTCTTCAATTCCCTTCAGCGCATTCGTGATGTTGCATTAGTTCTCAATGGCTTGAAACAAATTTGAATATCCGGTAGCACAAGATATATTATTAAATCATTCAGCTATAACAAAAAATTAGCTGATATTAAGTGGAACTGGCAGCATAAACAGTCATAAATTATTGCCATTAATACTACGCAGAGTGTTCCCCGTGTCCATGATTGCAATGCACGCGTTCGTGTTAATGACTGACAAAAAACTTATATTCAATTCGTGTTTAATGAGTTTTTTTATGGAATAAAAATTAAAGAATAAGCTAGCGAGGTTAGGAAGTACCTGAACAACACGTAGTATTTGATTGATGGGTGTTTATGATGCATTTTTCAACTTATATAAACACTCTTAGTTAAGGAATTTTAAAACAATTATTATTATAACACAGGGGCTTTAAACTGTAAATCGGATAGTAACAGATACCATCCTTTTAAATTGTTTCAAATCAAATACAGATTGTATTTCATCCTTTAATTTCTTTCATTGAGAAAACAAGGCTTTAAAACTTTCAAATATAGAAAATTAAATTTAAGCTTTCATTCAAAAATCTAAAGGGTTTTTATATGATATAAATATTTTGTCGGATTCTTAATTTTAAATTAAGATTTGGTCATGATTTAAACTATAAAATTACATCATGAAAGTACAAAAAAATACTTTTATTTTAAAGTGATTTCACGTTTATTTATAGTTTTAATGCAATATCACATTAAGAAAATCTGTCATTTAGAGAAAAAAATAATTATATTAGTCTAAAAGATTGTATAAATGATTTATTTTCGGCATATGGATATTATTTCTTTTCAAGAATGTCAAGCAATATCAGGTTTTATATCTGACAAGTTGGTTCTAAAGTTATTCTTGACTATTTATACTACGCCCTATCCATATTTTTCTTTCACCTCAAAACATCGAGGCTGAATTTGAACAGCCCATTCAGATTAGCCCAGATACGTCCGATGTTATAAAGATCTGGAATTGCACGAGTCATAGAAATATAGTAAAATTTTGTAGTGTTTCTGTAACCATTCACGATCCAAGCCAGCCATGAAGTAATGTGGTCACTTTAATATTAGTCTATTACAGCATTTTAATGCTGTAATAGACTAATATTAAAGTATGAAGACGATAAGAACCTGAAACGAACTAGTGAAACTTAATATAAAAAAAGCATACTAGCTTTAACATTATTTTAATAGTCTTATATCTATATAGAGAAGGTAGTTAGCACTTTATGGAAACGATTTAGATAGTTAAGTTTCATGTATAAATGCCGTATGTTATGCGGTGATTTGCTTCTATCTGATAGCCATGGTTCTTGACAATAGCTCTAGCTCCAATTTTCCATGAAAGCAAATTTTTTCTTAATACTGTCATGTCAGTTTTACCTCATTCCTCTTGGACCGTTTTCCAAAGCCCGTTCAGTGTTCTTAGATGCCGTTTTCCTAAGGCTCGTATTAAAAAACCGAAATCGCGAGAGTCCATTGAAGAAGAGTCAGGTAATTTTACAGGTATTTCATTAAATGGGATACATTTTATTCCTGTTTCTGATTCTTTCTTTGCTAAATAAACGGCGGTTGATTTAGACGTGTGACTAGAGGCTTTCTCCATAAGAAGATTTTTAATTTGTCGTTGTAACAAAATCCTGCTACTATCATGAACTCCTTTGAGAACTTTTCTGTACACTTACGTAGCCATTTCGTACGGTCATTCCCGTCAGTTGAGCAATAGAAAATTTATCTTTTTTTGCTACAGTCTATTAAATACACCCATGCCCCATCGAGTGCTACCACAAATTTTCATTTTTCAGCAGCTAGGTGTTTTTCATATAATTTTCTACAATTTGTTTTCCTTTCAGCAATATTGTTTGGCAAAAGCAGATGAACTTTAGTTTTAAACATCTTTTTTAATTTAAAATATTTATGAATGATTTTACTTACAGTGCTAGAAGACATTCCTAGTTTCGATACAATGGATCTTTGAGTCGGCGAATTTTCTTTTAGAATTAGAGACTTCACTTTCTTGATATTTACCTGCGTTCGAACAGTTTTAGGATGAGGTTTAGTGGTCATGTTTTCATTTTTACTTTCAGTTAGACGTTTTTCCCTTTAAAATTTAATATATTATAAATACCTATTTTTGAAATGCCATAACCGCAATTTTTATATCGCTTTACAATTTGTTGATACGAATATTTCTCCCCGGAAAGTGCAGTTACGTAACCTTCGAGCTATCTGTCAATTTTAGGATTTATTTTCAAAATAAATCTTTTATTTTACATTCCAGTCAAAGCAAAACAATAGCAGATGATTATTAGGAAGTTGCCAAATATTTATCTCGACAAATTACAAAAACAAATTACAAAATCGTTTCCATAAAGTGCGAACGACCTTCTGTAAGACTATAAGACTATTAAGACTATTAAAATAGTCTACAATATTTTAAATAGTCTACAATATTGCTACAATTCTTCATTGCTACAATTGTACTATATATCTGCAATTGTATTATAGCTTGTATTGTATTATAGTAATATAATTTCGAGAGAAAACTGTCACCCCCTCCCCAAAAAAATGTCGATTCTTTTAGCATGGCTAACCAATCTTTTACCTTGCAAACTTAACTTCTCCGTACAAAACTGGTTTTAAAAGAGTGTAAATTGATAAATTTTGAAAAAATAAATCACACCACCTCATAATTTCTTCCAATAGTTCTATACAAAAATCTGAAATACTGAAGAGTAGGCATCTAAACAAGGTAAGTTCTCTGAGAGAGAGCGTGTTGACATTTTGCCAAAAACATAATTACGTTTACAAATAAAAAAACCTCCGTTTCTAAAACTTTTATTCTGCGTATATCAAGTCAAAGCAATTTTTCATAAAACTTTTCAAGGGTATTATCTCAAAAATGAAAAAAAAACTCGAGAGTTTTTAACTCGGCAGGGAGAAATAAATGGCTTAACTTCAAATTACTTTTTTCTTCTTTCTACGGCAAAGCTAAAACTTGATAAATTTCAACACCACCAAAATTTCTATCACACATGATTTAATAACATAAAATGAAATTCATTGCGATAGGGAAAAAAAAAGCTCCTAAAATTGAAGTTGCGGACAGGTGGCAAATGACTCTCTTCGAAATACATCCAGTACCTAATAGGGTGAACTCGGCTCAGCTAGTAAATAAAGCAAAACAACTTTTAACAGATCGGGTTTACGATCAAATGAAATGACACATGAATCTGCATTTTCGCCCACTTCATTGTACTGAAAGGATCGTCAAGGATATGTATTCAATTACTTTGTGAAATGACTGTTAGTCACTTTAGTTTGCCATAAAGTTCTTATTTTTCCGTGACGGATGAATTAAAACAAAGTACGGATGAAATACTTTCGGATCCATAAATAATTGAGATTTATTTACCACTAGGACCACCCGTGATTCGTTTGGTCACCCACTTTTCATTGGTAAAGGAGAACTCAAGCTAATTTCACTGTTTTGGATGAGTAGGAGTTTATTTGAAATGATTTAATTAAATATTTCGATACATTCACTTAATGCAATGCTAAAAAATTTTATTAAATATTTCTCATTATTTTGAGACTTAACTTTCCTGAGTTTTAAAAAAAAGCATTTGATTATAATGGTTTAGGCTAATTTAATATTTTTCAAAATATTGAAGCATTTTATTATCTGTTTCAATGATTCAACAGCACATAGTTCAAGATGAAAAAATAGTGCCATTTTTCTGGTAATAAAGTACCTTTGGTGAAAAAAATATTTCTCTTTTAGCCGACAGATGGCAACAATGAAGTCTGAAAAGGAATGCCCATCTTTTTTTTAAAACTTATTAACGAATAACTTCCTAAAATATGAGCTTCATTTTACGTCAGCTTGTATGAGCTTTGAATAAATATTGTTAACATGGTAGTATTATTGTTTTTCTTGTAATAATTACAAAAATTTTTTTAAAAGTATTTTAAAAGTATTGTTTTATTACCCCCTCCCCCCGTGACTCGTTAGTTTCCTAAACATTAAAAGATATAAAAACAGCTAATAATTTCTGGCAATGTTTGATAACCAAAATTTTTGAAGTAAACAAAAAAACTAATAGTTTTTTTAAACGAATCGAGATATTAAGAAGTGATCATATAAAACTCTGAAAATATACTGTATTCGGAAATAGTTTGATTTATATCAGGATTATGCATTCATACCTTTATGGATACATAATCTAGCTTTTACAATAATCTGATTAATTAGAGACCCCATCACCCACGAACTTCGGACTGTTATAATACCCAAAAAGGATAGTGGACTGCAGTTTCAGAACCATTGCACAAGTAAAGGATTGTAAGTACAACGTACAAGCTTATAGTCTAAATTTTCGAATGATATAACCAAAGTATAAAAAAAAATCAAATGATGTCATCAGATTTAGCTCATCCATTCAAATTCAGTTGCCTTATATGCTTTTATTAACAAGGATTGGGTCCGAAGGCTTGGGTAGCAGTCAGAGGCAGTCTGACAGACCGCCTTCTTTGTCGAGATGAGTAACTGAAGCCGTTCAGTATTGACTTTAAGTAGAAGCCTTCGGTCAGTTTAACCCTCATTTGGCGAAAGATTCAAATAAAAATATTGCTTTGACTTAGTTCCTTTGATTGGTTAGACATAAAACTAATACCGAAAGGAGAATACAAATGCGATTTTGCTTTAGAATCCTCTAATGTTTGAAATACTTAACGAAAACGTTTATCATCTGAATTTTTAATTTTTCTTCTTTTAGTGTACCTTTAAGCAATAACTAATAACTGCGGCTGAGTGCTTTTATTCCAGAAATACAAAACCAGCAATCTTCCAACAAGTGGTATTCTCCAAAATCATAATTATCCATTTATAAGTGCTTATGCAAAGCTCTTTGTTATGAATTTTTTTATGTGCCTAGGGGTATTGTATGAAAGTATTGGTTCAAACTTTGATTTTAGCAAGCCTCTTAGAAATAATTATATGTGATTAAGAATACGAAAATGGTGATTTTTTTGTGTCCATAAATTATCTAAACTACAATAAGTGAAAGGTAACAGATGATGGTCAAATTCTTGACTACGTTTCATATTGCCTTCCTGTTATTACCGATTTAGCACCTCTTATACGAAGAGGTTTAAAACCTCTAATAAAGTACTTACAAAAAGACTTCATTTCGCAAGTGGAGGAGAAAGTATCAGGTTCGATTTCCGCATATTCTTTAAACGTTCACATTTCTACAGAGTGAAGATTCGTTAAATATGAACGCCAGAAAATTCTGAAGTTATGGGAATCGGGAGAAGGAACACGAAATACTATAAAGAAACCATACCAAACTGAACTTCCCGAATTTCCATTGATATTTGAAACCTTCTTTCAGATATATTAGACTGAATTCCATTAAATTAAAGTAACAGTCTTTAACTGAAATACACCTCTAAACACATTTCATGGAGTGTTGTTGTTGCTTATGCCCCTTGACCGACATGTAACATCAGGTTAAGTCCCGCAGGCTATGGGCGATGAAGGTGCGGCTCCGGTTTTTAATACCACCGCAAGGGTTGGAGTCCGACTTGGCTAAATGACCGGTCCCGTAATTTTGAACCGAGTCAAGTGACAAGACCAACACTTGACCCCGCACCTCCAGAGGTAAATTTGAGAACATGGAGGACATTGTAGCCACGCTCTATTTTACTTGCCCCGGCCACCATTAGTGAACTCGGCGGTAGATTTGCAGCGACGAGCATCGAACCAGGGACGTTCAGATCACTGGCCCGCTGCTCTTGCCAACCGGGCTACCGCGCCCTTTCATTTCATGGAGTGTTCTAATAACTAACGTGATGGCTTAACGTCATGATTGACATACTGAAGGAAAAGAGCTGGAGGTTTTGAGTTTGATTCCCTCATTTTTGATCACTTCACTCAACAAAATTTCCCTACTAAAAGCAACAAATAGAAAACCATTTGTTTAAAATATTCTTTGACCGACATGACTCTTAGATACCTATCCTGCTTATAACTTACCATAACAACAATGAATACGAAATACGTTTGCTTTGTAGATAAATGCAAAAACTTTATAATTACTCATCACATGTAACAGTAGAGAGTCTTACACGCAATGTAGCCTAGCTCTTATGCTTTTGTCATGATAAAGTAATGCAGAAATGAATAAAAGGATCCCTTTTAAGGTTTTGTAAGACTCCAATGAAGCGTTTGAATTAACTGACAACGTAAATCGAAAACCAATGAGAGCTCTAAACAAGCTCGAGTGTGACCAACTTAACCCGTCCTCAATAAGGCAAAAGCAAATACCGTCTCCTAACCATCCTTCTTTGTGCCATTGGAATACCTCCAAGCACAAAACGCCGTCCTTCGGATGTTCAAGTCAATCGGCATAAATAAACAAATAAATGCAATACTGTGTTCGGGTAATAAACGCCAATCACTGACGCTAAAAAGAAGCTCGCCTTCCTCGCCTCCGAACAAAGTGCTTTTTACCCGAACTGGAGCACATTGCAGCGTGTTTCGATCCTGTTCGAGTTTCGAACACGAAAGTAAACAGAGTGTTAATTGTTAGGATCACCTTGAATCAGTCAAGACGATTAATGGAAGCGGATGAGTTTAGACGTAATGTTCGTTCATATTTCAGATAAAGGAATTACGTAATTCTTTAGAAAGTAGACATTCATTTGTAACAATCTTAAAACATTTTACATACACTTCAAAAAGATACAAGGAATATTTATAATCTTCCTATTCACATTCAACTCCAATAAAGGTTGAGCCTTCTAGAAAAATTATGCTTTTATTTTGAAGAAAGTATTATTTTCAGAAAACATACTTTAGAATCATTCATTCATATCTCGTATGTGTAACCAGTATTTTACGGATGTTTTAGACACGTTTTCGATATTTTGAGATATCTAAACTTTCTGATCAAAAATTGTATTTAATCTAAGACTTGGGGAATTATGAAAAATGTTTTAAGCCCTCAATTTTGTTTGGAATTTCGGAGTGCTGCCACTTTTTTCCTACACTTGGGGGTTAAAATGTACGGGCTATAGAGTTAAATGCCGATTCTGAGTGGCTGCAAACACCCATGTCCATCACAGGACTCAAACCCGCAGACTCTGATCTTAACTTTGGGATCAAATTACAGACAAAGAAAGAATGTTTTTGGAATCTTAATTTTTTCTGAATTTTATTTTCTATTTCTTAATATTTCCTTTAGAAACTTTACCATTCATGACTGAATATCGCGTGATTTTTTTCTTTTACAGATTTTTTTCTAGGACTTTGACTTTCCCCAACATAAAATGTAATATCCACGAACCACGTAATTCATGCATGTGTAATAGGAAAAAATGGATGTTAATCACTTCTTTAAAGAATCGTAACAAACTTGGATAAGAGATGTGAAGTAGATTTTAAATTTATTGCTAGTGCAAATCGATGTTTATTAAAGTGCTTGCAGTTCCTTTAATATTTCATGTCTTTCGAGAATTTTTTTTGTTATTATTTGCATCGGAATTTTTTTTTTGCATAATTCTGACTATATGCAAATCATTATGGTTCTAAAATGCCTTTCTGGTACTCTAATTCGCAAACCACTGCAGGCATTTTCCGTCATTGAAATTTACAACTGTGAAAAACGACGGGAATCATTTATAAGCCTAAAGGAGATATGCTTTAGGTGGTTTAAGATATAGAGAAGGTGGTTTTAGACCACCTTCTCTATATTATAGCATAAACCCACCATAAAACCTTCTCTATATTGCGGCAGGCAATATATAGATTTATAACATGTATTTTGTTGTATTTAAGGGTATAAATCCACCTTTTTCCAAATTCAATTATTTTGCAATATATTTGGATTTGCGAGATAAGAATGATATTATATTGTTACATTTAAAAGTGGCTCGAAAGAAATCAATTTATATACAATATTAACAAAGAAATTATAGGGTATACTTATTAGGATTATATCCCCCCCCCCCAAAAGAAAAACCTTATTTCAAAGCTTAAAATGTAGCATGTCATTTCTTGTTTATTTATGGAATATGTGAATTAATTAGATGTTTTGATTTAATTAGATGTTTCTTTTCATTCAGATTATTTTTTATTTTCTAGTGGCTATTTACTGTATATATTTTATAATACTAGGAGTTCATTAGTAATAGGCTAAGACAATGGTTCTCAACCGGTGGTACGCGTACCACTTGGGGGTACGTGAAAATCTGTATGGGGTACGCGGTTAACTACTAAAAAGTATACAAAATTATATTGATACATGCTAGAATTTAATTGTGACAAAAGTTTGAGTAATGATTTAAAATGAAAACTATCCGTAAAGCAGCAAGCAAGCACGTCGCCCGTCGCAAACAAACACAAAGAACTAACAGACATTCCTGTGAAGTACCTTCTGGGATTTGCGACAACTTACTTGGGCGAAAAAGGATTTTCAAGTTTATCTTACCTGAAGAACAAGTATAGACGAATGCTTAATGTTGAGGATGATTTACGGCTGTATTTGACCAAGCTGGAGCTAAATATTGATGAACTTTGTAAACAAACACAAGCCCAGCGTTCCCACTAATTTTTTTCTGGGATTTTTTAAATTTTATGTCTGATTAATAAAAACTTTGTAATAAAATGTCCATTAAAATAAATTTTTATGTTTTTAATTTAAATTATCTATTCGAAATTAAAACTTTGACAATTTAATATTTAAACTTTAACTAATATAACACATTTTAATAAAACTAAAGTGTTTTTGTTGGGGTACGCATAGTTAATGACACACAAAAAGGGGTACGTTGGTTGAAAAAGGTTGAGAACCACTGGGCTAAGAGAAAGGAATTTCTGAATACAAATCTAATACTATTAAAAGCATTTACCCTAGATAGACAGGAATTAATGAAAAAGAAAGAAATTCGAAATTGATTCCCTATGATACATTCTGAAGTGAATTCAAACGTGACCTTCTAAATGGTGATGCTATGGGAACTGGAAAACCAAGACATTTGATTAAATTATGAATAGGCAGCTTCTCGTGTTTGAGTAGCATGATATGTGCTAATTGCGTATTACTCCAAAAGTCTAAAATATGCCTGAATATATCGTTGAGATAATGAAGCATTTTGCTCTAGATACAGTTACTTTTGTTTACGGCCAGTCTCTTACAGAAACTTACTGGTTTCAGATAATACTCTAGAAAATATGATAATAAAACTTTGGAAGAAAGGACAGCATATACTTTTAAAATTATTTTTTTTAATCACTCTGTAACGGTTGGAATCAAAACTCATGAAAGATTCTGCTCAAAAACCCTCTTTATAATTCTATTAATTCATATATTTTGCTGAAATGTTATAAAGGTCATAATCTGTACGATATATGTTTTCGTTGCTGTAGGAAACTACCGTTCTTGAGATAGCACGATGGAAAAATATTGAAACAGAATAGCGTCGGCATAAATTTTACTGCTTCTAAAAAGTATTTCAATACTTAATTTTCCATGGTAATCGGTGTTTAATTAATCTAATCGCAGTAGAATGCATAATACTTTGCAAAATTATTTTATTGACGTCCTCGGTGAGTGTGTAAGATTGGGGAAGGTTAAGTTATGGATAAGAAGTCTGACTCTATGCATGAAATTCGTGTAATAGTTGTCTGAAAGTGTTGATAAAATGTTGATTTCAGGGCGTTTCATTCATTTGCAGCCTTGATCAGTACGAAGTCATTACTTTATTCGCTTACTCAAACTTAATTGAAAACATAATGTAGCAATTTTCTACTTAAAGCAGCAGGGGACATGTGTTCCTCGCGTGTCCCTCAGTGGCATATGTGTGGTCGATTACCAACTTTAATGGTCATTTTAAAACATTTTTAGTGGCATATAAAATTCTGAACAGGCTTATCTACATATCTTTCTTCTTCAGTGAAAAACGTGTTCTTGGTGATCGTAAAAAGTCATCGGCAATGTACAATTAATCGCTTCTCATTTCCTTTTGGTGGAGAATGCAAAGCAATCACCAGGGAAGGTTATTTCACAGCAGGAACTAGAATAATCTGGCAAATTTTATTAATCCTAAAGCCATTTTTATGGTCTTGTAATTAAATGCAAGTTGTTCAAATGGTAATTTTAACTATAGAAATGGATCTCAGAGAAAATTCCAAAACATCTAATTAATTCGTGTGTCCCGTAATTTAAAAAAGAAGCTACGTTTTATGATCTAAACATAACTTCCATCTTTGGGAAAATCTCTTATGAATAGAAACTATTCATAATTCCTATTGCTTCGTTGTTAGTACTGTAATGTTAACTGATTTTTCTAACGCCACTTGTACTTAACAGTATTCCAGACATAAATTACAAGCGTCAAACCAAGCATGATAATTATTTTGATATACAGGGTGGTCATAAAAAAAAACTTTGCCGATATATGGACTTCTAGCAGCTGTTCCTGTTCAACCGATCAAGATGAGTTTTCAGATAAAGTTATTCAGAGGTATGAGCTCGTGATTCTGTGAACGACAAGAAAGTGGCGCTCAAGGTTACGGTTATAGGTACAGAAACTCGAAATTTTCAAATGGCAACGCCCACTTTTTCCCGTCGCAAAATGCTCAGCGCATGCTAAAAGCTTAAATAGCGGTACGTGTATCACAAAAAACGGACGCGTTATGCACACACAAAAAACAGCTCTGCGAATGGCCAAGCAAAACACGATCGGGGCGCAGGGAGGTAATTTGCATATGGCCGAGGCAAGACACCAATCACTGATGACAGCATAGATCGGACAAAAGAAAACTTTTATTTGGATTGCACATTTTCCACATGGGTCGTGCACATTTTCCACATCGTGTTTATGTTGGCCGTTCGCAGAGTTGTTTTTTGTGAGTGCATAAGGCGTCCGTTTTTTGTGATACGCGTACCGTTACAACGGTTTTTAGGGTTTTCGCATGCGCTGAGCATTCTACGACGGGAAAAAGTGGGCGTTGCTATTCGAAAATTTCGAGTTTCTGCATCTGTAACCGTAACCGTGAACGCCACTTTGTTGCCGTTCACAGAATACCGACCTCATACCCTTGAATAACTATATCTGAAATCTCATCTCGATCGGATGAACACAACAACCGCTTGAGGTCCATATATCGGCAAAGTTTTTTAATGACCACCCTGTAGAGTAGGGGTGGGCATTAAGTCGATCGCGATCGACCGGTGGACCACCAAGACATTTTGGAGTGACCGCCTTTACTAAGACCTAAGACGCGGATACTAAAAAAACATATTTATGGAACACCGACGTGATTTGCTTTAAACGCGGTCTTAAAAGAGTAAGTTTTTTTTTCTTGTAGTTATGTAGGTAAGTACATATTCGGTATTTATTATTAAGTTATAATAAACATTGTAGACCATTTTTTAGCTCACCACACCTACGTCACTGGGTGAACCGCAACACCTTGAAAAAATTAGAAGTAGCCAGTACCCTGGAAAAGTCTGCCCACCCCTGCTGTAGAGTCTTGAGAGTGCAATGCATCTAGTATTCTGGAAAATTCCTCTCAAATTCAATAAGGAGATACCACGGCTACTACTTTTAACCGTAGCAAAAATCTCTTTTTCATTGGTGGTCACGTAATTTGATCAGCAGGATTTTTTATTCTTTGTGGGTCATGGTCCCTTGATGTTGTTTGACAGAGAATTAACGGGTTGTTTCAGCCACGGAACATTTGCTTCTCAGCTTAAACACTCTCTCTTAAGCGATGTGCATTCTACCCACATCTCAAATTTCCATAAATTTTCCTCCTTATAGACACCCCACGTCCAAAGGAAAGTACCATGGAGCTTTGTGAACATTTTGTAGGAACAGTATTAGAAAAGAAGAGAACTAACAACAAAAACTGATTACTAACTAAAAAATAATGGCAATACCTTACAAAATATTTCACATGTTAAATACTTAAGTTATGTATCCTATTAAAAAAACCTCAGACAAACTAAAACTGTCATTGCTTTCATATCGTATATGGAAACATATGCATTACCATGAATTTCCATTAGACTATAAGATAACTGAATAGAGTTTAATTTTTTGCGTCATTTTTTCGAGTAACATTATTAATTAATTCACCTGCATTACAAAACTAGAGAAAAATCGTGTTAAACCAGTATTTTTTGGTTTGCAGATATAAGCACCACATTATTATAAATACTGCAACTTAATCCGAGGAATCAACGTTTAAGGATTAAGTAATTAATTATGTGGCCAATGTTTTCTTTTCAAACAGTTGCTATGATCTGGTTGTTGATAGAGAATTTTGGTATTCGACGTTTTAAAATAAAAACTATAATCTTTGAAAATATATGTATGCTGTAAAAATAATGTTAATTCTATTAGGACAGGAAGTTTTACTATAATTTTGTACGGAAAATTTGAAATTTTAAAAAAAATTTTGTTGCCTGGAGATGACTAACAATAGACAGCAATATTGTCAGTTACTTGAATAACATTATACATTTGAATTAATAAAACATAGACATATGATCACAGAAATCTTTGTTTACAGTCAGTTGTTATGTTCTCGTTGATTCGTAGAAATTTCAGGAACACTATTAGAGATATTAAACAACAGTAGTCTTGGGAAAATATGAGTAATAAAAAGAAATGTGATTACATTATTTCAATCTAAAATTTAATTGAAATATACCATTAAACCCCATTTATAATAAGACATATATTCGTCTCAAACGAAATATTTTGTTGAATATATACGTTGCAAGCACCTTGTTTACAAGTGAGTGGGTTTTTTTCTTGTTCTAGGGGAACAAATTTCCGAATTCGCATTCCGGAAAACAAACAACAACCCTAAAACATTTTACGTGCAAAATAGTAAACCTTAACTTTTTGAAAATAAATTTTTCAATTATTTTTTTCTTTTTGCATAAAAGAAAAAATTATATTCAAAATTATATTCACTAAAAAGTACTCTAGAAACACAAAATAGCATACATAGAAAAGTATACACATGCTATTTTATATGCAATTTTTATTTCAAAACATACAAATACATAAAAATATACAAATAAATTCAGATTTTCCAAAAGTAGAATGTGATAAAGTATTAAAAAATATTTTCCTAAGTCAAGGATATCATTAAAATATTATTTGATACTTAATAAAAGATTAATATAAAAACGTGTTTCATAAAATGTAAACGGGGAAGATTTATCAATTGGAAACAAAATTATGCCAGATGACCTATCCTTCTCTTTCACTCTCCTGCCTTTAGTATATTCCATCATATGATGTTTTTGTTCCCTAAATTAATTACTTATCAAGAAATAGTTTATTTATAATGTTACAGCTGTATAGCCTCGGGAACAAGGCGTAAGTAGAAAAATCAATTTAGAAATTTTTATCCTTGTACTAAAAAAAAATTGTTTTAAGAATTGGATGTCTTCTTTGATACTGATATTAATGTTCAAGCCCAGATATAATGATCAATGGAATAAAATACAGTAGTTGGAGTAGTTAGAAAAATTATGTTGAAGGACATTAAAATCATTAATCTATTTATTTTATCACATTATCAGCAGAAAACCTAACTTCTTTTCAGAAACTATTCTATAATTCAGACGTACCTCTTTTAATTTTATTTAACATTTTGAATTCGTGGTAGTTATTTATTTCTGATTTTTGAGGTTTCAGTTAACTTCATTTCAACGAACGATTCAATATATAATTAAGATTCATATTCTTTTCAAACTTTGCCCTGCTTTTATATACCATCAGATATTCGTGATAATTTCTGTCATTTTTTCCCGTATGCTCATTTTAAGAGATGTAAGATGTCCAGGGCATGTAGTAAGGAGAATATTCTAAATAGAAGGCAGACATTTAAATTAAATAGTGAGAAAAAGCTGCGTTTTATGCAGGAAATAAAATATCCTAAACTGAATTCTCCTGTGAGGAAAATTTCCCTAAGCTGTATTTACACGAAGGGTTTATAATTGCACAATACAAATAAGTCACATTCGTATTTGCAAAGATGCTGAAGTTAATTATCTCTCTATGTTCTTCGAACCAATCCATAAACTGTTTAATCAAACATGTCTATTCGATTATGTACTAGAATGGATACAGGTGATAAAAATGATGGATAAAGAATAATACCTCATCAGGTAGCTGATATTTGTAAAGACGTGCACTGTCGCTCATTAATGTAGACTCTCGACCCACGACTTCTTCGAACGGTTTAAGTCGAAGTTTCAGTATCCTTTCTTATATTCTTGGTACCTCCGTGGAAAATTTTAAATTCAGTGTACCCATTAAACATAATGTATATCTATACCATTGTTCTAATGTCACTAAAAAAGTGATTAACGAAGGGTCTCTAAATGAAAATACACAATTCATCATCAGTTCCAAACTATACTTTACTTGAATGCTTTTATTAGTCATGTTTAGGTTCATACTCGGAAATACATTTTCCATTACGTTAAAAAGAAATTGGTTTCGCAAAAACATGCGTATTTCGATTTCGATTATCTTCAGTTTTCCTAATGTTATGGGTCTGCAGTTGGAAATTCTACAATTCGCATAAGTGTTAATTGCGTAATTATATATATATATATATATATATATATATATATATATATATATATATATATATATATGCACTACTGGACAAAAGTATTGCAAGCTTGAGAAATTTAACATTTTTTTTAGAATAAGCCCTGTAAGGTATACATAAGATTCGATTCACAAGAATCAAAATTTTGAGTGAATGAATTAAAGAAGCTGCTTGAGATATGCTAATTTCGGCATACGCGCTTGGTATAAATACCAAGCAGCTTGATTAATACAAAGGTTGAAGAAGGTTTTGTTAAGGTTGATAGATAAGCGAGTTAAGGGAGCTACGAGGAAAGCAGCTCCAGGTGCTATCCTGCGCTAGTGCTTAGGGGGTCCAAAGTTTACGTGGCAGAACTGCTGGTTTGACTCTGCTGGTTTCTGAGTATTTGCAAAGTACATTTCTATTGAATGTTAATATATATTTCGTACAAGTAGTACGTATGCTTATTGCTGCAAAAGCAAATTCTATATGTGCAACGAATTCAATAAACATTGTTTCATGTATAAACTGTGTTTGTATCAAATTCAAATAGAGTGCCCTTTAGCATATACTCTACAGCCCCAAAAAATAATATTTTTTCAATGCAACTGATATTTTTTAATATCAATATGTTAAATTAGTTTAAAGACAAGATATGATTAAGTTATGAAACACTTCTTTCGGAATTTCATGATGCCAAATTTTAATTATTGTTTCCTGAATCTCTCATTTTGTTCTAGGATGATTTTGAGATTTTTTTTTGGACCATGGGAGAACATTAATACCATGTTTTGCAAATTCAGCCTTAACCTAAAATAAGGAATGTTTCGATTTAGAGTTCAGAATTGAACTCGAATGAAATTTAATTTAATTTCAAAGTTTTTCTTGTCTTTTTCGATGTATTGCAGGGTGCTAGGTTTTGCTGAAATACCCATTTCTGCCTTGGGAACATGTCATGAGCACTAAGAAGCAATCGATCCTTCAGCACACTAATATACTGGTCACTCTTCATAGTTCCCTGTACAAAATGGAGTCGTCCATTTGACTTATATGACATGCAGCCCCACACCATTTGGCTTTCCATTGGCTTCCCCACACCATTTGGTATTTTGGGTGTTTTGGTGTATGAACCATGCAGTCTGGACTCATGCAAAACCTAGTCTTGCAAAACCTTGTGGATTCCATGCATAAAAGAGTGGGTGTTGTGATCAAAGCCAGAGGCGGCCCAACAACATATTAAATGCATTTCGGTTCAATTGCACTCATTTATTATCTTTTCTGTTCAGAAGAACTTGAAATTGTTTATTTATTTCATTTTATTCCGGGGAACCAAAATGGGTGACCGATTTCTGATAACCTGTACATTTTTTGTACGCTATTTTTTATAAAATTAAATTATTATTTTTGTTCAATAATTTAATCATATCTTGTCTTTAAACTAATTTAACATATTGACATTAAAAAATATCAGTTTCATCGAAAAATTATTATTTTGGGGGGCTTATTCTTGAAAAAATGTTAGATTTCTCAAACTTGCAATACTTTTGGCCAGTAATGTATATACGTTACAGTTAAAGTCCGAAGTCTGGTCAATTCGCGAGATGGCTGGCGACTTCTAGCATTGGCCAAATCGTTTGGCCAAAGCTCGGAATAGTCGAGAATTTACAACTTCTTCAGCCTCTAGCCGGCCAATTCGAGATGCACCCGACAACCAAAGGCCTATTAGCGAATTACCCAAGAAAACATGTCCTTTTCTCTTTGATTTTCAAGGGATTTATTTTCTGTTTTGACTTAACTATAGGGATTTTCACAGTGGAAATAATATGAGTTAGAACTGGTATGATACTCCCGTAACCGCATGATAACTCCGCAAAACCTTTGGCCACTTTTTCCTGGACAGTTCGTGAATTAGCCATTGGTTGTCGGGTGCATGGTAAATTGGCCAGACTTCGGACATTGGCAGTAACTAACACACACACACACACACATATATATATATATGTGTGTGTATGTGTGTGTTTGTACAAGAGATATATTATCTTATCTTTTTAGATGACAGTCAAAAATTTCCCTTATACCTAGCTCTCTAAATTAAACCCCCTTGTGGTTTACCACCTTTTCGTTCCGAAGCTAAATAAAGGCCCTTATTGTACCAAGAAATCTAAACAGACTCGTGGGATCTATCAAATTTCTGTCTGTAGACAAACCTATAATACTTATAAAAACCAGGCTAGATTAAATAACTTTAGTTATATTTTTAGCTAATGTGGAGTACATATTGTCCTGCTTTCCGAAGACACTCGCGCTTTTAACCGCAGTAATGTGATGACTACATTTTATCTGGGAGTACCATATAGGTGTGTCAACACTGATTCCTGGTGTCACCTCAATTTTGACCGAGAACCCGCAAGGGCCACATCTAGTGGGCTCGCACCTCACCTAACCCCTTCCACCATACGGATGGATTTTCCTGTCTACGGATTTAACTCGACGTAGACACGAAGGAATTCAGTGGCGCTTGTCGAGACTTGAACCTTGCTTCTTGGATTAAAGAAGTACGATGTGGTGCATGTAAGACCAGAAAATTAAAATAATAGCATAAAATATTATAAGTCGTATTCTCTATTCCGTCTGTTAGTTTCTATGCTGTTTCGTGTATCATCGTATCTTTGCTGATCAATCAAATAAGGTAATTAGAAACGACGTTATTAGCTCCCATTCTTTTAAATTAAAATTTCTAGCTGCTCACAAGACTAGAAGTTGCGCAATCTTACAAGACTAGTTAATCTAGATTACCAATAAAAAAATTTATTTCATTTTCTTTCTATTAAATTTCCTATGACAAATCTAATAAGAGCAATGTTATAGGAGAGTGTGCGATCAGACAAACAAGACTATAAACAACCTTTGCGTAAACTTTAGATTTTTTCTGTATTTTAATTGGGATTAATGATAACCTTTTCTCTTAACATCTCCATCTTCATTCCAGGCTGTCCAACCATTAGCATGCAAAGGAGTCTCAAGCAGTGCCATTTGAAATTATAATTAGCAAGCTGTCAAAAATAAACATCTTTAAATCATGACCTGTAGAATAGGTGCTGCAAGACATTACTAGATTCTTAGCGTAACAGAGAGTTGAAAGCACCAAGAATTTAACCACAGTATGATTCAACAGATCATTGCACGCTGGAAAAAACATCCAGGTTACAACGACCGTTAACAGGATGCCATAATGATATGCAATTAGCGAAATTTTAAGAGGGGTGCCTCCGAAACTGGGCTTGCAGCGTGATGCGTTGTTGCTCAACGTGCTGAATTTTGATAAGGTTAGCTGTAGATGTTTGTTATGGTTTTGAAGTGAAGGTGACATTAAGTTTTGACATTTCGGTTATAACTCGCATAGCATTTCATAATTACATTAAGATTAGTGTGTTCCGAAGAGTATTCACGGGAACACCATCGAAAACATCCTGTTTAACCGTTCTAAAAAGATACGCATAAATAATATTTGTTAAGTTTGCTGGGAAATAGCCCCATTCGATTCCTTCAGCTCAATGCTAATCTATAGAGAAATTTTTTCCAATGATTGTCCACTTGTATTTAAAGATTTTTATTTAAAAGAAATGTTCTCCGTAATAGAGGAGGAAAATTTTTAATCTGTTATCTTTTTCCTTTTTTGAAAGAAACACAAATAAAATTTTTGAATTTGGCTTATTCGGAGGGGGGAATGGGGTATACTGTGTCACAAATACATAGAATGGAACTTTAATAGTGGCAACTAGATATGTACAAAGTATACAGAAGAGATACAGGGATGAAACTTTTATAGCCATTCAAATTAGTAACCAACATTGTTTAGCATCCGTTGCTAATATCCTAGATGCTGCAGGATGCCGTTGGCAGCACCTGATTTGTTGATCCTTTGAATGGAGCTGTCAACAGCCTGCAGAATCTCTGGCGGACTCGACGGGGTGGTTCCTTCATCTTGGTGATGAGATCAAAGTCAAGGGGAACTTCAGTCCGAGGAATATGGGAGATGGTAGAGCACTTCCCAGCCCCAGTGAGCAAACACATCAGCCACAGTGTGCGTATGTCTTTTCCTTCCATCAGTACGATACAACAAATTACAGTGGTACCTCGACTTACGTGTTTAATTCGTTTCATGACGGAGCTCGTAACTCGAAATACTCGTATCTCGAATTAATTTTCCCCATTGAAATGAATGGAAATGCCATTAATTCGTTCTGGGCTCCCCCAAAACACCGCAATTTTTGTTACATGTTTTTAAATAAGAGAAATGTGCTTATAAACGACGAACATTGTATAAAAACGCATTACAATAGAATGTACTGAAATAAATTTGTTTTATTAAGTGTAATGTACAACATTTACCTTGGAGATCAGACTTGAAGATGCTTATGGAAGAGGAAGAGAAAGGCTGACTGAAAAATTAAATCTTATTCGTTGATTTTTTACCTTTTCACCCCGCTTTCCTCACTTTCGCTTTTATTACCAGTTACTCTCTTAAAGTGAACGAGTGAGACACGGGAGCTGGGCGATTGTTGCATCGTTCACTGTGGCTGTAATGTCCAGATTCTTCTTTCTGAGAATCCGAAGAACGTTTTGTCAGAATACGTAGAAGGGGGAGAGCTTGCGATCCTAGGGCCAAGGTCATCCCATCTCCTAGACCCCATGTGGAGTTCCAGTGTGGGGGAGGGAATTGAAGCTATCTTTCTGCGAGAGAGGTTGAGCGCTGTTCGGTTTCAGAGGGCGACTCAAGTTTGGGCAGAGCACGCTGCCCCGGGTAGTAATTGTTGAGTGTTAATCTCTCGGTTTAAGACTGGATAGTAGTCTCAGAATAATATAATAATATGTATACAACTGTATAATAATTGTACATAAAGGTTGTAAATATTATATGCTTCTTGTGTTCTCATTTGATGAGCACGTAACATGGCATTCGCTGCTCAATCTAGAGGTGGGATATCTGAAGTAAGCTCGTAACCCAAATTTTAGCTCGTAACTCGAAGCAAAAAATCTATCGAGAAAATGCTCGTATCTCGATAAACTCGTAAGTCGAGGTACCACTGTATTTCATACGATAGACCGGTAACTAAAACATGGTTGTGTTCATCCTGTCATTGTGCAGGCGTGTTATGTTTGTGGGGAAAGCGCATTCGCTCTGAGGTAAGGCAGGTATGTGACGTACGTGGGGTGTAAGTTACTTTCCTGGGTTCTGCTGCGTGGGGGCTCTACAACAGTGTTGTCACGATTAAAGTTCCATCCCTTGTAATTTCCTTTGGTGGACGAAATTTTGAAAATGAATAAGATAGCAGAGACATAAATTTCTTTCTCTGTTACAATTTTTTTTAAATGTGTAAATCCAAGTCGACAATCATTGGAATAATACTCCATTGGTTAACAATGAGCTATGTGAATTCAGTATTGCTGATACCGAACAGCCTTAAATGGCTTTGGAGCAAAATGCATTTTAGTGTTGTTTTCAATTCTTGTTGACTTCCTTCACGAATCTGAATTCGGTTCAAAGGCTGGAATCCACCATGATTGTAAATATAGAAAATTATTATTTGTTACAGGTGAAGGGAAATTCACCAGAATTTTTGGCATTGGATCATAAAAATTTAATTTGAATTACTTGGGACTTTTTGTTAAAAGCAATATTTGAAGGAGTCTCTGTTGCACAATTTAGAGATATATACTTTACAATTTTTTTCGAGCTATTCGAGTTCTGTTACATTTTATAACAACGTAATCATGTTAGTCCTATTCTTTTTCAATGTATTTAGACAAATGCAAAGAATTGAAACAGAATGTATTCATTCTCAAATTCGAAAATTCAGTTATCATGTATTAAACCAAATTTTAAGAGAACAACAGTTCACGCTTCAAATGTTAAAAAAAATTCACCCTTCATATTAATCTATTTATTCATTTTTCCCACAATATCGAATTTCTTATAATTAGAAATGAAGCTGTATTTAGGTTAAATGTATCATTTACTATACGTGATACTATAAATAAATATCTATCTTTTTATCTAAATAAATTTTTGTTTTATTTTACATCTCATTAAAATTATAGTGGAATTGGTTATCTGTAAAACGTAGAATGCGTACCACGATTATTGTAAATTGTGTTCGGTGACCATAACAAAATACGTTTGAGTACCACTGTCGTAGAGTAACACTGTGAATCGTCCATACAACTGGCACTAGTTGCCGTAAAACAGATAATGATTACAATGATTCTCTAGGGCTACCGAAACAAAATAAGTTTGAGAACAAATGTCCTGGAGTAATATTGTGAATATTCCATATAACTGGCATTGGATGCCTGTAAAAGATTTAATGGGTACAATGATTATCGTAATATATTGTAAGGGTACGGAAACAAAATAAATTTGAGAACCACTCCTAGAATAACTCGTTCATATAAGTGAAGCGGAGGTAATAGGCATCAGGGAGTTACGGTTTTCAGACGGACCAGATTTGAGGAATATATAATCTAGTGGTATATTTTCTAATGATTTATTATGAATCCTCTTATTTGTTTGTCTTTGTTACAAATATTATCTAAATAATTTGATAATTTACAGGTTATAAGGAATCACACTTTATTTGCAGATACTGAAATTTATCATATGTAATATACCTCTTTCTATTAAGTTCTATTGAACTCAAATAAATATAACTTTTCTTTCCTCAGAAGCCTTCCATACTACTTCTAACTAGAATACTCCTGTAAACTTCAAACACCTACCCGTTAATTAATAAACACATGATTTGTTGCCCTTTTATGCCTCATTTTTTTTTAAACTCACAAAAAAGAAACACAATCTGTGACTTTATACTGGCCAGAGACATCATATCGCTTCTAATTAGGATTCTTCCGTGAACATCAAACACCCGTTAATTTAATAAACACATGATTTATTGCCCTTTTATGCCTCATTTGTTTAAGAACTCACATCAGGGAAGAAAATCTGTGACTTTATACTGGTCGGAAATTAAATCCGGACCTCAGTGACATTCGTGGGGCTCTAATTCATTTGTCTTTTAAAATAACATAATTGGAATGAACTTCAAACTCTTATATCGTACTAAATAAGCTATCACACTAAACAGTACACTATACAGCTATACACTAAACATCGGCAAAATTTTCTGGTGTTCAGGACGTTTTATTTCCGAAGATGATAAAAATGATACATTAACAAACGACTCTTATTTATAGTACTATCTAAACTGAAAATTTTTCAGTAGATTTATATATTATTTATTTGTAAATTATAGCAAAAATATTAAGCTTCAAGCTGCCACACAACAGGTTCAGGGTTCGACCCTGCGACTGGGAAATGTCGACTCAGCCTTTCATCCCTTGAGTGGGTCGATAAAATGAGGACCAAGTATGCTTGAGAACTAACTCTGGGGGTCCCGCGGCAGGCTGACCACCTGCCCGAGACATATGCTGTATGGCACCCCAAGCCCACGGTCAAGAAAGCGGAGATGGACACCACAGGCCTTGGTCCACAATGGACTGTTGCGTCATTGGTTAGTTAGCAAAAATATTAGTTTCAATAATAATTTTTTTTGTATATTATTACGGCACCTATATTATTGTCAAACAAATTCCAACTGTACTGGTAGCCGCATAACTGTGAGTGAAGAAAAATTTCTAGTTGAACGCATACCACTTGATAATTTACTGTTCTCTCAGATTTCTTTCCTTTGGAAAAACCACTCCGTTCTTTACGCATATGTTAGAAAACTTATCTTTCCGCAATCAGATTGTCCATCTGAATTAAATTATCGTTGAGATCAACCTTCAAACTTGACCATAAAAAAGACAAAGATCCGATTCGTCTCTTGATCTTCTTCCTGGGCGTCGAGGTTTAGGTAGCAGTTTTTCCCGAATCGTCAATTAACCTACTTATGCCAATTCTGCCTTTGATTAAAAGACTTCTTTATCTGTCTCAGAATCTGAAGGTTGCGCGCTTTTTTTAATAGTGATATACCGCAATTTAAAAAAACTGTGCTGAAGCGATCGGGAAGAGCAATTTGATGAATAAATTTACCGTTACTGAGAATACGTTCCTTTGTGCTTTTGTTGTTGGGGCATTCCGCAGAAAATAGCATTGATTTGATTGCTCTTCATTTCCTGTTAAATATTTACGTATCGCTTAGAGGATCAAATTGATTGCTATTTGTTTTGCACCCATATGTAAAACAATGGGTGAATGGAAAAATCATTTTCCAACTTGGCATTAGATTTTAATTGATTCCTCGGAATCGCCTCGAGTGATCGAAGCAGATTTTAACCTTGTCATCCATCGAAAAGTAAATAAATCCATTTGAAACTTTTTTTGAATAGTTAATTAACTCATATTTTTATAACGTTTGCTTATTCAACGCCTCTTTCTGGCCATTAGTTAAGTTTGTAGGCGAGTAGTTACTAATTTCCATACAAAAATACTAAACACATACTACTGCATTTGCAGAAAACAGGAACTTCCCAAGTGGTAGTAAAGGAAAACATTTTAGAGATGTTCATAAGAAAACTCCAATTTACGTTTTCACCAGACCAGCCAAAATTTCATAGGACGCAAAACAGAGTAAAATCGAGAAAGTAAAAAATACAAAATGCAGAGAAAGTGATATAAAGTTTACGTTTAATGGTTGAAAAAGAACAATCGTTAAAAATCACAGATTGGAAATCAAAGCAAAATCAACCTAAATATTTATTTAATAAGTATCACGCTCAGGTTACTTTATTTAATTTGGAAAAAAAATCTGTAAGAATTTTAACTGCTGATATTTTATAACTTTTAATTCATATGTCCTCTTTCTGTTGTTCTTATGTATGGTATACATTTATACTATTGTTATACTAATGAATATACAGTGAAACTTCTCTAGCCGGCCACCTCTGTAAACCGCCATATTTTATTCAGAACGATTCAAGATACCATAGTTCCAGTGTTATATAATAAACCCCTTTCCAACGGCCACTTTTTTTCGGAACCATTACTGGCCGCCATAGAGAAGTTTTATTATATATAATTATATATATATATATATATATATATGAGAACTGACAAACTTTAACTTGTATTTTCATGTTCCCATTGCATTTCTGAGGTATTTGTATGCTCTGTATAACCCAGTTTAAGAATTATATAAGACAAAACCATTTTTTACACTATTCAAACTCTTTTTAAATACACACAAACCTATTAAGGGTTTTAGAGTGGAATTTCCATGTTTGGTTTTCACTTTTATTTTCTTCCTTATTCCCTATAAAAAGGCTCTTTCAGTTAACTGTGATTCATCTTTAGCTGAAGTACACAGAACTTTTTGAAAGGAAATTCTAAAAGCTTTCTTTATTTAATGATTGCGAAACGTCCCGTTTTGTCTCCACATTTTTCACGAGGTATAACCATGAGCCATTCTTCTCTTTCCTTAACACAGGAATTTGAGAATGCATTGGCAAAAAAAAAACCTAATAAGGAACTTATTTTCTAAGATTCTGCTTGAAATTCCAAGATTGAACAGACCTTGTAATACTTTACTCAAACATCAATAAGAATATGGACATTTTTTTGCTACGATAAAATAAAATGAAGCGCTTTGTGTGTTATCAATTTATCTCGATCAATTTAAGTTACTAAGTGCATTTCTCGTAAATGAAACATCGATTTCTTATATTCGTCCTCGTAGAATCTATATTTTTATAAATATTTCTGACTCATAATGAAAAGAATACCATCGTTTACTGTCATTAGATTAGTTTGCTCCTTCGATATTCTTTAGCACACAAATATAAGATTACGTATTTATACGTGTTTAGAAATAAAACTTTCCTTTATTCACAAAAGAACTGAAATAGGAATGTCAACGTATATACTGACCTTTAAAATGTTTTTTTTGACATAATACATTATAAAGAACTTAAAAATCAGAATTCTCATTAAAATTTAATCGATTTAAAAGTGTTACTTTTCTCTATTCTATAGTGTGTGTGTGTGTGTGTGTACGTACGTTTCAAGATAATTTAGGTAAGAAAATGACATTCCAATCCTACGTTAAACTCCGTCCTTTAACGCATTGCCTATTTATTCTTTTATTACAATATAGAATATCCACAAAAAGATTAAAAAATGAACTAAAGACCTCCCTACCTAGTTACTTGTGGGGATTAGAAAATGGAGACATCTACATTTGGGTTAGGACAAACTTTTCTTTTACTTTAAATTGGAATAAAAGTAATTATGTGATCCTTTAGTGGGATCTGCAATTTCCAAAGAAAGTCATGTCCACTGAGGAGAGATCCAACGGCAACGTGGGAGGTTTTAAAATTGACAGGTTTCATCATTACAGACAGCAAGGCGACACTCGGAAAAAGTAGAGAATCGTTGCATTTTACTCCTCAAAAGAAAGGTAATCAATGTTATAATAGCAAAATGGTTTATAATAAAACGTATTTCATGTATAAATACACGTATTTCATATAGATATGACAATTCAAGAGCGTGTTACTTTTTCCCTAATTTATCGAAAAATGATTGCTGTCTGGCAAGGTGTTACCCATTTTATCTTACTTATTATTACCGCTCCAATTAAATAGAATTTTTCACGGCCAGGGTTAAGATTAACGAATTCTAACTGTTGTATGAAAAAGCCCAGATTTTTATTATCTATTGTTCTTTAAAATAGCTCAAATGAAAACAATTTTGGCTTCATATTTTCTAAAGCACGGCAAAGTAACCAGTTTATAAACAGACGGGTTCGCGAAGAAAGAGGAAAAAAGGAAATTATGATTGAATAAAAAAAAAATTGCTAATTTACATTGTCAGCTAGGTTAAAATTTAAATGAAGTACGAGTTTTAATCGAACGAAAATCATTCACCACATGCTTCTTTTCCGTTTAGTATTCTGATGGCAAGTGCTTTTTGAGTATCTTTTAAACTTTTGTTTCGATTTAATCTGACAAGAACTTAATTGCCCATTTAACTCCTAGCAGATTAAACTTGCTATTTAAATTTGCGCAAGCTGGAGACCTGCAGCAAATAAATATGTGTGGGTATATATATATATATATAAATATATATATATATATATATATATATAAGAAGTTTTGGCAAGTTCTGGCAACGTTAAATAAGTTTATATGTGTAACTATACCGTGCGAGGGTGCACTTGCTTACTGGGTACAGTTGATTACATTTAAATTGCGCATCTATTTAAGAATTTCTAAAAGCCTGATACATGACAGTGCATGAAAAAACAACCATTTGCCAATGGAAACATAGTATCCGGGAAAGATAATTTTGTATTCCGTCTTCGCAAAAACTAATGAAAAGATAAAAAAAAATTAATTATCAAAAATTCCTGGCCAACTCACACTCAATTGGTTCAGATCGCCATCGACAAGCTATATGATTAAAATCATACTTAAGGAAATAAAGCGTACAAAAGTGTCAACTGAGAGAGGAACTTAAAAAATAAAATCCATATGGAAGTCATAACTAGAAACGCAGTGGCCTTAGACGCAAAATTAGAGTGTCAACGCAGCCTTAGAACTTACAAGTATTTCAACCGAAGTCCTACATTTAAAACAAATAAAAAACTGGTTACCTATAAAAGTTTGACAGAGATATTCTTTTATCGCTTTAACCGGAAACTACCTACATGTTTCTTTGAAGCGTTACTGATTAAATCTTCAGGTTGATAATGACTAGCTAATACACTTTATAATTGAAAATATTTTTGCTTTATTTTTTTTATCCAAGAATAATTATGCGTAACATTTGATATGCATTTTGTGGTTAAGTCACTGTATCTTTTCTTTTCCATTTCTTATTCTAACGACAAACCATAGCAATGCAATGGCGTGACAAGTTTTACTTCTGACGTGATGTTTGTATGATTGCTTCGGAACGTGCATAACAAAGGTATACTTGACAGGACTTCAGAGTCAACAAAAACATTGTGCCAAATGTTTATGAAGTGAAATGATGCGTTCATGACTTTGACTGTCGATTAAATTCATTCTGTTTTCAGTGCATGTTATATTAAGTCTTAGGAGACTTTTCCGTATTTTACCCCTTTCGCTTCTACTTTCACTGACATGGCAGGACTACTACAATGAAAATAGTCGGTTTCTTAAGGAAATACATTATCAGCCTATCTGAATTATAAAACATTGAAATATTTGTTTAATTTTTATTTCTGCTGTTTCCTGAGTGCAATTCTTTTATGTTTTAAGTTTTAAGACATGTGTCATCATAAAATATTGATCTGCAGATAAATATATCCTTTATTCCAAAGCAATAGTCTCCAAAAAGGGAGAGTATGTCTTTAAAAAGTAGTCCATTATTAAATTCCAGACAAAAGAAAACATTTTTGGAATTTGCAACTTCTTTCGATTCCCTGTATATCGAATAGTAATTACGCAATTTTTTTTTTGTAAAGGAGTATAAATTATTCACTGTATATTTTAAAATATTTTTCAGAATATATTATACATACTTCACGATTTTCAAGCCAGAACGTTAAATAGAAAGTGTTTTTCAAATGAATGATAGCATACCGTTCTTTTGATCAAAGGTTTGTAAGACGTTTTGCTCCCGAAAATAGAAATTTGGATTAAATTAACTACATTGTTTTATCATATAATTAAATCTCATTTGATAGTTAAATTCCATTCTTTTTTGTATATTACATATAAAACGTGAAAAAGACCGAAGTTTTAAATATTTTAGAATTTTCTTACATAACTCAAAATTATTCTCCTATGCTAGATATATATAGTTTTGGATTCAAAATAATACTAATATATCACATACATTCTGGAAAAAAATTATGGAAATTAACGAATAGTTTTTTAAGTTATGAGGTGTAAGGTATACACAAGATTCGATTCACAAGAATCGAACTTTTGAGTGAATTAAAGAAGCTGCTTCAGATATGCTAATTTTGGCATACGCGCTTAGTATAAATACCACGCAGCGTCATTAATGAAAAAGGGGAGGTTGTTAAGGTAGGAAAGTTGTTATCCTGCGCTAGTGCTTAGCGGGCCAGAAGTTTACATGGCAGTACTGCTGGTTTGACTTACTGTTCGTGAGTATAAAAATATATTGTTCTTGAAAGCTGTGTTTATACATTCCGTACAAGTAGTACGCATGCTTATTGCTGTAAAAGCCAATTATATGTGCAACGAATTCAATAAACATTGTTTCATGTATAAACTGCGTTTGTATAAAATTCAAATAGAGTGCCACTTCAAATTATATACACCCAAGTCTGGGTAGAAGTGAGCATAGAAACTCTATACTGGCGCCCGAAATTTTATATACCCTGTAGTTAGCGTTAAATTTGTAACGAACAACATAATTGAAATTAAAAACTGTGTACTGTGTACTTATATTGATAAAATTGTTGCAAGTACTTATATACTATTTAAAAAATGAGTGTTGTAGAAAAAAATCCTGCTGGAAATTTTCCTCGGGTAATTATGGTTCAGCATTTTCCGCCATTCGAAGCCACCTTCAATGGCGGCCCCTCAAGCCAATTCCTAAAGAAAATTGAGCATTACTTTCAGCAACAATGCACCCCAGAGGGGGATAAACTTAAAATTGCTCTAGCCGCTTTAAGAGGTAGTGCATTTCAGTGGTACACATGCATGCAAAGCAGTAATCTGATTTTTTGACTATTTGTCATTCAAGCAACAGTTTCTTAGTGTTTTTCCAAAGACCTTTAATCAAAGTGAAATTGAAGCGGAAATTTATTCGCTAAGGCAACGTGAAGGTCAGTCTGCGTTAGATTTTGCTACGGAAAAGATTTCCAGTGTGAGGAATATTTAGAAGGGGTGACGGAAGCGATAATCTTAAAATAGTTATCCAACGTTTGAAGCCAAGTGTTCAAGATTTTTAGATAATCAAACAATTACAAGCAAGGTTACCCTCCTTCAAGCTTTAGCTAAACTGACAATAGGCATTTCTTCGCTACCCCGTACCGTCATTCAGGTACGAGAAGTTTTATACAGCCGCGCCAAAATTTTTTCGCGAGTTTCAAACCAGCAGCGTAAGCAGTACCGCAGGCAAAATAATAGAAGCGCACGGCGTTATAATGAAATTAGTGCTCTTAAAGTAAATAATATGGAAGCACCTTACTTGCACTGGCAAGTTGATTCACATGATATGGTTCAACCTGTTGAAATGTGTGGTCAAATGTATTATTTTGTCCGAGCAGTAATCATTATTTGAGAATAGTGAAAGTCAGGGTATTTTTGTGGCTTATAAAGAAAGTGAGTCTAGCTGGAATAATGCGGTAATTCCAGTACAAATTTCTGAAAATAGTGCCGATACTAATGCTAGTGGTTTAGAAAATAAATCATCGGACACTTCTATTAATGCTATACCTGATATTATTAATGCTATACCTGATATTTTAGATGATATTCACACATCTGTTAATGAAGGAAATTTAGTAGATGACGAAGTATGCGTTACGGAAGTTAGTGAATACTTATTAGTTGACGACAATAAAAATTCTTTAAACGATAGTAGGAACTCTCTAGGTAATGATGATATTATTTCAAGTTTCCATCCGAATGAGGATGCTGTAGGCCAGGTTGATAATATGGTTTTAAATAAAGTACATGAAAACCATACTGAGAGTCAGGATGAAAAGTTAACACAGAGTTATACTGTAAGTAGTTTAGCTGATGCTTCGGAGGTTATAGACGCAGGTTGCATTAAAACGCACCAGTACGAAAAGCTTAATCTTCCTAAAACTGAAGCAGTGTTAAAGAATTTAAATGATAACGATTCTGATATCGCAAGTTTCAAAGAGACTTTTTCGTCAAAAGAGGATAAAACTAAAGTTAAGGGGGATAAAAAACGTGAAAAAGCGCTTTCAGGTTCCAGCATTAAAACTGCAAATACTGAAGTAATTAAGGCGGTAAACAAGAAGTTGCATAAGCACCAATACCAAAAACAGAGTCGGTTTGTTGAAAAACATGACACAAGTAGAGAGATAAAGCCAGTAACTAAACACGTTGGTGCGGCGTATAAATTTGACAAAATAGAATCTGCATTAAAATCTAATACCGATACAAGCAAAAGTACGAAGAAAGGTAAAGTGTGCACTACAAAAACTCCATCAAAGGATGAATGCGTCGCTGATAAGGTACACAAGGTTATCAAAAGGAAGAATGACAATTTTAAAGTTCCTTTGCATAAGTACAGGAACGGAAGATTTCTGCCGCCCAGCAAGGTTGGCCTCCTCACCAAGAGACCTCCTGTCCATCGTCAAGCCGGACCAGCGCCTCAGGACCTACGACCTGCTGCACGAGGGTGCCCACACGGTCAACGAACCCCTTTACTAGGACTGCGACCATCAAGAGAGGTTCCACGGACTGGACAGACTGGTGCAAGGAAGTTGCTGCATTCATGAGGAACAAGTCTTGTATCAATTCTCTTATTCTAACTCCCACCCTTTAATAAAACCGAACCAAATTGGTTTGAAGTTCCCATTGTATATACTGTGTAAACATTTGAGGGGAAGGAGGTGAGCCACTGAAAAAATACGGCATACTGTTGTTTTATAAATTTTTGAAGGGGACATGTAGTGACTAGAAAAAAAATACATACTGCATAATATAATAATTAACTAACTAACATACTAACTTCACAAAACATGACACATGTGCATTATAAATTGGGGGAGAGCAGATACAAACAGTCAAGAAATGTCATGCTGTGCAATTGTGTTGTCACTTTTAATTAAAACAGATTTTTTAGGGCGCAGTTGGCCAGCCCAGTATCCGCAACTCTGCAAATCCACTGTGTGATGGTGTCACCTGGACCCTTCGGGGTTAGTTTTGTAAAATGGTAGTGGCGTTTTTCCCCCACACAACGTGTGGAAGGTTTTTTGGCTTTGCCACCCATTATGTAAAAAGTCAGACCAGCACGCGTTTTCAATTAGTTAACTGAAGCCGTTCAGACCTCAGTTACCTAATTTTTTTTTTTGAGGGAGGCCAGTGAAAGGTATACACAAGATTCGATTCACAAGAATCGAACTTTTGAGTGAATTAAAGAAGCTGCTTTAGATATGCTAATTTCGGCATACGCGCTTAGTATAAATACCACGCAGCGTCATTAATGAAAAAGGGGAGGTTGTTAAGGTAGGAAAGTTGTTATCCTGCGCTAGTGCTTAGCGGGCCAGAAGTTTACATGGCAGTACTGCTGGTTTGACTTACTGTTCGTGAGTATAAAAATATATTGTTCTTGAAAGCTGTGTTTATACATTCCGTACAAGTAGTACGCATGCTTATTGCTGTAAAAGCCAATTATATGTGCAACGAATTCAATAAACATTGTTTCATGTATAAACTGCGTTTGTATAAAATTCAAATAGAGTGCCACTTCAAATTATATACACCCAAGTGTGGGTAGAAGTGAGAATAGATTCTCTATAGAGGTACACATAGATAAAAACAGATGCTGATTAATGTGATATTAAACGCATTTTCATTCAAAACACAGAAATTTTTGCCGACATATTTTTAGTCTAGCTGGGGTTTCTTTTAGCTTTAGTCATTTAAACATAATATATTTTAACTCATAAGAATTTTTTCTCTGGACTAATCTTAAAGAACTTATGACAAAATAAACTATATATGTTTTTCAAAAGTTCAAAATTTTTGAAAGTATAAAGATTGTATTGATAACAGAAATCGATAGTTGCAATATATCTAATTATTTGAAAGACTTTCAGAAAGGTAATTTGATTTATAAAGCCACTTATAACTGTCATATTTGACAGAAATATAAATGCTTATTTGGGGATATAATTGCTTTGTAACCAAGGAGACTGCGCATGTACAGTGAGTGATGAAAGTCATCTCAAACTAATAAAACCGAATACAGTACGGTCATCAAAACTAATCAAACCGGAGTCTCGCAAAGTACATCGAGTCTCTAATGCTGTGATTCGGTCTCTAATGCTTGATTTCTTTAAAACAATTTGGATCTTTGAACATACATTTACGATCTAATATGCAAACTTCATTTATAATTGGCATGTTAAGGAATTTTTCAAAGGGTAGAGAGCATCACGACTAGGCTTTACATGAGAAATGCCAAAACAACGCAAAATAGGGCATTTTGTCGTTACGCTGTATATTATAAGTACTCATTCGTAATTATAATCTAATAAGAAACACAATAATAAACTTTACATTTTACTTATTCGGTTATTTGTAAGAAAAATAATTTATTTCTAAACTGCGTTAAATTTCTAATTGTTTTAAAAATATGAAGTAATTATGGTCAATCATAAGAGATAAGAAGAACGCCAGTGTAGCAGATGAGGACTAAATTATAGTCGTATTTTATGCCAACATAAAAGTATATTCATTTAAACAAATTACTTTGAAATCTAAATCTATCTACAGATAATGGCACTAAGAGACAAAATATCTAAGGAACAGATGACCACAACTCCACAAACTGAAGCATATTAGATCTTTTATATATATCTTTTTCCGTACCAGTCTTTTTTTCCATCACGAGAAATATTCGTAAAGCTTCAATTGTCTCTTTGAACGGCTTTTGTCAAATAACTAGAATCAAATCGTATTTAGGAAAGCATTTTACAAAAATTCTCAAATTTAACAATTTGTGATAATCTTTATTTCTACATTCATTTTAAAACGTAATCTAAAACTTCAAGACTGTATGCTTTGTCAGAGCAACGAAATTAGTATGGTTCTGTTTTTCCGTCTGCCTACTCTTTTCTAAACAAAAATGAGTTACATGAAAGAATGTTTTTGTGTCTGTATAATATATAAGCAAGGAATACCATAACCAACATTTAAATATTAAATTGCGACATAAAATAAAAGGATGTAACAGAATAAAGTTTCACATTTATTTTGTTGTATCAACTTATGCAATTGTAAGTTGTAAGAAAAAAAATTCTACATCTTCCGTATTAACAGAGTAAAACAAAAATCAAAATTTGATTAACATTAAAGATGGAAATATAACTAATTGTAGAATAAAAAATGAGTTTATGTGGGGTATATTTTAATTCCATCATTTCAAACGCGTATGCTGCCAAAATAGACTTTGATTAAGGGAACTTTGATTAAGGGAAAATTATATCTTTAGATTATATAAATTAATAAATTTATCTTTCCTCCATATAAACACTCCCTAAACACTCGGAACTAAAAATTCAGATATAATTCCGTCAAGATTGGGAAAATTTTGATATCTGAAAGTATCTGATAAAGTTATAATTTTAATTTGAAACAAGAATACGTTTTCCGTCAGAAAAGCTCTTTCAAATCTTCACTCTTCCCTCCTTGTGTGCAAATAAGTGCAGATAGGAATCACTTTCTCAATACCTCTTTAATTTTTGCTCCAAACGGGTGACGTAAATCACGTTCCATTTTGCAACCATCTTCATCATTTGGAAACAACACGTGTCCTACATGATTGAAATCACGCCCCACTCAAACATAGATGTGTTTACATCGCAGGCCATCTCTGACTACGGGCTTGGATCAAAAACAAGGCCGGAACCGCTCCCGAAAACAAGGTCAAGACCTGAGAGCACGCCTTCTTTACCATCCCTCTGAGCCTGATCATAAATCACGACAATTCCATCATTCCCCTCTAATCTCACTTCTGAGGCGTTACAAAGGTTTGATATTTCAAAAATCTCTTCTCTTTTTAAGTTTCACGATTCTTTGTTACGATGGGAAAGTGTTACAAATATGTTAATGGATATAAATCACATAATAATACTGATGAACTTTTCTTCGACTTCTCTTATGATGAAGGCTACGACCTTTAAGATTTTGACGGAAATTTCATCTGATGCAACAAAAATTACACAGTATGTTACGCGCAAAACGCACTTTTGTTTAATATAATAGAATTAAACAATAAATCTCTTAGACTCATCCATTTAAGAGAAGAGTAAGATTATTTATTCTTACAAAATCTTAGTCTCCTTTGATTACCATGTTTTTATTAACTCGCTTTCTTGTTTGTGTGTTTGTCCAGTACAAATCTTGCAAACGATTTTTAACTAACTTCCCGACTAACTAGATATTAGAAACTTTTAGAATATCCCAGAACACGATGACAATGCATTCTTTTAATACTTTTAGCCATCTTTAAGCAGAATTGAATTTTTATTATTGCCATGTTTTTATTAATTCGCTTTCTTGTTTGTGTGTTTGTCCAGTACAAATCTTGCAATCGATTTTTAACTAACTTCCCAACTAGCTAGACATTTGAAACTTTTAGAATAGCTCAGAACGCGATGACAATGCATTCTTTTAATACTTTTAATCATCTTTAAGCAGATTTGAATTCATTTTCAGTTAACTTTGTTGTTTGAAAATTTCTTATAATTGCTCTCTTTCTTACGCATTTGATCATTTTCTTTCAAGTTAATGGGATAATTCATCAAAAAAAATTTTTTTAAAGTATTTATTAATACATAGAATTGTCAAGTTTATATGATTCAACAGAAAATTTAAAAACGTGGTATATAAAAAGTTCTTTTTGTAATTATTTTAAAATATCTCCAGCCACCTCAAATCCTTTATCGCATTTAAACTTCAGTATGGTATAAACGTTAGTTAAGAAAAGTTTATGTCTTGTAGATATTTATACACGATGTCAGGCTTTATTTATTATTTTTCAAAGCGGAAATGTTGCGGTGTATGCAGGGCCTTTTTATGGCAAGGGTAAATTGGGACTTTGCCCAGGTCCCCCCATAACTGTCCTCTTTAACGTGCAAAATCTCTTTAACGATGCTTCTCAACACTAAAATAGATAGGGTGCCAGGTAAGTGAAAATTTTTAATTTCGCTTTCTGCTTTATGAAAAATGTTAAACTATCTGGTTGTATCAGACGTACAGCAGAAGGTGAAAGGCGTTTTCAGTTTGATGTGAACATGTTTATGGTGTTACATGTTTATTTCTTCATCTCATCAGCCATACACTGTAATAGCACATATAGGACTCGCACGCAGGGTTGTTTAGTACAAATCGTTATTTGAGTCAAAATTTAAATCAAACGATTTTTTTTAATCCTGAATTTTAACAACTTTTTCTCACACGCTTGGTGTATGCACCTATAGTCCGACCACAGTACGAAGAACCACGGTTGGCATAGTGCCAAGACGATTCTATTCGCGCTCTAGGTAAGGCTGCTGAGGAAAGAGGAGGAAAAGTCTTTACAAAGTATTCTCTCGACATTCTTTAGAATCGGTTTCTAACTACGCTTGCTTGCTTTTTCCTCGTCTGTTATTTTGATTATTATATTAAAATTAATGGATCCTTTACCCAACACAACTGCTCGGAATAAGCCGTTCCGTAGTGATTGTAAACGTATAATACACAATGTAATTAAATTGTGTAATAAAGAAGCACTAGAAGGAAATGTTATTGTTCCACTTTCGCAATCCCTAAAGAGAGCTAGTGAAATGACCGGGATATCAATGTCCAGAGTAAAAAGAATACGCAGAGAAGCAAAGGGTGAAGAAACTCCAAAATTTGAATCTTCGAGGAAACGTCAGAAAAAAAGAACCACTGAAAACGTAGCTTTAGATAATTTTGATTGTGATGTAATCCTAAAATATCCACTCCTATAACACTCCTATTTTTTTAAAAAGATTTGCTTCTTTCTTTTTATTATTTTGAAATTATTATTCACATATTCGATCAAAAATAAAGTTTTCAAAAATAACTTTAAAATTGTGGACAAAAAGCAGTCTGAAATACATTCCGTATGTCATAAACAAACACATCCGAAAATATGACGTTTCCCCCTATTTTCTAAGTAGACTAGCTTGTCTAGCGCATGCGTAACAACTTCCAGGGACCTTGCTTCCGTGGTCGGACAGTAGTACTTCTAATAGTATAGTCCATGGATAGTTCTTATTTTTATAAAGGTTCGTAAGGGGGAGCCCCCAAATAGCATCTGTCCAGGAACTCCCGGCTTTCATAATCAGGCCCTGGGTGTATGAGAGAAAGTCCGAAGACACCACGAGGATATGTTAACTTCTTAAGGGGACCGTGGACCTTTATTTGAGCCAATATTTTTTATTGTAATATTGATTGCGTTATTGTAAAAAATATATATTTCGGTAGGATAATAGTACCAAAATAGTTTTTTTTTCAAGTAAAAAATCATTTATGAAGATTCTACAAAGTAATAAAGGTAAGTGTAGTAATAAAGTTTAAATCTCTTTTTTTCAAAACAGATTTTTCAAGGTTTTTAGATTTTTTAAATGCTTCATGCGATTTAATTTTTGTTCAAAATTCATGGAATTGATAAGGAAGAATTCTGATACTGTTTACAAAGAAACTGGGTATGCATTTTACAATTCGACTTCATTAAGGTAATTAAATTTGATTTATAATTTATTAAAAGACAAAATTTTGATGAATATCGGGATGGAATTTAGAAATCTCTCAAATGGAATCTCTCAAAAATTAACTATTCGAGGGATTAAATAATTGTTACCCAGATTTGTTTATAATGCACTTTTAAGTGATTAAAATGCAAAATCGAGGAAATATCGCAAAAATTAAGTTGAAAGTAGCATTTTAAAATTTTGCTTATAAATTTTAAATTTTTTAAATAGCCTTAAAATTATAATAAGTTTGGAAATTCCGTTTAAGGTATGCTATATACTTATGATGAAATGTATATATGTGCCAAATTTCATATCACTATGATAAAAAGTAAAAAATGTTGACCTCTACCGTTCCCTTAATTGGGGCACCATTCAGGTGGGCTAGCACAACCCCAACCCCCTGGTGCCAAAATTTAGACTGAGGCCTTCCCCCTAGGGGTGACCGTTTTATTTATTTATTTATTGATTGATAAATTAATTTTTTTAATTTTGTAATTATTTTATTTATTTATTTATTTCGGGGGGGGGGGTTCTCATAAACTCCTCTCAACCTTGCAAATCTAACGGAGGGACTTCATAGGTACTCCGCCTTATCAAATATAACGTACCCATACCCGGCGAGTATTCACCGATCCTTCTCAGTGATGCTCAATAATAACGTTTTTCTTAAAATACATGATACATTTCACAAATGTCCCATATTTTAAAAACCCTTTCGCCTATTCCATTTATGCATTAAATGTTTTCAAAAGTTTGTTTTTGTATCCATAGAAGAATCCTAAAAGCAACGATAATTTTAATGTAATTTATATGAATCTTTTTAAAATTTTCTTTGAGCTATGTATTTTTTCAATAATAAGTTCTAAGCCAACTTTATTGTTGTAAATGAGGAACTTCACCAATAACCGTAAAGTTCAGGTTTCTGATGACACATTAACAAATCTAATTAAATTCATCTTTTCTTTTTGCATAATAAGATTACCATCGTTTAATAACTATGGAAATAGTTCTCGAAGACTTTTTTTCAGCTATAGAAAGTTTCTGTAATTTCCTTGAGCTTCAGTGATAAAAAGATTATGTACGATTATGTATGAGACTTTAGCTCCAATATGTTAAGAAAAAGCGAAATGCGCAAAATAAAATAGTAATATCAGGGTCACTACTGTAAGGCTAAAATTTAAAGCATATTCTTCAACAGCTGAGCCTGTGTTATGTTATCAGCGGATATTTATGATATTAATCTTAGAGATTGAGAACTTTAATTATAGAACAGGAAACGTGATTCGTTGAAATTCGAGCGTGCTGCGTATCACGTGCTCAAAATAGTTCTGTTAACTGCATTTCGTGCGCTTGTCCTTCAACTAGAATTATCACCTTATTTATATCTGACATGTCTTACAATAAACATAATTTACGAAAACAATTCACTTTTTATGCTGTAATTGGTAAATTTTCTTCCAAAAGTGCGTTAAAACGCACATTGAGCCACTTACATTTCGTGTATTTCTTTTGTTAGAAAAAAGGGACGATATTTTGTTAAGTAGGAATTTCAAGGCTTTCCTATTTTGAGGAAAGGAGAAAAAGTTAGAGGGCGATTCAATTATGTCTAGTGCGGTGGTTCTCAACCTTTTTCAGTCCCACGACATCTCAAGCATAACAAAAATAAAATGAACAGTTCGCGACCCACCCAGCCCACCCCCAGATTAGTAACAGTAATAATAAATAACTGCACAAGCGACTAGTTCAAACTACAGTGGAGTCCCGATAATCCGAAAATCGGTAATCCAAAAGTCTGCTTAATCCGAAACCAAAAGTCACAAAGAACTAAGGTTACAATAAAACCACAGTGATGCTAAGTAATATAAAGTATATTTCTGAAAATTACAAGCAAATTCAAAGTTAAACAATATACTGAATTAATTATCTCAGAACTTCATTGGTTTGAAGAATCTGTTAAATTTTTTCGTCGAAGAGAAAAATACCTCTCCTTTGAAGCCAAATTACGCCAGCACGTCAGAAAAATGGTGTCCACTGGGGTCGCGGAGTGTTGTTCTACGTAACTACATCAAATACAGCCGCCTCATCTGAGTGGGATACCCTCTGCTCCCTGTCACCGTCTGCTTCACCTTCACTCTCGTCTGAGACGTTGACGGGTTCTTCCAAAACCATTTCAACAATTTGCTGATCGTCTAAAATCTTACACTCTACTGGACTGTACTAGGCAACGTTCCGCTCTCTTATCATTCATTTCGTACCGAGATTTGGTAATGTTTAGACAAACCTTATAAAATAAACTGTGTAACGACACGTAATATGTAATATTTATATAATCACATGTTATTATGTAATTTAAGTTTATTTTAAGAATGATTTCGCTTAATCCGAAAAATTCGTTAATCCGAAAAGGGTCTGGTCCCAATCATTTCTGATTATCGGGACTCCACTGTATTACGCTGCCTCATTACCAACCTTTCGCACCCCCCCCCCCCCCCATTCCGTGTCAACACGACTTCGCCCCTCCCCCTGGGGATTGCGGTCCTCAGGTTGAGAATCGCTGGTCTAATGGGATCATTTATTTATTATATCATTTACTTATATTAAAGTCTTTGAGAGTGCGTTAAGTATTTAATTAAGCTTAAAATAAAAGAAATTAGTTCGTTTGTATAAATTATTCAATCTTTTTTAATCCATACTTTTACTCTCCATACTTCCCTTTCCATACTGCCAATTCAAACTTTAATCATACTTAACTTTTTTTAATCCAGAAAATAATGAGGTAAAAAAAAACTGGATGTATGTCAGATATGACTGACATATTGCATGAAGTGATCTTAAACAATGAACTCAAAGTTATATTGAACTCGAAAGGGCTAGGGCTCTGTGCTAAATTACCCAGATAGAGATGTTGTGAATCAATCACTTGGTCAGATGTTTCTACATAGTTGAATAAATATCATGTTGCCAGCATTAATTATAGCTTTAAACAGCCGCGGAGCATTAATTAATAAAACCCGATCTATTAGGGGTTTTTTTTAAATGATCCTAAATACACCCACAAAATTCCTGAATATAGCTTTTGAACATCAATGAAATAGTCGAGACTTTATCCTAACATTGTCATAACGTAAAATAAAATTACGAGGAAGAATGAATGTATGCTTTCAAAGTTCTCATCTTAGCATTTTCACCCCTGCAGTTGAATCTGGATGATGACCGATTGGCTGCTGCCATTCGTTACCAGAGTCACTTCTCAGGTGGTGATTGAAATGCATTTTTATCGCATCGCGTGATTGTAGTTCACTTTAGTTTTTAAAAAACTTTCAATATTTCACTCTGATATACAAAATGAGTATAATTAATATTATTTTCTACTACAATGAAGACACTTAGAATTCAAAAATAAGTTTTTTGTAGAAGAATAAGACATCTTTTTCAAAAAATTTTTCAAAAATGGTATTTTTCAAAATGTTCCATGCGCATTACTTTTGTTCTGATTTCTTCCAAATTTCTTGAAGATTATTAATTTAAGTGTTTTCCACAAACCTGTGCATTATTATTTGAAACCAAAAATATTTTCATGTTTATAGACCATGAAATAAAGCAAAAACATAAAAAACAACAGGCAAATTAACAAAATGATTATTTATGGCTTTTGATTCAAACAAAAAAAAAATCATTGCACAGTTATTTTTATATATGTGAGGTAAACTTATATTAAAAAATTTAAGGTCTTTAAATGATTTGTAATGCACATGGAGTATTTTGAAAAATGCTAGAATTTTTGAAATTTTTTTTGAAAAACATGCATTATTCTGCCAGAAAATCCTTATTTTAATTTCTAAGGGTCTTTAATTGTAGTTAAAAGGAATACACATTATTATGCTATTGTTTGTAGTGTGAAAAATGTAAAATAAAAAAATTCCTGGTTGAAGACCCCTTGTCCCCTTAAAACTCTTTATTTCGACTGAAATGAAATTGCCAATTGTAAAATAAAAACTAATTTTTTTCTGTTACATTCTATTGGTGTGACTTATGCCCCCTGGACGGAACAATCCAGACCAGATTCAAAGATGACTGTCATCTGAGGAAATCGACTCTTTAATGGCACCGCAAGGATCGGACTCTGATATGGCCAGATGTCAACAAAATTTTGACCGAACATCGTCAAGGCGATATCTGGTGGGCTCGTACCCGCCTCTCACCCACATACCACACTGAAGGACTTTCCCGCCAACGGATTGAACGTCTCCATAACAGGCGTAAACACGAAGGCATTGACTGACGCTCGTCGGGATTCGAACTGTTGTTGTTGTAGCTGATGCCCCTTGATCGACATGTACCATCAGGTCAAGTCCCGAAGGCTATGGGCGATGAAGGTGCGGCTCCGGTTTTTAATAGCACCGCAAGGGTCGGAGTCCGACTTGGCTAAATGACCGGTCCCGTAATTTTGAACCGAGCCAAGTGACGAGACCGGAACACTTGACCCCGCACCTCCAGAGGTAAATTTGAGAACATGGAGGACATTGTAGCCACGCCCTATTTTACGTGCCCCAGCCACCATTAGTGAACACGGCGGTAGATTTGCAGCGACGAGCCTCGAACCAGGGACCTTCAGATCACTGGCCCGCTGCTCTTGCCAACCGGGCTACCGCGCCCACGGGATTCGAACTGAGCACCCTTAACCCGAAGTCCTACGCGTTACCACTAGACTGCCTCGAGACCCACTGTTACATTCTTGTTTTATCAATAGGCTTCTGTTTCTTTGTTCAGAATTTTATTTTTATGAGTACATGTAAATAGATCTTATGTGTCTGGAGAATGTCTGGACAAAACACCTGATGAACAGTGTGTAATTTATTGTGGATTTCTGAAAACGTCTCGATAAAACAGATGTCTTTTATATAAAATAAAATAATAAAAAAAACAGTTTATTTCACACCAAGTTTATTTTTATGCAATCATCATATAAAGTAATCCTTTTGTATAGAGGGTTAAATATAAAGAAATAATGCGTTTATTTTTATGAATACAGGTAGCCCTTCTACAGCACGGCATCTTACAACACGGTTTCGCTCTAACACGATAGGATATATTGCGGGAAGCCTCGTATAACACTGCAACCTGTAACAGGGTTTCGCTCTAACACGATAAAAAAATTGCGAAAACCTTTGTACAACACTGTATTTCTACAGCACCAGATAACATGATTTTTGTTTAACACATTTAAAATCTAAATTACCTTAAAATAATGACTTGAAGGAATAATGAACTAGAGTGGCTTTACATAAAAATGCATAAATAAATTATAAATTATTCATTTATAACTCTATAAAATTACAAGAAGGCCTAAGCTTAGCTGAAAATCTTGAATAATTTCTTTCTTGAATGCAGACCCTTCCGCTGAAAGAAACCAAAAATTCAAAAGGGAGCTGCAAAATTGTCTATGTCCATACCGTGAAATCTACAATGTAAGAACCAGCAAACAAACCAAAACTACAGATTTTTTAGAGGATAGAAGGTGCAAAAACTCTAAATGAATAAAAATGTTCTGAAAGTGAAGGTGATATCGTTCAACCGAAAATACGTTCTCGTTTGATTGTACTGAGCAGTGATGACGAAATTTATTCAGTTGTTTATATGGAATTTGAAAAAAAACTTGTTTTTAATAAGTTTTCGGAACGTAACCCCCATTTTTTACTGGCTCTGGGTCTCATATAACACGGTTTGACACAACACGGCATTTTCTAGGAACCTATCTACCGTGTTATAGGAGGGTTACCTGTACATGTAAATAGATCTAATATGTATGGACAAAACACCTGATGAACAATGTGTAATTTATTGTGGATTTCTGAAAACGTCTCGATAAAACAGATGTCTTTTATAAAAACATAAACCAGTTTATTTAACACCAAGTTTATTTTTATGCAGTCATCATATAAAGTAATCCTTTGCATAAAGTGTTGAATATAAAGAAATAATGCATTTCCTCTTATGAATACAGGTAAATAGATCTTATATGTCTGGAGAATGTCTGGACAAAACACCAGATGGACAATGTGCTATTTATTGTGGATTTCTGAAAACGTCTCGATAAAACAGATGTCTTTTATAGAAAAATAAACCAGTTTATTTAACACCAAGTTTATTTTTATGCAGTCATCATATAAAGTAATCCTTTGCATAAAGGGTTGAATATAAAGAAATAATGCATTTACTTTTTTGAATACATGTAAATAGATCTTATATGTCTGGAGAATGTCTGGACAAAACACCAGATGAACAATGTGTAATTTATTGTGGATTTCTGAAAACGTCTCGATAAAACAGATGTCTTTTATAGAAAAATAAACCAGTTAATTTAACACCAAGTTTATTTTTATGCAGTCATCGTATAAAGCAATCCTTTTGCATAAAGGGTTGAATATAAAGAAATAATGCCTTTAATTTACGAAACATTTACTGTTTCAATAGCTTTGACCTTTCCAGACATCCATCGAAACATTTCACAATGTTTGAATGTTATTAAAAACATTTAACAGAGCTACTGGAATAATGCTTAGTTTAAAATGACAAAAAATACTTTTAGAAAAATATATCTTCTACTTTGTCTTTAGCATGAAGAGAAGAGTAAAAAATGCATAAATCGATATATATAACATATATTACAAAAGAAAGTGTTTAGAAGTAATATAAGGTATTTGGGGTTTTTTAAGCCAAAATAGACAAAGAGAAAAAGATGTATAAAAAAATGCTCAATTCTAAAACATGTTCGCAGAAAGTAAGTTTTTGTGAGGCATCTGTACTTGTTAGCTTACAAGCAAAAGATTAACTGTAGAAAAAAATTGTTTCAGAATCATAGGTTAACAATATTTGTTATTTAGTTCATGCTAACAGTTAGAAAGGGAATAACCGCAATGTAATGTTAAATTGCATTACATTAGAGCTTGTGTTTGTTTAATATACTCTGATATCTGTGACATTCATGTCATGATGACAAACTTATTTCTGGTTATTATTTTCTTCTTTTATTTATTTTTGTGTATACGGAGTGACAGCAAAACTCAGAATTTTAATAAAATAATTGAATATCAGCTAATTAGAAGACAACTCTTTCGTCAGTGAAAGGGAAACACAAACTATGAATGCTCAACTTAAATTCCCTTTAAACTAATGTTTTTATTTAATCACAAATCAAGTCTAAGAAACGAACGCGTGTTTACAGATTAATACATCAAACGTCGAATAATTTGCATCTGAAAGCAGCTTCTTTTCTCATCAGATGAAAGGAGCTCATTGTTTGCTATTGAAATACGTAAAAAAATTTTTTATTTTCTGGCTGTATGGATTTACTCTCACATAAAGAAGCGTTTATTCGTCTGAATAGAGCTTACGCAACGTCAATCGTCCTGCTTTCTTAGAGTATGCAAAAAGCGAATGGAAAGCAGGATTAGGGATTGCTTATCCCATTATTACAAGATGCTGGACGTGAATTTAAGAATGCTGCTAAGATCTATGTTTCGGGCTATAATCCTCTTTTGCTTCTTTTTCTGCTTTATGCGTCGAAAAAGAAGCAATTTAATTTAAGTGATAAATGAGTGCAATCTTCGATTGTCTTCATTTTAGACAACAGAGTAAGACTGCATTTCTTAACTACTGTTGCTTGTAGTTTAATTTCATTTGCAAAGTTAACTTTGTAAGTACGATAGAAATCACTTATGTAATAACTCGTTACCAAATATTTGTTGGTATTCAGCTGAAAGAAGTCCGGACATACACTTTCAAAAAAGCATATTTCTTTTCCCTAGCTTAATCTCAAAATTACGCCGACCCCACCGGCTGGTGATGCGGCACTCTCTAAATGCAGACCGGTCACCCGATGGCAACACTTCTCGTGTCATTGCAGGTCCCAAACCAAAAAATAATTCCTAAAGAAACCCATATTTACTGCCACCATACCTTAATCTAGCAATACTCATCCTTACTTTAATTATTAACTGAAATGTATTACAAATTTCTCTCCTAAATTACTCGGAGGCTATCTATTTCAAACAATCATCAATTGTACATATTCTTAACATTTCTGATACAATTAAATCATACTTATCGACTCATTATTAATAACCATCTTACAATTACACTTGCATATATTCCTCATAACAATCAATAACTCATCTTACAATTTCTAATTTATGTTCAATGTACTCATAAACCATTTCATATAAATCTTACAGCAATTATATAATTAAATGACATTTCTTTCTGATTTATATACAGTATAATCACAACAACATTTCATGTAAATCTTGCAACAATAAAATAAGTTAGACTGTTAAAAATAAACACCATTCCCTTATGGTGCAAAACATGAGTGACACTATTCTCAAGAACATAAATAGCCATGTTATATATGATAATAATATTAATGTAGTTCACTCAGGCGAACTACCCTGGTGTCCACAGCCAGCGACTACTGTCTAAAATAAGTAGAAAGTCTGCTCGGTAGCAGCACAGCTTTCTGAATGCACGTTACCCTCAGTTCGGCCACGCAGCACTAGCCGATACTGCATAATGGTAGTCCATCAGACCCCTTATGACCTTGTTCACAAATATTTTACTTTAGACGCTCTTCTTTCCAGGTCAGACATTGTAATTGGCAATGGTCTATCATCTGCATACTTCATTACATAGTCCTATCTTCCCATGTAATATTTGTTGGTAACTCCCAATGCTTCCACGCTGCGTTATTGCTAGATTGATGAAAAACTCTCCGGGTGTTCTCTTAATGCTCACTCTAAGGACTACCCGATGTACTGGTCTTCCCAGATCGCTTCCATCCCATCTCTGCAGCCAAACTTGCATATAATGTTTCCTTTTTCTTGTTTTTATCTGATCTTTGGTTAATTTGAATGTATCATCTATCTCTGTTAATGTGGTTGCTCTTTTTGCCTCTTCACCCACCTTTTCGTTTTCTTTTATTCCTATATGAGCCTTAACCCAGTGCAAATATACCTTTATTTGATGTCTACTCAATTTGTATTTAATATCTTCAACCGCTTTCTCTTTATAGTCCAGTGCATTTAGTGTCTGTAACGAACTTCTAGAGTCGCTGTATATATCTAACTTCCTTATCCCCTTTTCTATCGCATTTCCAACCGCCATATCAATTACGGCTAATTCAGCACTATAAGCTGACGCATTATCTGTTACTCTCTTTTTTAGTATTTCTGCCCTTTCACCTTCTTCGTATCTGATACAGGCAGCCCCTACTTTATTATTTATTTTAGATCCATCCGTTTAATATTTTATTCTTGATTTTGGCTCTTGATCAGGTCCACTCATATCTCTTCATATCTCTGACTTTCCTTATTATTTTCTGTTTAACTTCAGAATTATTTTCACTATAACTAACTCCTTCCAAACTTATTTATTTCCCTTCATTGTATAATCTGTACATATCTTTTTCCCTTTTTGCCTTTATATCCAGGGGTATACACACAGCTAATTCTGCCCAGGATTCTGTAGACACCGTCTTGTAGTACTTAGTAATCATCAGAAGAAACGGTCTCTGAATCTGTCTTAACTTCATATCCATTACACTTTTCTTTGTATACCACTCTTGTATTCCATATATTAATATTTTCTTGATTACTTTATCATATATTTCCTTTATATTTTCCGATTTTAATCCCCAATATTTCTTGTTTATTCTATTAATCTCAAATAAATTTTAACGTTTTCTCTCTTGCATTGGCTATATGATTGTTGAAGTTAAGTTTCTCATCTAAGTATACACCCAGGTATTTTATTTCCTTATCGTATTTTATTTGCTGATCCCTAATCTTTATTGCCAGTGTCCTTTAAACATCGCCACTATAAGGGATAATCATATACCGCTATCTATCGTAGTTAAACTCCAATTTATTCCTATAAGCCCATTGAGCTCACTTCCAATATATCCTTATCTATCTCCATAAACTTATATATTACTGGGATGCTTAATATTATTATTATGTAGTCTGCACAAGCCTCTATTTTTACATCTTCCCGCTCTTCTTCATTCCTTAATAGCTCATTAATTATCTCCAGCCACAAGATAGAACCCAGGGAAGATCCCTGCGGCACCCGAACATTAAATTCCCAGGTTCCCCCATTCTTTCTTTTTTTACAATGCGGAGGCACTTGTCGTCAGACATTCACCTATACTACACCGTAATTTTTACTGCCCATTTTATTGTGGGGGAACCATATAGGCGGACAGCATTACCCCCTATGAAGGGACGACACGAACGGAGGCATTCTTCTTGGCGCGACGCCAGGATTCGATCCGAGCACCCTCAGCACCGTAAACCAGTACGCTGTACCACTGGGCTTCCACAATCCCGCCCCCATTCTTTAAAACACCATTCTGTCCATCAGATATTTTAGCACAATATTTTTCAAAGTATTATCCATATTTATTCCTTCTAACTCCTCCTTTATTCTCTGAATTCTGACTGCGTTAAACGCACTCTTTATGTCTAGCGTAAAGATACATGTATGCTGTTTCTTATCTTTATTACTCTTTATGATGTTGATAACATTCGTCAATACATCAATGGTGCTTCTATTGCGCTTAAACCCATATTGCTGTTCCGCTATTATATTGTTGGTCTCTAAATGCTCTACCAGTCTGCATGTTATTATCTTATCTAAAACTTTCCCTATAATTGGCAGTAGGCAAATGGATCTATATGACTATGACAATGATAAGTCCTTTCCTTCTTTTGGAAAGTATATTACTAACGTTTTCTTCCATGATTTAGGAAATTCTTTCTAACTCCAACATGTATTGTAAAGGTCTACTAAATAATGATCATCTACGTTGTATACTTCCTCTATGATACTTAACATAATCTCATCATATCCAGGTGCTTCGGTACGGTCCATGTCGTTCAGGGCTTTCTCTTCCTCCACTCTTTCTATCTTCTGTACATCTTCTATTCCAACTATCATGATATCCTCCCTTTCTATCTTGAAATTCTGCTCTGCTAGTATTTGATCTATTTTCCCCTCTCTATACCTAAATTTATTTTTCTGATTTTTTAATCCTTTTATCACCGACCTTTGCCTATTGCTATCCTTGACTATGGTATAAACTCCGCCAAACATATTTTTCATTCTGTTATCTCTCCTAGAAACTCTTTAAACTTCATCCTCTTTGCTGCCTGTATTTCTCTCCTATACTTAGCTTTTTCCTGCTTAAATTTAATTTTCTAATTCTTTTCTTACATTATTATCATGTTCCTGTTGATACCTTCTTCTCATGGCCCTAACATTACTTCTAGTAATTGTTAAACTCGTGTTCCACCAATACGTATTTTTATTTCTTCTATTACTTCTCTTCCCATGCTTCCTGCAGAGTTCCTTTAAATCTTTACTAAGTTCTTCTACACAATCGTTTACCTCCTTACATGTGAGATCATATTTCCATTTTTCTACATTTTCTCTTAATCCTATTCTGAATTCAATCCAATTCAATTTTCCTATGTCCCATTTTTTCTTTGATCATAATTTCTAAGATTCTGCTCAAAGTCGACTTTAAAAGTAATTGCATTATGATCGGTCAATGCATTATTGTCTTCTACTTTCCAATCGGTTATACTCTCTTCTTCTATCAAAAAAGGTAATCATTGCATCCACCCAACCTTGGTCGAACGGCCCACAGTATGTCGTCAGACTTTCCGGTTTATTGTGTATGATTCCATTATTCGTTATAACCATTTCCAGTACCGTAGCCCTTCTAGCATCCGTTGATCTCTAGCCCCATACAGTCTACTTGGTGTTCAAATCTCCCGTTAATATTATTTTCTATCCACTAAGTTCTAGTAAATAATTTCTTGATCTAATTTTGTTGTGGCTCCCCTCTATCTACATAGGCATCAGCCACGGATGGAATATATGCTGTTATTATAACAAAGTGACTGCCCCTAAAGCCCCATCTGGCCGCAGTTACATGTTCAGAACTATAGATTTCTATCGGTTTAATTCTTTAGCTGAATAATAGTGCTACTTTTACATTAATATCTGCGTGAAGTAATTTAAAATCCCTATTATTTCACCCCGGTCAGTCCTGCGACTTTGGCTTTGTTTCGATCTTTTATTAAATATGGTTCGTTTATAGATGCGATGTCCCAATTCAAATTCTACAAAGTCTCTTGAAAATTGTGACGCTACAGTGTGTGCTTTATTTAAGTTTAAATGTACACATCTTATTTCCTTGTTTGTTGTACTATTCATAATGTCTGTAACTTGATTCTCTCCACCTCCGTGCAATATCTAGGGCACTTCCTATCGGTGGGAATATGCTTTAAATCAAACCTTGTTTTATTTAACTCATTGGCTCTCTTACAATTAGCTCAGCTCTCTTCCCTATGATATTTGGTAGATTTATGACCCTTTTCCTCACAATTTCAGAAGGTACTGTCCACCCCCTTACAAAATTTAGCTAGGTGGCCAAATCACCACTACTGAAAGCATATTCTGAGTCGAAGGTAGTCTTTATAACTAAAGCATTCCCAAACCACTTTGATTTTATCGTTCCTCTTAATCTTCTTGCAATCACCCCTTTCATGCTAAGTACCGAATTTGTGTTCCTACTTGTCTTGAATTTAGTTATGAATCTGACTTGGGCTTCCTCCAGGCCCTCGTTCTGTTCTTTGATCTTGGCTATCATCTCCTCATGCCCATGGTCTTTTTGTATCCAGTACACTATTATTTGAAGATCCCTTTTAGCTGGTTTTTGTCTGTGCTGGTTTTGTCTGTTTAGCTGTGTTGTCTGTACTCTTTGTGTAGTTCACCCCTTGACTTCATCCCTTCTATCATTTTTTCTAGGTCCTCCTCTTTTTCCAGCCCGATAATGATGCACCCTTTATTAATCACTCTACACATCGTAACCCCTACTCTCATCTTACTTGGATCTATTTTTCTATGTATCTCCTCCTGTGTCTTTTCTGAAGTCTGCTCCGCTTTTGGGTAAATCGTTATAACATGTCTCTCATTATTTATTCTTCTTCTTGATCTCAATCTTGTTCTGTCTCTCTGTTTAACTTTATCTGCATGTGTGCTGCTCGTGCTCTTATCTAATCCTCTTAACCTGTTAAAGCCCAAATTATTTTAAAATGAGAATTTTTGAAAAATATTTTAAAATTACATTTCATCTATCATAAATAGTGTAATTGTGAAGTATTACTCATTTACTGTAATTAGCAGTTGAGATAACTTGTGATCTATAAATAGATCACTGGGCGCTTCTGGTAGTAAAGGAGCAAGTAGCTTTCCTGTGATCTTATATTTAGAAAATTACCAATTTATTTTTAAGAAAATGAAATTTTCACAAAATTAAAAACAACTGAAGAGATTTAAATAAAAAATCTTATTCTACTGATCTAAATTTATTTAGTTACAATTTTATAGAGCAAATTTGCAATAGTTAAGTGTGATATAACGGGAAACATTTCACACAAAGCGTTGCATTGCACTTTTTATAAAACGTAAGAGATCTTTCCTTACATTTTTGAAGTTGGCATCTTCTTTGTGCATTTAGATAGAAAATACCATGTTATAGGTAAAAGACAAAACCAGAGTCTATCACTTTTGGATCTCGATGACATCATCAGAGGTCTTTCAAAGCTTTTCCCAGAACTTATTCCTCGTAAGAGGTACGCAACTGCGATATATCTTCAGATGTCTTTTATACTTTTCTTTTCGTAATTTCTTAAATTAAACAGAATATACGTATTTACGACAGCCATGTAATAACTCTTGTAAAGATTGGCCAGTACCGCTTTTTTCCCACGGATTTGAATGGATTGTTTTTCTAAGAGTCAGTCATGCTGGTCAACACCACCCATATTTTTGTTACACTGGGCTACAGTACGAGGTTGCAAAATTCTGGATTTTTCTTTCAAACCTTTTTGATGCCTTGAAACTTGGTTTAGAGGCTCTATATAATCAAAGTTTGTTGATGTTGTTACACTCTTGTTATCCATCCATTTAACAATAGTTATTTTATTCTTTTCGTCGAAACAGTAGTCATAAGTACCACGATTTTTCTTTTCTAATACTAGTATCTTATCAGGCATTAAAGGGCAAACAGCAGTTCTGTTGTTTCTAATTGTTCCTGTGGCTCTGAATCCTTGTGCTTTTAATTCGACCAGCAGATCATAAGAATTTTAAAAAATTGTCAAAAAATATGATGTGGTTATTAGGATCAGTTACTGGTTGTAGCATTTTTTCACCACTGGTGTTAAAAACGATTATTTTGAAATTTCAGGAGTATTGTCAAAACTCTACTTACCACAATATAAGTCAAAATTATAACAGCAGCCCTTCACTCCCCACATGGCCCAAAATTTATAGCCAAATCGTATAGGTTTACCCTTAAGAAATTGCTTGATAAAATGATAGCCGTAATATCTGATCAACACTCTTCATCAGTTAATTTATCTACGTCAGGCGGTAAAACAATTATATATGACTCAATTTCCTTAGAAAACATATATTCTAACGCTTCTGCGGCGGTATGAAACACTTTTCGACGATTCATCCTGGAAGAAATGAAAAGGGGAAAAAACGAAATTAGTTACCACTAACGCCCAGCGTTCTATTTATAGATCAGTATATTTAAACTTAAATTTTAATAATAAAAACAGCTATTTTTCTAATCTAAATAACACAGAACAATCAAAGAGGTATTGAAAATGTAGAACACATAAGAAAAGTATAACTTACTTTTAATTTTTTTTCCGTTGGATGAAAAATCTAAAGCTGCACTATGGAGCTTCAAAATGGCTAACTTCAAACGTTATCTACTGGAAAGGTCTGGGAAAAAATGTTTTAAAATTCATTTGGGGGTATGGCCACCAGTGTAAAGAAACCAGCCAATGACAATAAGAAATGATTAAATGATATCGTTTTCAGTGGGCGTTCTGAAAAGTAGGTGATCTATAAATAGATCACTGGGTGGTAACGGGTTAATAGCCCTCTTAAATGTTCGGTTTCACTAGCCTACGATATACTATAGACCAGTGGTTCTCAACTTGGCGTTCATGCCCCCCCCTCCCTGGTGGGGCACGAGGGATTTTTAGGAGGGGGGGGGGGTCGCAGTTGGTTAGCGAAAAAAATTTTAAATGAAAAAGATGAAATGAATTTCATGATTGTAATAAATATCTTCAGATTTCAAGAATCATCAGAAGAAAATTCAGGTTATTGCTGTAATCAGTCCTTTTTAGATGAAAGTATCTTACTTCATTCACAAAATGGATCATTTATCTCATGTCTATCAAAAGATGTTAGTAGTGCTCCAAAACTGAACATTCACAATGTTGCCGACTAGTTTAGATAAATTCATTTACGCATCATGTCATCAGGCAGATATTATACATAAAATATTAAGCATGGTGTCTTCAGCCTTTGTGTCTAAACCTTTGTGACTGAACTTTTTGATTGTGTATATTTTTCTAGTTTATTTTGTTTCTACTTTTTATTGTTGGTTTCTAGTTTACAGTGTGTAACAAAATTATAAGACCACCCAAAATATCACTCAATTTAATATTACACTGCATAAAATGAATAATTTTAAAATTTGAAGCAAATGAAAAAAGTTATATTTTCTCAAATAAATCGCTTAAAGGAAAGAAAATTGAGTTAATTTCACACAGAAAACGATTGTTTGAAATCTCGGTGTAACATAAATGTAAGACCATTTATTTTTTTATTTAAAATCGTTTGCGTTTTTAGAACTATTTTATTTTTTCTTTCAAAATCGTAGATAAACTGTAACTTTACATCACAAAAAGTCCAAACGATAATATTGTAAAAGAAAATAGAATTTAATTTGTTTGTTTTTATGAGGAAATGCACAATGCCGCGTGGAAGAGAATTATCTGAACTAGAAGTTCGAAATATTAAGTTTCATAAGGGCTCTGGAAAATCGGAACGTGAAATAAGTAAGATACTTAAATTGTTCTAAAACTGCTATTCATAACGTTTTAAGTAAAAGAGATTTTTATGGAAAATATAAAAGATCTGGCTAAAAGAGTAAATTATCAGCTCGCGATAATAGACGAATTTTCAAGCTTCCAACGAAACAGAACTTGTCTACTCGTAAAATAACACAGCAGACAAGTAAAACTATTTCACATATGACAGTTTGGCGCACTTTAAGATCAAATTCAAATGTTGCTCTTCGGAAATTAAAAAGAAAACCAAGACGGTTAAAGCATCATTAAGAAGGAAGGCTGAAGTGGGCAAAGGAAGTCATGACCTGGGATGCTGCTTGGAAAAATATTATTTTTTCCGAGGAAAAAAAATTAATTTGGATGGCCCGGACGGTAATATTTCCTACTGGCATGATTTACGAACGGAACCTCCGACAGATGGGTGATGGCTCTGTGATGGTGTGGGGAGCTTTTGCATATGATGGGAAATGTGATCTGCAGCGAGTTCTTGGAAAAATGGACTCCATTTGTCATCAACAATTGCTTTACCAACACCTTATACCTTTTGGCCCATTTTTAGGAGGATCAAACTGGAAATTTTAGCAAGACAATGCGCCATGCCATGTGTCTAAATCAACTAAAAACTGGTTTCAAAAAGAAAAAATCGAGGTCTTAAACTGGCCAAGCCTTAGTCCAGACCTAAATCCCACCGAAAACTTGTGGGGCCGAAAATTTGGCTCGTCAAGTGTATGCAAATAACCGTTAGTATGATTGTGTGTATGAATTGGAACTAGCTATCATGGATGAATGGGAAAAAATTCCGAAATATTTGCTCGAAAACCTAATTAATTCAATGAAAAATCGAGTATTTGAAGTTATTCAGAAAAATGGTGGTTCAACATCATATTAGTTTTAATAAAAAAAATTTGTTTTAACTAGTGGTCTTATAATTTTGTTACAGATATTTGATTGGAAAAATTTGAAATTGTTGATAAAATAATTAGTATATTTAAATATCTCTTAAAAATAATATACATAATTTTATATTTCATTTATTAACATCAAACTAATTTAATTAAAAAAAAAGTATACTATTTATAGTAAAAATCCCAAAATCCACAGTGGTCTTATAATTTTGTTACACACTTATATTGCTGTTTTGTTTTGTTTCCTGATCCTTTGTAATATTGTGAGCTACCTGATCTGTATGAAATAATTTCCGGAATAAAGCCATATCTAACAACATAACAACAATATTTAGCATGGTAATTTAAATAATGCGTTGTTCATTCCATTAGGGCATGGTGTTCTAAAATTCAGAACTACTGAGATATTAGAAATATATTGAAGTGGGCACGAATGAAAAGTTTTTTCATTTATTTATTATATATTGTAAGTTTTATTCACCCATTGTTCTATTATTTGCACGTAATATCTGGCAAAAAATATGCTCTTAGGAGATGAATTCATAGTCTGTTCAATAGTGCATAGACTGTCCAATACTCTGTGAATGAACAAAGAGTGTCCAATATCTGAATAAAAATACTTATACTGGTGAAAGTCAAGTAAAAGGCTTAATACGGTCACATTCTTTTATCAGTTTCAGGTGATTTCTTTCTTAAAGTTAATTGAATTATTTGGAAAATATATACGATTTCAAATCATCCGGTATTTGTTGGTGTATTCTAAGTTAGCTGGGGTTTAAAACTGAAATTCACTCTTGCACACCTAATCTTTTCTTCAAAACAAATGTCTGGAGTGTCTATAGAATTACTTGTAAAAATTTTTTATGATCAAGTTCCAATCCATTGTTCCTGTTAAGATTCTCCTCTATATCTGCACATTTAAGCAATTGAATATATGTAAACTATTCAACACTATGCATTCGAAAATATAGGTAGGAATTAATTTTACTTACCACTCACAAATAGTGTTATTTTCAGAATTAGTGAAACGTTGAATCGGCATTCTTTGCTTGTATTCCATATAAAATACGATTTAAAAAATCTGTGATGACTTGTTTCTTCTCTATTCATTACATGCGGTTGGATTCAAACTTGATTATCAAAATGTACTGAAGAGCTAGAATTGTTCTCATCTTATATGAAAAGATCCATTAATTAAATTCTCTGCACTGAGTCTTTATATCAATTTTGTCCTCTTAAAAGAAGATACTTTTAATATCCAAATATGATAATCTCTAACTGGTGTAAAATTAACACTTAACAAACAACATTCTTTGATTTAAATTCTGGTTTACTAAAATTTAGGGAATCACTTTTGATCTGAAACCACGAAATTTGTAATTTCAAATTTTGTTTAAAAGTAATGTTTACTCAGTCTAATATATATTCAAACTAAATACCCTTTTCCCGTAAAAATGTTGCAGATTTTTATACGGGATATTTTAAAAATGCTTTTTTTATATAAAATATTCTAGCTTTTAACAAATAACAAATAATACCTGGTATAACCAATATACCCTAAAACGAATTTACACACCATTCATTAAATTATTTAAACCACGAAATTTGTAATTTCAAATTTTGTTTAAAATTAATGTTTACTCAGTCTAATATATATTCAAACTAAATATCCTTTTCTCGTAAAAATGTTGCAGATTTTTATACGGGATATTTTAAAAATGCTTTTTTTATATAAAATATTCTAGCTTTTAACAAATAACAAATAACACCTTGTATAACCAATATACCCTAAAACGAAATTACACATCATTCATTAAATTATTTAGGAAAGAAGAAAACTTTATAATCACATGAATAGTTTCTAGAAAACATGATTCCCGAAATACGTAAATTTTTGTTTTAATTTAGCTTAATAACAGTCCTTTTACATTTTCCTATGTCTGTCGGATAGTGGTATATTTTCTTTGCAAAGTTTATATATATTTATTTTTTTTAGATAAGTTCAACTCTGCTATAAATCTTCTAGTGGTATTTGTAAGTATTCTTCACAAAGTTTCTGAATTGAATAGGTCACAGAGTGAAACTGAATAACGGAGATCAAATGCTGATCCTGTCACTTGCCATGAAGGTAGAGGCCAAACGCAGATTTCGAGTCTAGTTTGAAATCTATCTACGGGTATTATCACTTTCTTTTCCTTTACAGTCGGTGGATTTTCTAAACCGATAGCATCTAATACATGTGGATCACACTAAAACCCTTGTTCAAAAATTCCCTCTCTCTTCAAACGCACTGTTTTAGGTGTTGGATTACAGAATTCCATTTTTCAGATCTCTGTAGGCTTTCTCCTAATCTCTAAAGTATCATACTTTTGAATGATGATAATCTGTCAGCAACTTCAAAATGATTTTATTGAATATAAACCACACTTTTTATTCAATTGTCCTTATTCTTTCTTCCATTCTCTGCGAATTCACTTGACAGGCGAAGGCATTATAAGAACAGTATTTGTTGTCTGAGATTTTATTTAATAATTACAGCTGATGCAAGATTATAACTATGGTTAGGTATGGTTAAGCGCGTTGTGTTCTTCAGAGTCACAGTGCATCCAACACTTTTCAAGTCACTTTAATGTAACACGGGAGTTTTCTTATTATGTCATGTTTTGTAATCTTCGCACAGTTGGATTTTGGATTTCAATTGTGTGGGAACATGACAGAAAAATAAACAAATATTAACAGATGAAGAAAAACTTCTCTATCTTTCCCCATTTGGTCTTTCGCCATCCACTAGTTTGCTGTCAAGTCCACAAAATGCTCGGCAACGGAAGAAGTGATGTTTGTTGCAAAAGGGCAATTAACCTTTAGCTTACGGGGCCCATTTTTCCGATTCCCTCTTTAGAGCGGTAAATTTCATAACCCCTCTGTAAGATATTAACAGATTATAAGAACTTACTGCGATTATTTATATATATATAAATATATTCATTCTTGGGATGCATGCTATCCCACCACGTAAGGAAAAGGTTAAGGCTGAAAACGGGCAAGCTAAGTGATGTGTTCTTCCGATTACTGTTAATGTCAAATGTTAGTAAAAAAAGATAAGATAAGACTTAACAAGGATACAAGGTTTGATTAAACTAGGAAAATATTTGACTAAGCATGGATAAGGTTAGACTAAACAAGGATGTTTTAGACTTAACAAGGATATGTTGGATTTAAAATCATCCTCCAATAGGCGGCGCTGGTTGTTGGTGTCTTTTGTAGTTGTTGTGTTCGAATCAGAATTACGAGGATTTTAGTATTTAAACTGTGCTAAATATGCTGCTCGCAAATTGAACAGTTTGTGAAATAAATGTTGCTTACGCTTAAAAGGGCTATTTACATCATCCAAAATGTATGTATGGGGCTCACTTACGTATGTTTTGAAAGGCAAGGTTACTTGGTTCAAGTTAAAGGAACTCACCAGAGAGTACAAGTCGAAACAGTATGGTTTAACCAGACAAGAATAAGATTAGACTAAACGGACAAGGTTAGAGTAAGCAAGGATAGCGTTAGACTGGACAAAGGTGTTAGGTTAAACTAAAAAGGGATAAAGGAGTTTAAACAAGAGTGTAGGATCAGACTAAACAAAATATCTAAATTAGGTCTAAATATAGCGGCACCAATTTATCGATGGCGAAAATTCTCCGGTACGAAAGAAAATGACAAAGTTCAGTTCCAATTAAAGCTTGTTGGTCGAACTAAACATACAGCTTAAACCAATGTAGAAAAATACAGCAAGCCCCTGGCTTTTAAAGATCTCATATCCACCACTTAACCCCAAAAGGTGAATTTTTATTACCTTTTGGGGTACATATGTTTTAACTTCCTATAGTGAATTCCTACTCTAGGATCTAAGCTTCCCTGCGAATCAGTTGGAGAGTATTCCTCGATCGTTAGCGACGACAATTTTATCCGCATCTGGCATCCGTGGGGTCTTCGTTAGCCCAGAAAATACGCCACTGTGGTTCATACTTGTAAAAATAGACCTTACCCATATACGTAATGCTATCTGTTTTTGCATAAGAGGTCATCATCTTAGCTTCACATTCCGACAGCTACAAATGCTCTCGACTGTAACCTTCCGCAGATAGGAAAGTGAACTTAAAAAACCGGTTAACAAATAGAAAATAATAACGTTATACCTTACGCATTTCGATAAAGAATTATCTAAAATTCTTTATCGAAAGACGTAAGAATTTTAGATAATACCTATTTCCTAGATGGGCCTGAAGTAACAGACCCCTCTAGGAAATAGGTATTTTGATAATTTTTTAATCTGTATTTTTTCTGAACTAGTAAATAGAGAGTTTAATTCAGAATTTATGTAAGTGCATCGGTTTAATAAAGTATATTTAGCATAGCATCAATATTTCATCAAAGCTATAACATATATTTCATTAAATAGCACCTTAAAACTATAAAACCATTTCCCTAAAACATTTTCTATAAAGTCTTGAAGTTTTCTCAGTTGCATTACGTACGTTTAAAATTTTCTCTTTTACTCACGCTTTAAAGGGATTGAACGGACTTGAAGAGAAGACGCTTGATTCTTCTTTTCCACAAAATGGCATTCCTTTAGAACAATTTTAAAATAGAGCGTCCCCCCCCCTACCCCCGAGATCAACCACTATTCTTCTTAGAGTCCAGTACTTCCTCGTTCATTCATCCGCAGTTGGATTTTAAAACTGACCTTTTACGCCTATTCATAACCGAAAAACTGATAACGATGAAAATGTTTCTGAAGGGAAATTAAGCTAACTTTTGAAGGCATTCTTTTATACCAGATTATAGGGTAAATGCACTTAAATGTAAAGAATGTGCGTATGCAAGGATTTTAATTTATCAAAGATCTTCAGCGCATTGATAATTAATTTTTCAAAGTGATTGACTATTTATTTTTAATGTAAGTTTACCATCATCCTTTAATAATGTACGCACGCATCAGTCTGTGTTATATATTCTACACACGCACACACACACACACACACATATATATATATATATATATATATATATATACTAGCATTATTGCCCGGCGTTGCCCGGTTATATATATCGATATAAACTTTTTCATGCTTTCCATCAAAAAAATACTGGGCTGCACTCCCCGCTCTTCATGTACATCTGGCCAGACAGAATGCGCTTAGCGCGCTTCTACTGAAAGGATATACAAACAATAAGAAAGGTACTTTGAGCCTGCGGACCTTCGTCTGATTATACGTCTGATTTTATTTTGAATTAATAACACAGTGTTGCGTGATTCACACGTTTGTATTGAATAAGTTTACTGTTTAATTATATTTGTTAGATACTGGTTAATTAGATTTAATTAGATTTGTTTGATCCACTGTTTAATTAGAAATAAGTTTTATAATTTACATTTGCCTTTATTTTTTGTTTCCCTTAAAAACGCAGTTTTATCCACATCACCCCAGAGACGCACTTTTTCCACATCACCCAAGAGGTAAAGTGCAAGATACGTTATTCCCTTTATTTAATCATAGTAAGGCAGGATTCCGCATGAAGCCTAGGCCCAAAGTTTCTTTCTTTCTTATTGTTTGTATATCATTTTAGTAGAAACGCTCTAAGTGCATTCAGTACGGTCAGAAGAACATGAAAAGCGGGGGGGGAGGGGGGGCGCAGCCCAGTATTTTTTTGATAGAATCCATGAAAAATTTTATATCTATATATCTACCCGGGCAACGCCGGGCAATCATTCTTTAAAAATAATTTCATTAATTTTCTTATGCCATAATATAACTAATGGACTAATAGCTCAGAATGAAAGTTATGTGTCGTTATAAATAATCCAACAGAGATAGATAAAAATAATACAAATATAGACAAGAAACAAACAGAAATCAAGCACTTTGGGCATCCACGCACCAATGTGTCTATTTATGTGTCGTTATGTTTCTCTGTTTAAAGAGCTTTTCCTCCCATTGCTTAAAAAACTCCAAAACTCTAAAAGATTTATCTTATATGATTTCACGGAATAAGTAATTCAAATACATATCGTATGTTAACTCTGTTTCGCGAACTTAAGGGAAAAAACCTGTAGATCTCTTAAACTTCTTCCCATTTTATGATCCTCAGAAACGATTAATATATTTAGATCAACAGAAGACTTCCATAAACGGGCCATGGGACAAACTTAATTTTTCTTATTTCTTCTTCATTTTTTTTCCAAACTTTATTAAGTTCTATTAGTTTGAACGCCATTGTCTAAAATTGTCTAAAGCAGCGGTTCTCAACCATTTTAGACCCACGACTCCACTAAACGTAAGAAAAATAAATAAACACTTCGCCACCCCCCGCCACCCCCAGATCACCCCTCAGAACATCCATCTTCTCCCCCGCACATCGAATTTGACTGATAATGCAGCTGGTTGTGGTGAAGGGGTTGTATCCACATTTAAGTGGCACGCGCACCTCTTAGGGGCACAAATATCATTAAAAAATTAATTTTTAAAAAACTAATTGAACCCCAAATTTCGTTTTTGTTGCGTTAAGTTTCTCGGGTCCTAAACATTAACTGTTCCGAATTTGGTCCCGGTGGGTGAAACAGTCCATGATTCTATAGCGGACAAACAAGCAGACGAGCTCTTATATATATATATATATATATATATATATATATATATATACGAGGGTCATGTTTAAAGTAAAAACCGTTTTGTAATGGAGTAAGAGAAAATTCAGTTATGAACGTAAATTGTATCACAAACTAAAATATGAACATTTATTCACTTTTCAACATAGTCACCATTAGCATTTAAACATTTGTCAAGTCGTGTCACCAGATTTTGCATCCCATCATCAAAGAACTCTGCCGCCGGACCATTTAACCAGTTAGTAACAGTTTCTTTCAACATGTCATCATTTTCCAAGCGCTTTCCACCAAGAAATTCCTTAAGTTTTGGAAACAGATGAAAGTCTGATGGTGCTAAGTCAGGGCTATGTGGTGGATGATCCAGTAATTCTCAATGAAAATTGTCCAGTTGCGTCTTTGTTCTTGCCGCAACGTGAGGCCGAGCTTTGTCGTGAAGCAGACCGACGCCGCTAGAGAGCAGTTCGTGCCGTCGATTTTGACAATTTTCATTGAGAATTACTGGATCATCCACCATACAGCCAAGACTTAGCACCATCAGATTTTCATCTGTTTCCAAAACTTAAGGAATTTCTTGGTGGAAAGCGCTTGGAAAATGATGACATGTTGAAAGAAACTGTTACTAACTGGTTTAATGGTCCGGCGGCAGAGTTCTTTGATGATGGGATGCAAAATTTGGTGACACGACTTGACAAATGTTTAAATGTTAATGGTGACTATGTTGAAAAGTGAAAAAATGTTCATATTTTAGTTTGTGATACAATTTACATTCATAACTGAATTTTCTCTTACTCCATTACAAAACTTTTCTTACTTTAAAAATGACCCTCGTATATATATATATATATATATATATATATATATATATATATATATATATATATATATAACATTAAAAACCCCATACCATTTTAAAATCTAACATTATTCTAAATTCCCTTGGGCGTACGAGCTAAATTTCGTTTTTGATTCTAAGTTCTAATAACCTCGAGAGAAAATATTAAATGGCTTCCTTTTCCAAACATGCGCGGCGTGCCCCAATATTTTAGATAAGCTCTGCGCAGATTATATAAAACCACATGTGACTTATCGACAACAGCAAATCCCTAATCGCTATCATGATCACATGACAAAGTTTATATAAGCCGTCTGATCAACACACATGTACGCTTTTCGGATTTTGTAACTGTCTTGAGAAGACGTATTCGCCGACGAAATAAAAACTAGTATAATGCTGTAACTTGCTGCGTCGAGTATTATTATAGCCACGACTACACCATCATTGCCTGTGATGTGCTGGACGCCCATTTTTTCCTTGGGTTGTCCAGTATGTTACATATATATATAGGGCGGGTGTCCCAAATATCGCCCATGTGCCTAATATCGCCTACTCGTGTTTCTAAAGTATGATTCGCGCTACTTGTGAGAAAATGCAGTAACTTCTTAATTCTGGGTTTGTACTAACAGCGGCGATAACGACAACGCTCTTATCACTCAGAAACTATATGGCGCCTGAATTTCTTTTGTCTGTTGTCTTCGTAAACTTTGGCTCCAAAGAATCAGAATCTAGTGAATGACCAGGTAGGTGCATCCAAATTCTAATTTTGCTTATACCATTTGAAAGGGCATTAAACAGAGACTTTGCTAGCAACACCTTTTAACAGGTGCTCCTAATTTCGCCTGGTAGGCGGTAAGAGGAACAGAGGTAGGCGATATTAGGAACCGCTCTGGAGTTCACTGGAAATTTCAATTTTTCCGGTTTAGCTACATAACTTAAACAGGCACTGGTTTTGGAGCTGGTTGATCTCAGGATACCAAAGGAAATAGTTCTAAGGAATCTTCTTTGAGTTTCCAGCCTAATCAGAAACTAAAAAGTGGATGAAATGTCGAAAAAAAAGTTAGAGTAGGCGATATTTGGGACACCTACCGTATATATATATATATATATATATATATATATATATATATATATATATATATATATATACAGTGCGTCAAATAAGTTTTAAGAATGGGTCTGTAAAAAGAAATGGAAGCAAGAAATTAATACCTGTTTTGGTTTTTTATTCAAAATAGGACACTCCGGCTTCAATGCACTTTTTACAGCGATTTAATAATGAATCGAAAGTCTGTTGTAAATCACTTCGTGGAATGGCCTGCAAAGCACGTGTCGAAGCTTCTTGTATGGTCGAAATATCCTCAAAATAATACCCTTTTAACTTCATTTTAAGTTTTGGGAATAAGTAGTAGTCACAGGTTACTAAATCAGGTGAATACGGTGGATGGTTCAACACACAGACATTATTTTTTGCCAAAAATCGACTAGCAGTAAGGCAGGTGTGACTGGGTGCATTGTCGTGTAACAAACACCAAATGCTTTCAGTCCTATAGTCTGGACAAATGCGACGATTTCTGGCCATCAAACGCTTTAAAACAGCTAAGTAGTATTGACCTGTAATTGTTTGTCCAGTTGGAACAAATTCTTTGTGGATGATACCTTTACTATCGAAGAATGTAATGAGCATTGTTTTGATTTTGGATGGAACTTTTCTTGTTTTTTTGCCTTGTGGTGAATTTGGTGACTTCCATTCCGCACTTTTTCATTTTGTTTCAGGATCATATTGGAAACACCAGGTTTCATCACCTGTAACAATGGACTTCAAGAAGTTTGGATCGTTTTCAGCGGCTGAAATAATGTCTCCGTAATGTGCACTTCTCATTGCTTTTTGTTCAGAGGTTAAAGTGTGTGGAACAAATTTAGCACACACTTTTGTTTTGCCAAATCTTCATGCAGGATGGTTCGAATTGTATCTTTGTTGATGTTTAAAGAGTCTTCCATCATTCTCAGTGATGCACAGCGATCGTTTGTTACGAAATTTCGTACTTTCTCAATAACTTCAGGTCTCCTAGATGAAATTGGTCTTCCACTACGCTGATCATCTTCTACCGTATCTCTTCCGTCCAAAAAACGTTTGTGCAACACAAAAACATTTCATCTACTTAAACAACAGTCACCGTAAACATGTTCCATGAGTTGATATGTTTCCGAAGTACTTTTACTAAGTTTTGCGTTAAATTTAATTACAGCTCTTTGCTCCATCTTAAAAAATCAACATGAAAAATATTCACTTCTGCAATAAACGCTCGCCTTCTCTCACCTACTTAACGAAATGCACACAACTTGTTAGCAGTGTGCCAGCAGACGATGGACGTTATGACGCATGCGGATTTACACTCACAGCGCCTTTACAACCTGCGCTCTGGGACGAGTCTTAAAACTTATTTGACGCACTGTATATATATATATATATATATATATATATATATATATATATATATATATATATATATATATATACAGTGGAATCTCGATCTATCGTTTTCGAAGGGACTGACTGAACTAAACGATGGATGCGGGAAAACGATTGATGCGGGAACATACAATAAAGCATTAACATACCTTAAGTTTGATATCCCTAAAATATATTTGCTCACATACATAAATGCATACATACCTGTAGTGTAATTGAAGATAAAATTACAAAGTGAAGAATCACAATAAAGATAAAACTAATGAATTCCAAGATAATAATTATAATAATAAAAAGGAATACACCTAGATACACAGGAATTTTGATTCAAATAAAAGTCTTTAATTTTCCTTTGTTATTTGTAGATTTTCTCTCTATAAGTAAACAATATTTTTTCTGTGTTGCAAATTGCATTCTTTTCGGTATCAGTTATTGTGTGAGAGTATAAAGAAGCGGCAGCCGTGAATCGTTTGTAACTAGAATCATTCCATTGCACTGGATGGGGTCCGACATAAGGCCACCAGGAATTTCTGCCTTCCGAGTGAAACCCTGAATCGGCCACAAAAGAAAAAGTCAGAGGGCAGCAGGGAACGCTCAGGTCGGCTGACTGTGAGCAATTGCTGATAAGAACAGAAATGTTGAATTGTCGGAGAATTTGGAATCGGTTACCGAAAATAGGATACTCCGGGGACTAAATATTTAAGGAACACAAACGAGGAACAAATAAAGGGGACTGGCACGATAACGCGAAACCAGGCTAAACAGGATAGAACAAAAATACGAGAGCGTGCATCTCAAATGTTCTGCTCATTGTTTAATTAGAGCGTCATTCTAGCTCAATCCTGACATTTATATTTCTGGTTCAGTTATTATGAAAAAACGATCGATCCGATAAATTAATATGAAGCTGCGATATTCTGAACGAATATTGCGGGAAAACGATGGATCGAGGAACGATCCATGCGGTCTGTTTTTGCTTATTTTCTGTGGAATTTATTTGGGACTGGGTGAAATAAACGATACATACGGGAAAACGATCATTCGGGGAACGATCGATCGAGATTCCACTGTATATATATATATATATGTATACATATATATATATATATATATATATATATATATATATATATATATATATATATATGTATGTGTGTGTGATAATATTACTAACTACCTATAATCGCCCATTCTGTAGGCCATGGTAACCCGTCCTTCTTGTCTTGGCGTAAACGCTTCGCCTTCCCACATACTAACTTCCTCCGCCAATTCTGGCAACCTCTCTGACCAAATTCTATTTTGGCGCACTTTGCGAGAGACGCTGGACTGACTCGAAGGGAGTAAGATGTGTTACTTTACTGTTTAATAAATTCGTTTGTTCCTGACGCTGACTTTGTTATTTTCCGGCCACGATGTATGCTCCTATTTCATGAGATGTCCATTCTGGACATTTCATATATATATATATATATGAAACATACATACATACATACATGCATACACACACACACACACACACTACACTACTACCACACACATATATATATATATATATATATATATATATATATATATGTGTGTGTGTGTGTGTGTGTGTATGCATGTATGTATGTATGTTTGTACGTATAATATATAATTTTTTCATTCGAAGTGTTATGAGGGACATATTACTTTATGGAAAAATTTATTACTTTATGGAAAGATATATTTCATCTATCCTATTTCTTGAGGATAGCGGGTCCCAAGAAAATTGAATAGATGTAAAAGCGATTAATACTTTATCCAACAAAAAAATAAGCTACTGGTTATCTAAAACGTTAAGTAAATGCGTATATAATATTCGTTTCTTATATATTCCTCTTGTAATGTTAAAAATCTAAAATTAATATTCCGTATTTTTTTTATTTATAAAATAATGCGACTTCACAAAAGGCTTCTCGGGCCGCAGAATGAGTACTGGTGATTCGTATGTTGTGTAGGCCTGGTTTAGAATATTCGTTATACAAATATATATACAGTGGAATCTCGATCTATCGTTTTTCAAGGGACCGATTGAAATGAACGATAAATGTGGGAAAACGATATATGCGGAAACATAACAAAGCAATATGATCGTTGAGACTGGATAAAATGAACGACACATACGGAAAAACGATGGATCCGAAAGCGATCGATCGAGATTCCACTGTATTATGTTTGTAAGTTCTTTTTCAAAATAGTTTTTTTTCCAGTAGAGATAATGCTTTTTTTTTCATTTATTGAAGGGACTTAAACACTACATTGTTAAATATAACTTTATACATACACACCTACCTACACGTAAACTCTCTCTCTCTCTCACACACACACACACATATATATATATATATATATATAGGGGGTGTTTACACACGTGCGATGAAAGCAATATGTATTAAAAAAAGGGGGGAGGGGCTGTCTGTTAAATTAAAGGTAGTTAATTTAATCCTATTACTTCTATGGATATTTGACATCCACTGAAAAATAATTAAAGGTACATTTATTTTTTTAATCTGAGATTATATCTAACTACAAATGTTCTTAATACAATGACGTATTTATAATGCCTTTGGTTTTCAGTATTTGAATGCCTAATTAGAAAAATGTTTATGTTCTTTACTTTGTACTCATGCTCGGCCTGTTTCAACGTTACCGGAAGATCGAATACGCTTTAATCTGCAGATTGGTTAGTCCCTTCAAAACTGATGGCAATAGTAAACGACCTTCAAGACTTACATTCGAAACTGCAAAGAACGTCTCTATTACACACTTTCCTCCCTATTGTGATTAGAGTATTAGATAATCCCGTATTTCAGGGAAATATCGAGGACGCGCGTAAAATTCATTTTTTCTTTCTGGTAAAATTTAAGTTCTGACTGTCTCATGTCCTTCAACACTGTGGCAGGTGCTTCCTCACAGTTTGCTCAATACTGAAACCTCCAAGGACATGAGAAAAGGTGCTAATACAAAGGTAGTAGAGGGGATGGATTCGGTTGATGACAATTAAATGACCGGGTAATGAAGGTGGATAAGCTTCTATGTTTCGCTGATTGTTTCAAGAAGACAGATGGTGTTACGCTGTGCATCATTATAAATAAATGTATCTCCAATTACTTAACTTTCGGTCTCTCTTTCTTTTTTTACAATAATGTTAGAATATAAACAAAAAAAGTCTTATTCACTGAGTATCTGTTTTGATAAAAATCAATTTCTGAATAAACTATAGAAAATCGGCAAATAAAACTTTTTTCTATTTTAAATTAGACCGAATCGTGACTAAATACTGAGCTACACCTTGTTTAAACAATGAATTTGTAGAGCAGTATTTCGTGATAGTTTTTTTAACATAGCAAAAATGCTTTTATCAGATAGAACCAATGTTTCGATTTTTTTTATTGGATTACAGACTAATCTTTTCTATCACAGTAGGAAACAGTCTTCACGCAATTAACTTTAATTGTATTAAATTTTTTATGGGATAACCTGGGGGCATGGGATAATTTTCTATTGATTGTTTTTCTCTGCTTTAATGGGAGATTAATGATACCATCATTTACTAAATGAATGTAACTTGCGTGGAAAAACTTCCATTTCCTTCATTCATATTGAAGATATATGAGCATTAATATGTCTTTCAGTCTGTAGCAGAAATGTAGCTGATTTATTCCCCTCACCTTTGGAAGTTCTCTGCAGACAGTGAAAGTTGACAAAATTGCATGGAAAACGCCCTCAAGGAAGAAGCCACGCCCAACTGGTTGTAAATCATTCCCTTCGAAAAAAAATGCTATTGAGAATCTTATTGTATTTTAACTACTTCATCATTTTGATTGGAATAAATCTGAAAGGATTTAACTTCTATGTTACATACAGGAAGCTGAAAAAAACACCTGTAAGATATTCATTCAAAACCACATCCAATGAACTCTGCTACTTGGTTATACTGGCTCACTGTCATGGGATCGAATACATATATCAGATGCAATCCAAATAATGTCCCATAGATGATCTAGATCAGGGGTCCCAAAGTGGTCGATAAGAGTTTTCTAGGGGTCGATGAATACAGAAGGGTCGAAAGAGGGTCGATGAATACACTAGGGTTGAAAGGGGGTCGATTAATATCAAAGAGAATCAATTAAACTGTCTTGGAAAAAAATATAATATTCCAATAAAAATTCGAAATACGGATATGATCAACTACTGAATACCCTAGTTATAGCTTGAGTTTTGCTTTAACTTACGCGACTTACAGCATGTGTTACTCTGTTTTCACGCATCTGGGAACGGTACTAGTATTGCAAGCCAGGGCCGCCCAGAGACTTTACTGGGCCTGGGGCAAAAATCTGTTGCGGGCCCCCAGAAAAATAAAAAATCGAAAGAAACGAAAACATACATTTAAATTAAGTTACTCATACTTAAAATTTTATTACATGAATAATTAACATAATTATTATATTTCATTGCACTGTTCTCTTGTTATATTCTCCAATAAATATGACAATATGTTTATTTAAAAAAAAAAGAACTAGAGTTTAATTACATCTAACAACTTAGTAATTCAGCAGATATTTAGATTATCAACTGAGGTATCTTTTTGGTTATCTATTTTAGTAGTTAGTACTGTCTTCAATTTATTAGAACGAATGTAATTTTATAGCAGTTAGGACTAAACAGTTATATATTTCATCAAAACTAAATCCCGTATTTTTCAGAAGACTATTTTGGAGTAAGAGAAATCTAATTAATCGAACAATTCCTTTTATTTTGGGGGGGCCCCTTTTTTCAGGAGATTATTGTGAATTTTGAAGTACGGTACAGGTTTCAGAATATTCTTTCGGATAAAATCTAATAAATTTATTTTTTTTTTAAATTTTCGGGGACCCACGGAAGTTGGGGGCCTGGGGCAAAGTGCACCAGTTGCTTCCCCCCTCTGGGTGGCCCTGTTGCAAGCATGTTATGAACGCTGGTGGTTCATTATACACAGACATACATTTCACTGTTACACTCTAGTAGGGTTGCCACTCTAAGTATTTTATATCCAAACTAGTTGGTACTCGTCAAAACATGACGGCTAGATAGTAAATAAAGGTACTAATACCCAAATTATACTCAACACATCATTGCCAAATGTTGAAAATCATAATAATGCGCAGAAATAAATTAATGTTTAAGCTGCCTCGTGCTTAGTGAGTATCTAGAGCCAGATTTAAAAATGTCACTGAGCATGCGCAGAAAGCAAATTTTTAATTGCAAATTATCGCTAATTAAACAACGCGAAATAAACAATTTCCATCAGGTTTAATCTTATATTTCACAAACATAATTATCATAAAAATGGCAGAGAGAGAGCTAGAGAGACTCCTCGGCATTGAAACATGTCACTGAGCATGCACAGAAACAGTGAGTTTCTAAAGCCAGATTGAAACATGCCACTGAGCATGCGCAGAAATCAAATTTTAATTGTAAATTATAGCTCATTAATAAAAATTGCAGTTACAAAAACCAAATTGGACAAATCTACAGATTTCAATCTTTCGTTTAAGACCAAAATTAAGTAAACTGATGCAGTAGTTTTCTCTCACGGACTGCCCAAAAAGTCAGCTTAGCAACTTAAATATATAGATGTAGATATTTTGTCCTTTAGAGAGAAAACATCGTAATATATCGAAAATCATTAAATTTAGACACTTTTTTATTATCTTTTTCATATCTAATGGTACTGAATTCATAAAATTTAGATATAATTCCTTCCAATTCTAAATATCTATTGTTAGCAAAAGGTGGCAACGCTGCACTCTGAGATAAACTCTGAATTTATGTTATATTTTCAACGATAATTATGTATTTTACGTAATATGACACGTACGGTTTAAGAACTATATATCCATAATTTTGCTATTATTTTTTAAGATTATAATAGGAGTGGAGAATATCTCCTTTTTCTGTTAATGTTATTGGGTGGGTTTTATAAGATATGGAAACTATAAATTCTTTCGTTGAGTTGTTATGCAGATCTCCTTATTGCTTAACATAAGAAATGCAAAAAATTATTTGATATTTTTGTTAAATACTTAAATGGGGGTCCATAAGAAGGCAAATATTCTATGAAGGGGTCGATGGGATAAAAAGTTTGGGGACCCCTGATCTAGAACTTCAAGATTTATAAAGTCTGTATTTAAAACATCGGTTACATTGCATTGAAATATTTTACATATTTTAAATTAAAGTGACATCGAAAAAAAAACTAGAGGGGGAAAATGACACATAAATATAAATATAGAGAAATTGAAATTTTGAATGTCATACATACATAGATAGAAATAGATTTTGCATGTTTACAGTGAAAATCTGAATAGTTTTGTAATTATAGCGAAAGGAAGAGAGATGTATAGGAAGAGACGTATTTGAATGGAGTCAGAGAATTATATAGGTATATTAATGAAGTAAAAGGGTAGATTGAAGAATATAAAAAGGCATATATATATATATATAAAATAGTCGTTAATCTTTATATATAAAGAGAGAGAAGTAAAGAAGGTAGAGATAGATATGGATGAGTAAATAGATGCAGTTAGAGGTGTATAGCTGAAAACCTTGGTTAGATGAAAGAGAGAAAGGGTGGATTTTGTATGAAAAAAACTTCGTTTAGTTCATATAAGTTAATGTTAGCCTGGACTCTTTTATCCTGCACGTCTGGAGATAATATTGGTCCTAAAACGTGCGTTATTTTCAGGCTAACCAAAATAAAAATTAATTATAAGTTCTACATTCCCATCCTCACCTTGAACCACATCAAATCTCACGAACACATCTTAAAAATGCTAACAACTACTTTCAACAATTGAAATGCTACATAGTGGGTTTCATCTCACAAACAGAAATCACGGCATTTTTCAAGAGGAAAAAAAATCGCTTTCTTAATTCCCCCAGAACCCGTAAATTATCGAGGGCAGACGTGTTTTGCAAAACACCATTCTCCTGGAGGAATCCTCACGAATTAAAAGGGCAATTTTATTTATCGCATTTCTCAGCTCTTTACTTTTGACAGCTATACATTTTATGGACACGCTGCTCTTCTTTTTTTCTCTACGCCCAATCGTTTCTTTTTGCCTCATCCGTTTAGCCCATAAAAAATAATCAGGTGAAGCTCTCTGGTGTCCCGCTGGGTCTATAGCCCTATCCAGTGAGCATAGAGGTCACACGTGAACGTCAGGAAATGCTTGATGGTTGCGAAATGCCGCTGATTTGTGAAGAGCATGCGTCGTTATAGGGGCATTTGTACTGCGTCGATTATTTGTAGGGATTAAGAACAACTAACCCTTTGTAGCTGCAAAAACACCACATTGTTTTTTCAAGCACATTTCGGATGAAACTCTAATATAAAATAATATTATTCTTCCTTTATATCTCTTCTTCTAGCCCTCGTAAAGTTTTATTGTTTCATACATAAAAAAAAGAAACCTCTGTGTTTTACTTTTCGTGTGATGTTCGTTATGGGGAGTTTTGTAATTTAAGGGATATTTAGAATTTTGGGGGAATTTGGCAATATTTTGCTTCTATTCTATTTCTGTGTTAAGAAACTTCAGCTTGCTAAAGATTGGGACCTCTCTTTAACTGACCATTGCCACTAGATACCTCTATAGAAACTATGATATATATATATATATATATATATATATATATATATATACATATATATATATATATATATATATATATATATATATATATATATATATATATATATATATATATATATATATATATATATATATATATATATATATATATATATACTAGCTGAGTGGCAACCCGATGTGTTGCTTTTTCAAATTAAAATGATATAGTTTCATTTATTAAAGATTAAAAACCGTTTAATCACTTTTAAAATATATTAGAATTTTTAAAAAAACGAAATAATAATTTAAAATGCTCTTTCTGAAATTTCGGATTTTGGCTTTTGAAATAATTCTTTCAAATTTCCGTTTTCAAATTTTGCTTTTTAGACAAAAACGAAATTCATTCAATTAGAAAAAAACTCTAAAGGTTTTAACTTCTCATTTCCTAAAACTAAAATTATTTCTGGTACTTTAAAATTATTTCTGGATTTCAATTATTAAATGACTCGTTCTCAGACTCGTTCTCAACTAATATTTTTTCCCTTTGGCAACTGAGCAGAATTTCTTTTGAAGAGTAGAGTTCCTGGGTCTATTGACTTTAACTCCTGTCGCAAAATGCTTATTATCAATGTATATGTGTTCAATAGAAAAAATATTAAGTTAAATTAAGTTTAATGTTAACAGTTACATTAATAATAAAAATTAAGTTTAAAACCTTCAAAAAGTAGAAGGGTAAGATAAATTTAAAAATTAGAAATATATTAAGATTAAATAAATTAAGATTAAAATGAAGAATTTAAAAAATTTAAAGAAAATAAGTTGAAATTAATAATAAAGTTACGGAAAAAATGGCCCTCAGCAAACAAGATGGAAAGTTTGCATAATAAAAGAAAAAATAATTACAAGATAAAAAGAACTTTTTATATTACCATGTTTTTAAATTTTCTGTTCGATCATATATACTTGACAATTCTATGTATTAATAAATACTTTAAAAAATTTTTTTTGACGAATTATCCCATCAACTTGAAAGAAAATGAAGTTAATTGGAAGTTAACTTGCATTTAACTTTTCTTTCCCGTTCCAGTCGATAGATGGCTGCACCAGTCTACAAAACAAAATTAACTGAAAATAACTGAAAATTAATTTAATTCTGCTTAAAGATGGCTAAAAGTATTAAAAAATGAATTGTCATCGTGTTCTGAGCTATTCTAAAAGTTTCAAATGTCTAGCTAGTCGGGAAGTTAGTTAAAAATCGATTGCAAGATTTGTAAGGGACAAACACGAAAGCATGTTAATAAAAACAAGGTAAAAAAAAGCCCTGTGAAGGGTGAAACATTTCGTAAGGAGATTATTGCAGAGTTCCGCGGGATTTAAACAAAAAATATCAAAATATTGAAATTTGGAAGATGCGACAGCACCTGGGGCCGAACCCACAACATAGGGTTTACCAGGTCAGCGCGATGGAACTGCACCACGGCATCGCATAAGCAGGTGAGCAAGATGGGAGGTGTGTCGCGGTAAGGCCGAATGTAAATATTAATCTCGGATGGAAAAAGTGCTTAAAAAATAGAAAGACAGTTCTGACGAATTCAAAATTGGTGGTGGAAGGATCCTATCAGTTACTCATTAATTAGAAACAAATTTCACGAACTTGCTGGAATTATTAGTAAGTAAAATAATATGTCCAAAAATTACGAACTCGGCATACAGTTAAAACTGAGTTTTACAAGTACTCTCTTTTAGAATGAAAACATTTTTTTATTAAATGTATTTGGTATATTTTGGAAGCTGAACATCTAGCAAATGCCGATAAATCGTAAAATTGACATTAATAGGTGCAGAAAACCGAAATATTTGTCCATCAAAATTGTCGATTTTGTGAAATTCGGAAAACTGCTTTAGGGGAAAAGCTTCGTTTGCAATGAAAAACATTTTTTACTTTATAAAAATGTGTATATCCTTAAAGATGAAGAGTTGTAAAACACATGGAAATAAAAAAATTGTCGATTGGAGGACGGAAAAGTTGAATATTGCATGCATGAAAATAATGGAAATTTGCGAATCGGAAAGGAGCTAGCCCACCCGGAATGTCAGCTGTTTCGGCTCTCCGTTTCTATTGAGTTCAGCGTTTTTAATTTAATAATTAAAAAGTTTTAAGTTTTGAATGTTGAGGATAGCATCGGTGCACGCGTCTCGTCCGTCCGCGTATATCGGTACCAGTCGCGATATCCTGCTATGCTCGGTTCGCGAGATTAGCCCGTCCCCGTGTCTGTTCACTAACTAACATTTGTTTACCTTCAGCTGTAAATAGTAAGATACACACACACACACACACACACACATATATATATATATATGACGTTCTAACTTTTTTATTAGAGACTGCAGTACATTTCATTGCTCAGGTTGAATCTATATATGTATTTACTAAATGGTACAACTCTCGTTCCATTCCTTCAGATTTTTCCCGAATTTTCTGCGTATCTGTTGCTTGTTTACCTTTTTCTAAGAAGTCTTTGAATTTTCCGATTTTTAGATTAGGCATATTTAGTTCTAAAATTACATTGATAATTTTAAAGAACTTCCTCGAATGACAAGGGCTTTCTATTGATATCGCATCTGATAACTTATGAGGAAATGGCCTTTTCTGGTACCAGAAACTAGAAACTTTGTACTAGAAAAACTGTCATAGCTTTCTACCTTGTAAAACATTATGTACTTATTCACCTTAACTGATGGTAAATGTCCAAATTTTGATGGTTTATAAGTATAACACAAACTCAATAACAAGCTAGAGTTTGTTAATCAACAGGGGTTTATAACTAAGACTAAATTATTTGTAAATAAGTTTCGTACAATAAAATATTATAATTAAAAAAATTTTTGTACTTCTTCAATTTTACCTTGTAGCATTTATTTTGTTGTATAAAAATTCGTATTAAACACTGATGGCCACATGGTCTCGATAGTGGCAACAGTATTAAGTAACAAATTGAATAGGATTATATAACAAATTTAACATTTTTATTGAAAAGCCAAAAAAAAAAAGTATTTTAAAAGACTATATTCAAAATTCCTTTTTATTGTAACTGCATTTTCTGACTTATTACATTATCAAATACTTTTCCCGGAATATAAACTCAGATTTATGCTTTTTATGCTTTAAATATAGTAAGTATTATAAACACCTTGATTTATGCTCTACAATTGAGTAAATATATTCTGGTATGCAGCTAAACACTAAAAATCAAATGAGTTTTCAAAAAATCGTAACTTCTAATTCAACCTGAAAATGACTCTTTCTTTCACGATCTCTGGATGATTTAAGTACTCATGTAAAACACCAGACAAATAGGGTTTTTTTCCCTTTAATAAGTTTAAAAGATTCAATTCACGTTTGTTTTTTAAATTTAGCAAAAAATCTTTAATCTGATTACAATTAATACAAATCACATCTGATTTTATTTAACCCGAATTTGTCTTCACATTAAAAACATTTTTGCTAAATGGAATACCGAATTTTTATGCTTAACCCTTCAACGGGCGCGCCCGTGTATAAAGTGCAACATTTTCATAATTTTGAATAGTTTGTTTTTACATATTAGTTTTGGATGTTCTAAGCAGTTTCTATTTATAGCTACACCCTTTCTAATGCAGATCTGATTTTCTGACCTTTATATTCCTTTCCATTCATTTTTAATCGTGATTCCAACAGAGGTTACTTCTATTTGTTGCGCTCTGTTCACAGCGCGCTTGGTCATGTAAGAAAATATTCCTTATTTTATGTTTGGTTATTTCGCTAAAATAATTCTAAGGATTTACAAAATTGCTTTTCTATGATTATAAATTTAAAAAGGCTAATTAAATAAATGTCCTGATGAAGTTTTAAATATTAAATAATTATTAATAATTTTGTTCCCGATGTTAAAAGTAATTTCACTTTTCGTAGTATAGAAGCACTATGTTCCTATGCTACGAAAAAAAATAAGGGAGTCATACTTTTGTCGACAATGCATGATGATGCAACAGTGGGTGACGATTCTGGTAAACCAGCGATTATACAGGATTACAATACGACAAGCAGGAGTTGATATAGTCAATCAAACGTGCAGTTATTACACGGTATCCCGCATATCCCGAAGATGGACCCTCTCGTTGTTTTTTAGGTTTTTGGACATAATAGGAATCCATTCGCAAGTTGTCCTTAGATCCATTTAACCGGACAGTTTTGAAAGAAGTCGATTGTATCTGCGACCCGAATTTGTCTTCACATTAAAAACATTTTTGCTAAATGGAATACCGAATTTTTATGCTTAACCCTTCAACGGGTGCACTCGTGTATAAAGTGCAACATTTTCATAATTTTGAATAGTTTGTTTTTACATATAAGTTTTGGATGTTCTAAGCAGTTTCCAGAAGTATCCTAAGTTTCCAGAAAGCCTAGTTCCAGAAAAGCGTTAATTTTTGTTATCAATCCTTAACTGACATTGTTCATACTATTTTAAAAAGAAGCAATTTTTATATTCGCATGCATAGTTTCCAGAAAGCCTAATTCCAGAAATGCGTTAATTTTTGTTATCAATCCTTAACTCACATCGTTCATTCATTTTAAAAAAGAAGCGTTAATTTTTGTTATAAATCCTTAACTCACATCGTTCATTCATTTTAAAAAAGAAGCGTTAATTTTTGCTATAAATCCTTAACTGACATCATTCATACTATTTTAAAAAGAAGGAATTTTTATATTCGCAAGCATTCTTTGGCTTTAGAACTTCTCGAAAGCCACTTGAAGACCCCGGCAAATATTTTATCTTTTCCTCCAGACATAACTGGATTCTTACTAAAATATAAAGTGGAAATTTCCCTAGAAGTAGAACCAGAGTTGTCGGCAAAAAAAAAGAGGAAAGTGTAATATATATGCGGACGGCTAAATAATGTAACTACCACGATAAAGTGTGATAAATGAAATAGTTTTTCAAGCAAGGCACATTGCAAAATCCGTACTATATGTTTGCAATGTGAAGAAATTGAAGAAAACTGAAGAGAATTGAACAAATTATTTGTGTTTTAAAAATAAATTTTAATTTTTTATGAAAATTTCTTCCTATACATTTTTTGTCTTTAATTATAAATAATCTCAATATTATCAACATTTTATATCTTGTCATAAAACGCAGAATTATTATTTCGAATTTGAAAAAAAATGTTTATTACAAAAGGAATAATCAAGGTTTAAAGAGACGTTGCACTTTGTGCAACGAGCGCCTGGTGGTGTTACAAAAATTGGCGCACCTGCTGAAAGGTTAATATTAAATAGAGTTATAGCATTAAAATTTTGTTTTATTAATTAGAAAGCAAAACATATAGTATGACTCATAAAAAATAAACTAAATGGCATTGATAGAAATTAACTTTTTTTCCGTGGAAAAACTACACTTTTGGAAAAACTTTTGCTAAACAATGCACAAATTTTTAACGGAACACCAAACAGACACCAAATGGTTGTCTAGTTGCAAAACAATTAGATTCCTTATAATTATTGTGAAACTAGGCATTACAAAACAAATTACGTTTAAAAGAAGATACTTTTACATCCAAATAAGATAATTCTTAACTGATGAAAAATTTATATTGATACTTATCTGACATCCTTCTTGGATTTAAATTCTGGTTCACTAAAATGTAGTGAATGGTTTTCCATCTGAATGTGCAAACCACAAAATGTGTAATTTCAAATTTTGTTTAAAAATGAAGTTTATTCAACCTAACATATGTTCAAAACTAAATATTCCTCTCTCGTAAAAACGCTGCAGATTTTTAAGCGGGATATTTTAAATATGCTTTTTCTATTAAAAATTCTAGTTTTTAATAAATATCTGACACCTTTTAATAAGCAATTATACATTAGGAATTAAAAAGAAGGAATTTTTATATTCGCATACATAGTTTCCAGAAAGCCTTATTCCAGAAATGCGTTAATTTTTGTTATCAATCCTTAACTGACATCGTTCCTACTATTTTAAAAAGAAGGAATTTTTATATTCGTATGTAGTTTCCAGAAAGCCTAGTTCCAGAAAAGCGTTAATTTTTGTTATCAATCCTTAACTCACATCGTTCATTCATTTTAAAAAGAAGCGTTAATTTTTGTTATCAATCCTTAACTGACATCATCATACTATTTTAAAAAGAAGTAATTTTTATATTCGCAAGCATATTTTCCAGAAAGCCTAATTCCAGAAATGCGTTAATTTTTGTTACCATTCCTTAACTGACATCTCTCATACTATTTTAAAAAGAAGGAATTTTTATATTCGCAACCATATTTTTCAGAAAGTCTTAATTCCAGAAATGCGTTAATTTTTGTTATAAATCCTTAAGTGACTTTGTTCATTCATTTAAACTAGGGTTTACCAAAAATATGTGAATTATCTTTAATCTGAAACCCTAAAATACACAGTGCGTCAAATAAGTTTTAAGACTGGGTCTGTAAAAAGAAATGGAAACGAGAAATTAATACCTGTTTTGATTTTTTATTCAAAATAGGACCCTCCAGCTTCAATGCGCTTTTTACAGCGATTTATTAATGAATCGAACGCCTGCTGTAAATCACTCTGTGGAATGGCCTGCAAAGCACGCGTCGAAATTTCTTGTATGGTCGAAATATCCTCAAAATAACACCCTTTTAACTTCATTTTAAGTTTTGGGAATAAGGAGTAGTCACAGGTTGCTAAATCAGGTGAATACAGTGGATGGTTCAACACACAGACATTATTTTTTGCCAAAAATCGACGAACAATAAGGGAGGTGTGACTGGGTGCATTGTCGTGCAACAAACACCAACTGCTTTCAGTCCTATAGTCTGGACGAATGCGACGAATTCTGGCCATCAAACGCTTTGAAACAGCTAAGTAGTGTTGACCTGTAATTGTTTGTCCAGTTGGAACAAATTCTTTGTGGATAGTACCTTTACTACCTAAGAATGTAATGAGCATTGTTTTGATTTTGGATGGAACTTTTCTTGTTTTTTTGGCTTGCGGTGAATTTTGTGACTTCCATTCCGCACATTTTCACTTTGTTTCAGAATCATATTGGAAACACCAGGTTTAATCACCTGTAACAATGGACTTCAAGAAGTTTGGATCGTTTTCAGCGGCTGAAATAATGTCTCCGCGATGTGCACTTCTCATTGCTTTTTGTCCAGGGGTTAAAGTGTGTGGAACAAAGTTAGCACACACTTTTGTTTTGCCCAAATCTTCATGCAGGATGATTCGAATTGTATTTTTGATGATATTTAAAGAGTCTTCCATCATTCTCAGTGATGCACAGCGATCGTTTGTTACGAAATTTCGTACTTTCTCAATAACTTCAGGTGTCCTAGATGAAATTGGTCTTCCACTACGCTGATCATCTTCTACCGTATCTCTTCCGTCCAAAAAACGTTTGTGCCACACAAAAACATTTCATCTAGTTAAACAACAGTCACCGTAAACTTGTTTCATGAGTTGGTATGTTTCCGAAGCACTTTTACCAAGTTTTGCGTTAAATTTAATTTCAGCTCTTTGCTCCATCTCAAAAAATCAACATGAAAAAAATTCACTTCTGCAATAAACGCTCGACTTCTCTCAACTACTTAACGAAATGCGCACAACTTGTTAGCAGTGTGCCAGTAGACGATGGACGTTATGGCGCATGCGGATTTACACTAACAGCGCCTTTACAACCTGCGCTCTGGGACGAGTCTTAAAACTTATTTGACGCACTGTGTATGAAAACTCAATTGTTTTGAACTTTTATTCATCTTAACATTTATTTGATCTCACAACATTTATTTGGTATAATTATTCGTTTCTAGTGAAATACTTTGCTGAATCTCATACTGAATCCTTAATTTCATCATTCAACACTCAGGTACAAAAATCAAGCATACAAATTTAAAATATTTTCTTTACTAGTGACGCGCGCTTCAATTCAGAAAAAAGGATATTTACAATAGCAATATAAGTAAATATACATCATGAGAAATATGCCTGGGAAAGTCACACGGATGTTACACACATCATTCACTTTTTCTTCTTTTTCAAATGATCCTTGAATTTTTCCTAAGTGAGTCACTAAGCTGCGCAATAGTAAGTTGATTAAACACGAAAAAAACTATTTGATTTTGACAATAAATCACAGATAAAGGCTTGCTTTATTTAGTTTAGGAAATCTTGATATGTCGACTTGTTAGTTCCGTAACGGCGCACCTGACTGCTAAAATCAAATGGCTTACAGTCGAAGGATTTTTTTTTATTGCATTGATTTAATATCTAGTTAAAGATAAAGCTAATCATAATCACCGTCCTAACCTTGCAACAGAATTGATGCGATTCACCGTTAAGAAATATATTCTCCCAGTATTTTTACAGCCTTTATTTGTACCTCGATTCCACTCTAAACTAACGATTTTCCTTCGTAAATACTAATTGTGATTTTCATTTAGTTTGATACACTGGAAACTGAGATTATTTTAAAAGTTAAAATATTAGACCGGAACATTTAATGTGGTTTTCTCCAAATGCATTTATGAACATACTTAGGAAAATCTAAAGCCAAGTGCATGTACTTCATTAAAAGTTCACGTTTCTTTCTTAGGTCTTAACCCTTAGACCGTTACGAAAGCGCTCAGCGCGTTCATCAGTCTTTCCCTCAGCGTTACGTACGCGCTGGATCAGGATTTTCCAATGATTTGCACGTAACAAACGCGTTCAACGCGTTTCAAATTGATTTTTTTCATTCATCAATCGATGGAAACACTTAATGGCATTCGAATACAATTTCTCCTGATAAGAAGTAGAAAAAGTCTGTGTGTGCGTGCGTGTGTGTGTGTATTCTTAAAAATTTTGTTTCACTTATTTTGTACTATTTATTTTGATTTAAATAACTTACATGTATTGAACTCGCGTTTTCGAACGTTCCTTCAAAACGCGCTTTAAAAAAAAAAAAAAAAAAAAAAAAAAAAACACAACGCCGAGGAAAGAACCGGAGAGTGAAAACTCAACGGTCTTGTTAATGGCTCATATACAGAACAGCTACCTTAGTACATAGAACATAGAATTATAAAGGTTTATTTTATGCACCTTTTGCAAACGCTTTTGACGGTTACAAACACTAAAATTTCAAATATTTCAAAAAGTGGACTTAATCGATTTCGTTTAGAATGGCTCATATATATGTGTGTGTGTGAGGGGATGTACATGTTCGTTTGCATATAGCTACTCGGGTATATAGAGAGAAATGAAGAACTATATGGCAGAGATGAAGTTCAAAAACCGCTTAAAAGGTGATACAAATATAATAATGTAATTTTTTTCATTTCTTTCGATGATCCGAGATACTAATTACTGATTCATAAATTAAAGAAACAGGAATTTCGAGAATAAATGGGGCGAAATTTCAAAGAGAATCAGAAGTATATTTTGCATTTCGTTTTCTTTGTCAGTTCAAATGTTTTTCGGGCAAGGAAATTTTTGTTTTTATTTTAAAGAAATTGGAGGCTTCAAAACTGCATCTGAATGTGGTTAATATTTTTAAGGAAAATGTTTTTGGTACTGATTTTATGCTTTGAGTTGTACTTCAAAGAATTGAATTTAGGCATATATTTAAAGAACAAGCTAAATTAGTTCTCACACTCAGTCTTTAGTTTATCACCACTTTTTGAATAGAGTATATGTATATATATGTAATATATATGTATATGGTTCCTAAATGGTGGTCCGAGAGAACCCAAGAAGTGGTGAGCTCAGGCGTGTGAAAAAAATTGGATTAATCGTTTCAAAACAACCGCGTATTTAAATAATTTTTTTAAAACTGGGAGCAAAGAAGATTTTAGTTACCAATGTTTTGTACAAATTCTAAAAATTCCTGTCTTTTTTCCCCTTTTTGCACGTTTAGAGTACGAAAAAAAATCTACGTTCTGCTTAAAAATTTCTGTTACATTTTCTGCGACGTGGACTCACAGTGTCTTTACTATTTCACAGCATCACAGCAATTTTACAATTAAAAAAGCAAATGCAAGCTGAAAAATTTCGCTCATTTTTTAGTTTTCGTAGGCTTTTATGTTTGCTATTAAGTTGTCTTGTATGTTAAATTTGTTATTGTTATTAAGTTTATTTATAACTTAACTAAAGTTTGTTTATTCAGAAAATAAAACCCATTTTTTCCTCTAAAATAATTGGTTGGGGGACGGTCCCCGATGAATTATATATATATATATATATATATATATATATTGACAAGTGGTTCTTAATCAACAAAAGTCTAAGGACCACTGATGTAGGCATACATTTTAAGGGTAAATACAATTTGTTCCCAGAGGTTCAGTTTTGAGGATTTCACCACTTTTTAAATCGAGTTCATATATTTTAAATAAATGGGTGCATTTCAAACGTTATTTCAAAGAGTTTAATTTTTACACACATATCAAGAATATATTCAATTTGTTCTCAGATGTTCAATTTTCATTATCTCTCCACATTTTGAATGGTATATATATATTTTTTTAATGAATGATAGCATTTTAATCGTAATTCCAATGAATTTTTGGTAACTTTTATGAAACCCTTATAGTCCAAATAAACGAGATTTTGAAAGAAACATCAAGTTTTTTTTGTTTTTTTTTTAAGAAATCTGAATCCATTTATGTCGCAGAGCGCTTTCTCCTGTTGACATTCTATTGTTGTCAAACATTTCGTAAGTGTTCTGACACATCTTCCCTTAGCATCTCTACCTGTCTTCCCCGATGCTGTCCACGTTGTATGCTAAAAATTAGGTGAAACTATTTATCACTATGACAACTCCTTATTTTTTGGTATGGAAAAAACACCGCCATCGCTGGTCGTTCTTTCATCATGCCAGTTGACAAAGCTTGAAGAAGACGAGGTTATTTTTCTAATCGCATTCAGCGTTCTTTTGTTGGGTGAACAAACTCGTTTGGTTACACATAGTTTAATTCGCCCTGTGCCAGTGAAAGTCAGAAGATAGTTTATTCTTCACTTGTTTACTTCGCCACAGAGGTCGATAAAAGGTCAAAGATTAGGTGAAATGGACAAATACGACACAATTTTTTTCTAATATATTTTTTTTAAATCACGTTCTTGCTTGGAGCTACACTATTATTTAGTGTTGGTTGATTTAGGTACGTAACCCTCTGCGATAAATATTTTTACTGTAGAAAAATGTTATGCAATATTGAAAGTTGAGAGGATAAGGTATAACGTATGACGTCAAACGCAAGCCACAATCGATGCTGAGCAAAAACTGGGTAATACCTGGCAGCATTAAGCCTTAAGAAATAACATGAATTTCGCATTTTGAGTTAGGCAGACTTTCGTATATAATGAAATGATTTCTCGCATAAAACTTCATCGTAAAAATATAGTGAATAACACAGTACATTAGATGAGAATATATTCACTTTCAAAGTAAATAAATATGACAGCGCATAGAAATCTATTGATAATGTTCATGGTAATGAATGGTAAAGCTTCCAAAAGGCTAACTGTTTTTGATGTATCTTGTTACACTACAATTTTCTGGCACAGAAAGGATAGAACCGGTCAAAAAGAAAATGTAAATTAATGAAGCTATGGTAGCTTTAGTAAGCCAAAGCAAAAAAAAATGCATTTCAGGTTATCAAATCGTCTTTTCAGTACCTTTTTATACATTGGAGAAAAATTGTGCGAAAAAAAAATTTTCGATTGATTCTGAATGTAACTCGTAATACTTTCAAATGAAGTATCATAAATAGCTTTCGATCTGGTTTCTTGGTTTTAAAATAAGAGTATTAGTTGTACTAATCTTCTTTGCCTTATTTCCCATGTCAATCTTACTCAGTGTCTCAATAGATGAAACATCGAAATTTTCTTTTCTATCAAGTCTTTTATAGCAAGCTTTTCTTTTCAACCAACATAAGTATGTCCCCATCACATTTAGAATAGAATAAAACATATTTCTGTCAAACGATACTGTTCATAGTATAAATGAACTGAAAATACATAAATAAAATAATATATATATATGGTAAAATTATATATAAAACTAGCTGAAAACCCGCACTTCGCTACGGAGAACATTCAAATTAAATACAACGGTCAATGTATGCAATTAATGCCTATATATATATATATATATATACACTCATGGACAAAAAAATTAGCGCACCAAGAAATAATTGCGGGATTGTAACGAAACTTGCAATGAAGGTACATGTCGGGGAGATATGCAAATGATTAGAAATGCAGCGTGATTGCGCATCACGTATAGCCGGTAGAGGGCGTTGAACATCGTACTCTGTGGAGTATAAAACAGGTAACTAAAGCTTGTTTGAGTGTGCTGAATCATTTACAAAGGAAGAGCTGAGATAGACATGCCATTACGCCGTGTTCAAAGACAATATAAGCAGTTGTCGCAGTTTGAGGGGGGGGGGAGAATCGTCGGGATGATGGAAGCTGGGTGGTCAGCTATGCGAGTAGCTCGTCAATTAGGCCTCTCTGATTGTGTTGTGAGGAGGTGTTGGGACCTATGGACCCCAGAGATGCCATGTACACGAAGACCAGGCTCAGGACGCCCTCGACAAACCAGTCGTCGAAAAGACCGCCACATCGTAAGAAATGCACGCGTACAGCCAACTGCTTCATCGGCCGCCATCCAGGCACAGGTAGCACCTTCACTAGGGGCCTTTGTGTCTTCTCGAACCATACGAAGGCGCCTGGCTGAAGGACAGTTGGTATCGTGGCGCCCATTACGTGTGCTGCCCTTGACGCCCACTCATCGACGCCTCCGTTTGGAGTTTTGCCGCGCACGAGGAAACTGGACTGCAGCGGAATGGAACCAGGTCGTCTTTAGCGACGAATCCAGATTCAATCTCGGCAGTGATGACAATCGTGTTCGTGTGTGGAGAGCCCGTGGTGAACGCTTCAATCCTGCCTTTGCTGTACAGCGACACATCGCTCCCACAGCTGGTGTGATGGTATGGGGTGCCACTGCCTACAATACACGGTCACCCTTAGTATTGTTCCGTGGCACCATGACAGCCCAGCGGTATGTTCATGAAATCCTGCAACCACATGTGTTGCCACTCATGCAACGGCTCCCATGAGCCATTTTTCAACGAGACAATGCTCGGCCTCATACGACAAGGGTGTCACAAGACTGTCTCCGCACTGTTACTACCCTTCCTTGGCCTGCCCGATCCCCAGATTTGTCTCCAATCGAGCATATCTGGGATCATTTGGGACGACGAGTTGGGCATCCCACGAGTTTGAACGAACTAGAGGCAAGATTACAGCAAATATGGAACGAAATGTCTCAAGACATCATACAGAACTTGTATGACTCAATGCCCGATCGTATCGCATCGTGCATTCGCGCTAGAGGGTGTCCAACGGAGTATTAACTCCTCCGTTCTTTTGCCTTTTTCTCTGAAATAAATTATCCTTTTTCTTTGATTTTCATATCATTTACTTATATCAAAGTAGTCATTACGTATGTAAAATTTCGTTTCATTTTGACGACTCCTTCTTGGTGCGCTAATTTTTTTGTCCATGAGTGTATATATATATATATATATATATATATATATATATATATATAAACGACGATCAATGCATATAATTGATGTAAAAAAATTTATTTTGTTGTCTATTCCGTTGTTATGTAAGTGAGGATAAATTTATTTAAAGTACCAGAAAAAGAAATCACGTAATCAGTATTTAATAAATTAAATTCTAAAAATTAATCTTTAAAAATTCACCAAAAATCAGAAAATGAAGGTAAAGATTCGAAAAAGATTTCATTTTAAGCGAATTTTTATGATCTTTCTCGTGCTATAAATTTTATGACCCTCAAATTATTATTTTAAATGCAAACTTAAAAAAAGTTACTAAAACAGCTTAAAAATTTAATTTAAAAAAATCTAAGAAGAAATTTTCAAAAATCTTTCTTAGTGCACCCCTACACTATAAGAAGAATCGCCATGCAAAGTTTCAGTCTTTTAGGTCCAGCGGTTTGGTCTGTGCGTTGTATGTCAGTCAGTCATTCAGTTACGGAACTGTTTTATATATATAGATAAGTAAAAGTAAACTGTAAACCTAAACGATTAATACATTTTTCTTTCAAATTAATTATGTGACTTGCTTTTTTATTTTTAAATTTATTTATTTTTAAAACATAATTCATGAAATTGAACGATTAGACAATGTTTTGTTTGTATCTTTTTCTAGAAACTAGAAGCAATTCTATTTACGATAAACTTTATTAGCTTGGGATTGATTCAACTTCTAGTAATTGTAAAAAAAAAAAAAATAGCTACTGATTAATTTTTCCACCAGAATATACATAGTTAATTAAATCTGCAAACTTTTTGAACAAACTGATGAGGAAAATAAGAATAAATAGAAAGACTATACTGTTTCGATTTTTATCGTTTTCTACCTGTCCTGAACTTAAAAAATAAATATCGTTTAAAATTCACCAGATGGTCTTTCAGGCATTTTATTTTTTGGAGTCGTATAACCAAACTGCTTAAGTAGAAAAATATGTTCAGTATGGGGAAGCCGAAATCTCTTTTAGGGAATCTTTTTCTCAGGAAATACTACTGCAAATTCTTTTTCAGTTCGTTTGCCACAAGGATTTTAATTTTTTTTATGGAAAATTAATTTATTTGTTTAGAAACGTTCATTTAGTTTAAGGAACATTTTCATGCAATGAGAAAAAAGTAATGTCGTAATCTGAATTCTTCAGCTGAAGATTGATAGGAAGTAGATGTTTTGTAAATCTCTGAAATTTCGAAAGGTTTTCCTGAAAAAAAACTTAAAGATGCCATTAAATACCACTATCACATTTTCTGCAACAGGCCACCATCTCAGCTTACTCTAAATTATTGCCACATATTGCTGGACGCTTTCCCTCATATATCCTTAGAAATATTTCATGACGGTAAGTACGTGAAAAAATTATCCAGACTTCCAAATACTCTTAAGAAGAAAAGTGATGATGTCTCCTAGTAAATTATAACAGTCGTTCTTTCTAAAAAATCCCACATCCACGTCAAATTACACCATCCGATCGCCATTTAATAGGGCAAGATATAAGACTGGGAAAAATTTACAATTATATTAACTTTCCCTGTCACAGACCCGACAGAAGAATTTCCTCACACTGGATTTAGCCGGTTGCGTCGCTAACCGGCAACCAATGCATGGCTTGCTATGCTCTTCCTTTACGAATAGATTAAGTGTTTCTCGTGACAGGACGCTCTTAATTGTTAGATTCTAAGCTTCGCCACTGACGTCGTATGGCAGTAGAGAAAGTTGCAAATTGCGTCCATTAGTAATTAAGTTTCCTTGCGGTATTGACCTCTCTTTGAGATCTATTATCGATGCGCAGGTAATGGGCGGTAATGATAAGGAAAATCGGCAGATGGTGTCGGAGAAGACGTGTTGCGAAAGCTATAATCGCAACGTTTTGCCTCATTTGAGAGGTTGGGAATACAACGCATTTCATTTTTCTTCACTCAAGACGCAGCTAACGGTAGACTATTCATCTCCGAAAGGTACATCATTTGCCCATTTGTATTTGGGATATAAACTTTGGGTGTTTATCATTCACTCGGTTGCAGTGATGCTAAGATTAGGGAAAGTTACTCGAAAATATTTGGAAATTAAATTGAAAGTAAATATTATACAATATCGGAAATCAAGTATTAATTTTGATGACCTGTTATTTAAACATTGGCCATTTCATCAGAAGCACTTTATAAAGAGAATGCGTTGCAATAAGCCGGAAGTGAAACCAATGATTCTAATTTTCTAACATCTAGAAAATAGGAAAATATTGCTCTTTAATTGCTTGCTTAGCTGAAGACCTTTAATTTGAAAAGAGTTTAATAATATTTTAATGGGTAACGCTGTATTTATACAACTGTAACTATATACTGAGTATGTAAGAAATTTGTACATTTTATTTTTGTATGTTTATTCGGAGTCTTCTTGAGTATATTCGTTGTCAATCCATCTTCTAGTTATTATACGCCATCCATAGAAAATTTAATACTAAAGACTAGTTCTGCCTGTGAATTGAGAAGTATCCATCTATTTCTCGAAAACAAATTAAATATATTTTTACTAAATTTGCATTGATTCCATTAGTTTTTGCTCTTGAAGAAATTAAATTTGTAGAAAATTAATTCAGCTTTCTCATTATTATGTTGAAAAAATTCGTTAGTCCCATTTAATATTCGCGTTCTTTCAAGTACTTTCTATTTACATTTCAGGAATTTGAAGACTCTTTGAATATACGCTATTTGCGTATGCAAATCTTCTTTCCATTTTTTTACTCGCGATTCATTTTCCATTCTTCTTTAAAATAATTATTCCAGTCATTATGACGAAAAATGTCAGAATATCTATAAGTTACGAAATTATTTTGGAATTCTAAAAAAATGTAAGCCAAGGACCTACTTTCAATAAAGAAACCTGAGAAAAAATCATATATTTTTTTCTGCCTCTGCGTTCTGCTTGAACTCCTGCTGCAGTTCAAGTTTTACGTAATGAAGTAAGCCTAAACAGCCTGAACTTTTACATTAGCAATTGCTAATAGGTTAAAAACACTGTATTAAATAATTTTATAAAGTTTTTGACTAAAATGATACCCGGAATAATAAAATATAATTTACGGATTCGAATGGCAGCATTCTTATTCCATCTGAAACATTAAAAGATTATGCCATGTAAAACTTAAACACCTCTTTGCATGTTCTATGAAAAAAGTCGGGGTTTTTGAATATTATCCCAAATAAGTTTTTTTTTAGTTTTTAAAAAAAAAATTTTAACATTTTTTAAAAATTTATTTATTTATTTATTTATTTATTATTATTATTTTTATTTTTATTTTTGCTATTTGGGATTCTGTATGTAAATCCAAATTTCATTACTCGGTCTTTCCTAGAATGTAAAGTACTTTTTCATATTTGATATTTGTATTCGGATACCAGAGGATTAGAAAAAACAACAACAAAGTACTTTTTACAGAAAATTTTTAGTACATTGATGGACCAAGGATATTTCTCAATAATCAGTCTAAAAACCTGTGCAGAAAAATAAAGTATCCAATAAACAGTAAACGCTGGGTATTTTATTTATTCAAAACAATGTTGACTTCAGCTCATTACGCATGTACAGTAAACAGTTACATCCCTTCTGCGGTAATATTTAAATTAAAATTTAGTCTATTGCTTGAAGCCCTAAGAGGATTGATTTCTTTCTGCAATACTTTCCAACGATACTTTCCAAAGCAATTACATCCTTTACAGCAACACCAAAACTCTCGGAAATAAAACAATCATATTTATTTAGAAAAATTTAGCACCATAAGAAGAACCTAAAGAATTGCTTGCAATGCGTAACGTGCCCTCGGAATAAATATGAATGTGGAGAAAACGTGATATACTTGTAATTTATCATGGATGCTCGGGATAAATCAGCCTCTGTTATGACGTGCCGCAACAGCATGTAACACACCTTGATAAAGAACAAACTATTTTCATAAATATGCATAAGTATTCACCAAGATGCTTCTAGTTTAACTTCTGAAAAGGTCACTATTTCTGGTTTTGAACCGATTTATTTTGTCCATTATTTTCTCGCAAACGTAAAGGTTAGTCTTGGAATCTCTTCGAATTCGCAGAAGCTTTTTTTTTTCACACAAATTATTCTACGTTCTAACTGCATGTAAACTGTTTATCTCTCCCGGTTATCCCTTAATCTTACAAAGGAGCCGTAAGTTACAGTTAGATGCAAAAAAAAAAATTTGCTCTTAAATACTTTGTCTGCATCCCAGAAATGCCATCATAAGTTTTAAATATTCACGATACATGATAATCACACAGTATATTGAACAATGAAGAGTTTGAAAAAGGGACAATTTGCTAATAAAATAAAACAAATATTTTTACATGCTATGTAATAAACATACAAATATTACTATAAATACTCTATTAATAATTGTCTTATTATTTGTCCGTAATGAATAAAAATTTCTCTAAATACATAAATAGATTATTTTTCTATAATAAACGCAAAACGAACTGTAAATACTAATCATTACTCGGTTATTAACTATAAATAAATGTAAGAGTATTTACCAGTAATACATTGCTAATTATTAAACAAAAAAAAAAACATTTCAATAAACATATAAATAAATGTAACATATGTGTATAAATAAATGTAACATAATGTTCAACGGACATATAAATAAATGTAAGAGTATTTACCAGTAATACATTGCTAATTATTGAACAAAAAACGGACATTTCAAAGCCATCAACTGATTAATCTCCACTCTTTCACTTAAATTAATTCCCTTCAGCAACAACTTAAGCCGTTCGGAATTCAAACTTGAGACATTATGATTTCCGTATAGGTCCATCACACCGCCTGATCGTGACATGTTAGTGAAGATCCTGTCGTGATGGACCTATACGGAAATCATAATGTCTCGAGTTTGAATTCCGAACGGCTTAAGCTGTTTCTGAAGGGAATTAATTTAAGTGTAAGAGTGAGGAATAATCAGTTGATGACTTTGAAATGTCCATTTTTTGTTTCCTGAGCCTCATTAAAGCCTAACTCCCATTCCTGAGCGTCACAGACTACTTGCAGGAATTTTATTTTCGACCCATACATTTCACACAAGAGGGACTATCAGTTGTGAGCAACAACATAAATCAAAAAGCCTGGCAGATAAAAATAATTTTAAATAAAAATACCACGCCGACAATTATTTGAGTATAAATTTCTAGGAAAATCCGAATTCATTACATTTGGTTACCAAGGAAGACAAAAGTGAAAAAAAATGTGGTGTTCTAAGGCTTCTACTTTCCCTAAGCTTTCAGTAAAAGAAAAATCCTCCTCTCCCCCCCCCCCCAAAAAAAAAAAAAAATTAGAACAGTGCCTTACATCTTTTGTAAGTACGATAAACAGAACTGTCTATATAAGCTTATTCAAGCCGAGAAGGGAAGTTTATATATACACATCTCTGTTACCATGAAGTCGATGTTGTAAGATAAAGAAAACTCGTAGGAGAACTTGTCTTAACGAAAGGAATGTCTTCCTTTAAGAAACTTTGTAAATTACCCCCCCCATATTGAAACAGCATAAATGCTTTTATAGACAGTTTCTTTTTTAAAAGATTCTAAACATCATGTACTTATTTCAGTTTTTGAAATTTCAACGAAAATTAATTTTTTTGAGATTTTTCTCATTAACGTTTTGTTGTGTTCGTAAATTATTTTATGTTGTTGTCTTAAATACTTTTTCACGTCTTTAAAGTATCGTGGGTTTGACAACAGGATTGCCAACAGTTACCTTTATCTGTCAATAATGAAAACAGTCATTTTGGCTGGCTTGGTAAGATCTACTATTTAAGCAAATAAGCAGATCTATTTTTTTTTTACGGATTACAATGCTGCAATGTTTTAATTCTTCATTTCACCACACCTGCACTTGTATTTCCTTCATTATCTTGGAAATTGAACTTAATATTTTTAAAAATCACTTAAATATATGTCATGATATATTTTCTATAAACTCTAAATTTTCTATTCCAAAATCATCATCTCTTTAAAAATCCACAGTACTGATATGCTCTGCATTATTTGTAAAAGACTTGGTTTACTTTACATGGATTGCAAAAAACTAAGACATCAACGTCATCTGAAGCAAATTAACGCCAGTTTTGACAAAGATATGAATGAGTCATCATAAGTGTATGCATGGCATAATCATGAATAATATCTTCAAATATATCTATGTGTAAACTCCTTCTGAATATGAATAACCTTTAAAAAAATTACGGCCATGAATTGTTCAAAGCTGTCAAAGAAAATTTTTTTAACTCAAATAAAATGTGAAATGGGAGCACGTTTATGCCATTTCAGAATGATCCCCATTATAAAAATGTATCAAACAGGCTATAATTTCCCAATTCATAAGTTTCAGACCCAAGTTATTTCATGTATCTTTTATAAATTAATGTCATGTATGATTTGTATTTTCTTGTAGATTTTGTCCAAGTCCGATTATTTATCTATGCGGATGTACACTTTGTATAATACGAGATTCGATTTATTTTTAACTTATTGTCTGATGGGAAACCCATACAACAACCACATCTAATCCAGTTAATAAATATATCATGCTCACATAATACTGATGCGTTTCAGACAGATACACAACACATTTTTTTCGTGATGTCAGTTATAAAGTAACCTGATAAAGATGTCATTTCCTGGTGAAGAAAAACCACAAATTTTTCGAAGGTCGACATCATTTGAAACAAAGCAACATCATTTTTGATTTAGATTTGAATGTGCTACCATAAGCGGGAATGCATGAAATAAATCATTAATAATATCCGCAAATTTCTGTGTATTTGAACACCTATTGAATATGAATGTGCTTCCAGAAACCTTCGGCCATGGAATTGCGCAATAAACTGTCAAAGTATTTTTTTTAACTCATATAAAATGCAAAATAAATAGCATGCTTATGTCCTTTCGGTGTACAATCCCTTTTATAAATATATATTAAACAAGCTATATAATCTCATTAGAATAAAATTTTGGAACATATTTTTTTCATTCGGATTTTCAAAAATTCGAAGACATTTTACCTTCAATACTATTTCATAAAAAAATTCATCTACTTTATATGATTGATGTTTATGTTTTTAAACTTACCTTTGCATGCAGTTGTAATTCTTTTGCTCTCTAAGAGCTTTTGTAAGCTTTTTTTCTTCCAGACGCCGTAGTTTACTCTCATGTGTATAGCATATGTTTTATTTCAATTATAATAAATACAAAATTTTAAGTATTTTTTTAAAAACAATGCCTCCTGTATTTGCAATATAAGAGGTACAGTTCCTTTATTTTAATTTTGTTTCTCTTTATTTATGTCTCTAAAAATAGGAGAAACATTTTCTGATCATAAACGGGTTACAAGTAACTATTAAAGTTTTTAACCCGTTTGGTAGGTTTTTTTATGTTGTTTCCATCTGATCCTGTGTCAGTATAGTTTTGTCTAACGATAAATGTTCATAACATATTGTATTGAAACAACCGTTCTTGTTAAGTAAAGCTATATTATTAGGTTTAAAAATATTAAACATTTCCTATGATTAATTAAAATAATTTCTTCCGAAACTAAAATGCTCTCTTTCTCTCATGCACAAGCTCTAGGATAGACTTAGTTTAAGTTAGGTCATACGGTATTGACTGACCTCGTATCTACGCCAAGTATGCGCATGTTAAATCTCTTGGCTGGAAAGTTCCTCCGTGGAGTTTCGAGGGGTGGGAGGAGGTTCCGAGCTCCGCCCCCCCCCCCCCCTTTCCAGATGCTGTCATTGCGGGTGCTTGGTCTAAATCAGTGGTTCCCAACCCATAGAAGTCTGCGGACCACTAAGCCAGAAATTGAACCATGTGCGGACCCCTCCCACCACCGACTGGAAGGGGGGAGAGAACCTTCCGGGGGGTATGGGGGTATAGAATATCCCTCAGACAAAAGGGATACAGGATTAACGTACTCACTTTTTGTTTCAACCTTGTTTTCAATCTTTAGAATTAGATAGCCTAAGTCTCAGCCAGATATTGAAACATATTGATTCATGGGTGATGAAGTAAAACAGTTTTTTTTTCGATCACATTATTTATTATTGCTATTGTACAGTGTACAGTACGACTTAACTGCAATTTCTTTAATTTTAATACATAAAAATTACTTTTTTTTATAATGTTTATTGTATATAGGCCCTAGCCTACTACATAATAATATAAAAGTCTCAATTACAAATTTATGTTGAAATAACAATTGGGCAACTTTTTTATATGTGGTGCCGGACCACTCCCGCCGATCTCGCGGACCATCGGTTGGGAACCACGGGTCTAAACTGAGGTAGCACTATGTTGTGATGTTAGTTCGCATAGACGGTGCTCCCCTCTCAAGAAAGGAACAATTTTCGCTGTGCATTGGGCAAATATCGAAGGACGAAATGCCTGCCGGAATTACAAAAGATAAAGTCATGCTGCAGTGAAATTATGTCGTCTTACATACAATTATTTTTTTCTTCATTGGATGCTTTCTGATTATTTCTTTTTAAAATTTCTTTTACACATCCTCTTCTATTACGTAAGCGTTCAAAAATGTTGGAAAATTTTGTTTTTTTAATACGTACTTTACATTAGAGAATTTTTCTAATGCTAAGACCACACATATATATAAATTTTTCAAGACGTTAAAGAAAATAACTCCCCTAAAACTTTTCCCAGAAATTAATATTTTGACTTCCACCTGTTTCAATAATTTGCTTTCTATCTCTGAACACTCAGCTTCAAAGAAGTTTTACTTCTACAACATTCCACATAAATATATGTTTTTTCTCTTTTTTTGATTCCACCATTTTTTTGCTTCTCAAAACGCCCAAGTGTCTGCAGATTTTACTTCTAAAACAATGTGAAGAAATGCATTTTTTAACTCCTGTGTGATTCAGCAAAACTTTTTGGGCTCGAAACACCCATCTGCCAACAACGTTCTACAGCTTTGTTTTTCTTTGTCATAATAGGAAACAGTAACTCCTTCTCTCAGTTTTATAAACAAGATATTAGTCATGACCTTTACTTTCAATTTTTTTTATTTATCCTTAAAGAACAGCTATTACAAAATACAGTATTGAATTATAGCATAGGACTCAAGTAAAACAGTTTTTTTTCGAACACATTATTTATTATTGCTATTGTACAGTGTACAGTACGGCTTAACTGCAATTTTTTTAATTTTAATACATAAAAATTGCTTTTTTTATAATGTTTATTGTATATAGTCCACGTTGCAATTTTACAAGAATTTTTAAAAATTATTACTTATAAAGAAAAATATATCTTTTAACTGTATCCGTACATAGTGCAACTTAATTTCCATTGGTTTAGAAATAAAACTTGTGTACACATCCAAACCAAAATTTTAGACGAGTGTATCACTTAAGAATTGTTAAAATTGCCAGACTTGAAACAGGTTACAATCAGTATAAATTTAAATATATATTTAAAAAATAACGAATAAATTTCATTTTAGTTTTAGTGATTATCATATATTTATATGCACAGTACTTTCATTAATATATTTATTTTCATTAATATAATACACTGCTGGCCACTATAAATGCAACACCCTGAAGGAAACATGCAAATAACATGAAATTTACAACATGCATCAGCGGAGGTGAGATATGCAAATGATTAGAATTTCAGCGCAGACACACATTACGCGCGCCTGTGGTGCCACTTCAAAGCGCTATTTAAGGCTTGGAGATTTCGACGATTTCAAGTTCGGCAATTGTGTTTTTGTTTTGGTTTTTTCAAAAAAACAATCAATTATGCCTCGTCGAAAACAGCGATCATCTTTTGATCAAGTATCCGAGTTCGACAGAGGAAGGATAGTGGCCGAGATTGTGGATTTTCTTTCAGGGAAATCGGTAGTCGTGTTGGACGAAACCAAACAACTGTAATGCGGATATGTGATCGTTGGATTCAGGAGGGTACGACGGACCGTCGTGTTCGATCGCATCCACCTCAGCGCACCACTTCACGTGATGACAGGCAAATTGTGCGCATGGCAATGACGGATCGCTCAGTCACATCACGAACCATAGCACAGCACATGCAGTCTGTAACTCATCATCCAGTGTCTGCGCGTACCATTCGACACCGTTTACAGCAGAGTGGTCTGTCCGCAAAACGTCCATTGCTTTGTCTACCCTTGACGCAGAACCACAGACGTCTCCGCCGCCAATGGTGCGATGACAGAAGGATGTGGACGGCAGAATGGAATGAAATTGTCTTTACTGACGAGTCACGCTTCTGTCTGCAACACTACGATGGTCGCATTCGAGTCTGGAGACACCGTGAAGAGAGGATGCTGAACAGCTGCGTTATGCACCGCCACACTGGTCCTGCACCGGATATTATGGTATGGGGCGGTATTGGATATCACTCTCGCACACCTCTAGTACGCATTGCCGGTACTTTAAACAGCCAGCGCTACATCTCCGAGGTGTTGGAGCCAGTTGTCCTTCCTTACCTTCAGGACTTGCCCACAGCCATATTTCAACAGGATAATGCGCGACCACACGTGGCACGCATTGTCCAACGGTTCTTCGTCAATCGCCAGATTGAATTGCTTCCCTGGCCGCCTCGCTCTCTGGATCTTTCGCCGATAGAAAACATGTGGTCCATGGTTGCTCTACAATTGACCCAGATTCCATCCCCAGCTGCCACAGGAAATCAACTTTGGCAACGTGTGGAAGCTGCTTGGTCTGCTGTACCTCAAGAACTCATCCAAAGTCTCTTTGAATCAATGCCGAGGCGTGTGGCAACGGTGATCTCCAACAATGGCGGCTACTCTGGCTACTGATTTTGGCAGGAACCACACTTCACAGAAGTCTATAAATTTAATTATTTGATACTTGGTCAACATGTTATCTACAAAATAAATTTTGTTGTGATATCTCTTGTCTTTATTGGTGTTGCAATTTGGGTGGCCAGCAGTGTATATAGGTGGTTGTCAAAATAATAGAAACACTAAGAAAGATCATGAAAACCTTTATTAATACTTCGCATGATCACCTTTATCATGTACTACCACCTGATTCACCTTGGAATTGGATTATACAAGTCATGAACATTGGTTAAGAATATATTATACTATTCTTCAGGGAAAATCATGAAAGTTCCTGTAGAGATGCTGTGGTGTATATCGATACCTTGCTCTATCCGTTTATACAGATCACAATGGTTGGATGATATATAGTCGGGGGAATTGTACAGGGCAAGATAAGATATTTGACTTCTTTTTCATGCTCCTCAAACCAATATTTGATAAATTTAGCTGTATGTATAGAGGGGATCATCATCCTGGAGAACGCCATGTCATTCAAGAAACAATCTTTGCAACATAGGAGGGAATAGTGAGCTAAAATTTCGACATAGTCCTTCCCATTCAATCTCCCTTTTAGAGTTACAATAAGGCCTGAAGAAAACCCCGAGATGCTATCCCAAACCCTGATAGATCTACCTCTATGATTGAAGGTTGAGATGAGACAGCCAGAATCTTGAGCTTGTGTAGGTGTTCATACATACGTACGTCCTGTTGCGAGGAACAATGTGAACAACGATTCGCCGGACCAAATGCTGTTTTTCGACATATTACTTGACCAAGATTTGCGATCGTGGCATCATTGTGGCCGATATTTTGTATTGGCATCTATTGCAAGTGGCTTCGGAATAGCTACTCTTCCATAAATGCTTTGTGAAGTTCCCTTATACCTTTAATTGTTGATATCGGAACATGCAAATGCAGATTGAGCTCTTCGGTCATTTTGGTTGCAATTGTTTTCTTTCTTCATGTCACAATTCGCTTCAATACCTCGTCCATCTCTTGCACTCAGATCTCCCTTTCGTCCACTATTCTGTTTGGCAAAGGATGTTTTTCCGTGCACTCTGTATGCTATCACGACTTTCAATACCATAGCTCGAAAAACGCCCATTAGCCTGGGGGTTTCATTAACAGATACACCAATCTAAACGCGCTCCAACAATTTGCCATTTTCGCAAGATCTGCAAGGTTTGACATTTTACGTTGTTCCATCCAAAAGCAAGAGGCCTTTAGCTTCATTACTGCTAACTGACAGTAGAATAATACATACACTATATTATATAAAAAAATACCAGTGGCCAGACTTCTTTTTTAAGGAATACGAAGCACATTCATAAACACCACTAATATTGATATCTGTTTCCATTATTTTGATAACCATCTGTACTTTCACGCTTATTTTTAAAATTAAGATCTAAAGAAAAGAGCAAAATATATGAAAATGTCGATATATAACAAATTTCCTGTTGAAATTTATTATTACAGAAAATTTGTGATGTATAAAAATGTTGATAAATAACAAATTTCTTGTTGAAATTTATTATTACATGAAATTTGCTTTTTAATGTTCTCGAACTCAAAGAAAAAAATGTAACATTTGAATATCAAATGAGAAGTAATCAATAAGCATAAAATAACTATTTGAAATCCAGCGCATTCCAATTACCTATTTTCTTAATAACATCAATTATCATCTTCATTTATGTTTATGTAGAAAACCGATCGGTTCTAGTTATGTATGGATTGAGGTTTGTCATCTCTACGTCATAACTTTCAAAAATATTTTAATTTTTTCTGAGAAGTAAGAGTTGTCAATAAAAATCATTATATAGAAAATTAAAAGAAAAAACTCACACAATCATTTCTTCTGGTGCTATAACATTTTCCAATATTTAAACGAAATGATTAAGCACAGGATTGATGTCCCAACGCTAATATGCTGACAATATAGTTTTGAAGGACACATGATAGATAATGAGTGGGGGCTATACTGATCGTAAAGGTATTATTTTTGCTTGCTTCAGTTAATAAAATTTTTGTTTTTTTCTTTGTCCTATATTTAATGTTTGTTCAAGATATATTTTAATAGTTACTCTATATTTTAAATAAGTATTCTGTGTGCTGTCCAATGAGAGTGCTACTTCTGCTATCCACTGAAGGACAGGGGCAAGTAATGAACTTAATGAGCTTGATATATTAGTTTAAATATATGTTTTTTACTGAATCATCTTTGAACCGATAGGCACAATATTGTCGATTTGCCATGAATAATAATAATGAGCTTCTTCCCTCAGTGATATACTATTCCACCGCACAACTGTCACGTACAAAATTGCGCACACACACTCGTCGGTTCGAGCTCAATTGCGCACACACACTAGTCAGTTCGAGCTCAGTTTTGAGCTCGAACCGCTGAGCTCGAACCGACGAGTAGGCAGACGAGACGGGTGGATGAGCGAGTAAGATTTCCCGGGACCGTGAGCTTTATGTTCTTGAGATAGTCACAATAACTAACATAACGAATATAAATATATATTTTACCAAACAATTTTACTGACTTATATGCAAATATAATATAATTTCATTCGACACATATAAAAAAGCTTCATGACATTTGATTTTAGATAGGTGGGTCACTCCACCCTATGCAAATCTGTATTTACGCAAATTAAAACGGATATTATCTATATATTTAAGGGGGCGTCCATTAATTACGTGAGGCGATTTTGGCGATTTTTCGACCCCCTCCACCCCCTCGGTGATATGTCGTGAGATTTGGCTCGACCCCCCCCCCCCCCCCCCTAATCTCACGTGAGATTTTTCAAAATGCGTATTTTTATTGTAAATACGTTAATCTGTGCTTCATTTGCGTTGGATTTATTTAGAAAAAACATAATGTGCTTAATTATTTTTATTTAAGACTAGTTAAGACTAGTATTTAAGACTACTAAGAACGTAGTCTAGAATCACAGTGAGAAAATAGAACAATAAATTACTTAAATAGGAACTACTAAAATTCGCATAAGAATATTCATTCTAATTCAGTCCTAGGGGACTCATGTGTAGTCTCATGAGTGACTACTGGAACTATTGTGTAGGATTTAGCCATATTTTAGTGTAGAAACATGTTTTACTTAATATATCCCAGTTTTCTCGCAATTTTACACTGTTTCTTACGGAAAAAAATTACGTGATATTTGCCGAGACCCTCAATCTCCCCCACGTGAGACTGGGTGAGATTTGGCTCGACTCCCTCCGCCCCCCCTAAAAGCCTCACGTAATTAATGGACGCCCCCTAAAACAGTTCCGTAACTGACTGACTGAGTGATTCACTGACTGACTGACTGACTGACGTATAACGCACAGATTATAGACGGATATTATTATCTAATAATTAAATTCATAAAAAAATTAAATTTTAAAACACAAAAAATTATCATCGCCCCCCCCCCCCCCCAAAGACACCTGGAATACCATATACCCTTTTTAAACTTCCATCGACCCCAAAGGGTCCAGTTGGACCCCATTGGGAACCCCTGAATTAGACTCTTTCTATCATACAAACACTTGTTTACTCTAATATGTTGGTGTTCGCCAAGGCGCGATTAAATTATACATATTGGCAGCATTTCACCCGCCACTGCCAGAAACACTTTTTCAGAAAATAAATCGAATTCCTATTAATAAAAGTCCTTCTAGAAAGCGCGAATAAAAATAACACCGGCTTCCGTAAATACTATTTTAAAAACTTCAGACTGCTGATCCGCTGACTTTTCTTTTCTTTTTTTTCTAAGCTCTGGTTTTTCTGTAAAGTTTAAAAAATAAAAAAATAAATCCCAGAAATATGCGTCTCGTGTTCCAAAACCAGATCAAACCTTTCGACCACTGCTCTTCTAAAAATCTGATTTACTTTGGAAGCTTAATGAGATTTCTCAAAGGAAAGGGTGTCAAGGTCTCTTTCTCCCGTAACCTTTGACTCTTTTTTTTCCAATAACCGATACAAAAATACGCCACATGTCTTCTGATGCGTCGCAAATTCCTTAAGGCGTCCAACACTTTCCTGTATACCGTCAATTGATTATACTTTGAACACAATTAATTATCGCGAGCGTGGTTCTCCCTTGAGGTTAATTATCAGTCCCCACTGATTATAAATTGTGCATCACTTGGGTTAAATATATTGCTCCAAGGGATATTATTCGAGTATTTCTTTTTATCTTGACGCCTCTGCGAATGGATTATGGCGATGATTGGTAGGTATTTGTAACGTGATCTGAGTGTTGATTTATTTATTCTAGAATAAAACTGTCTGTGGATGTTTGCGTGGAGAATGCCATTTCGAAACACATATTAGACAGACGCAGTAGAATACTGATTGTTTGAACATATTCTGTTCCATCTTCGAAGGATATTGACAGCTTATTTGGTCAGTGAATTAGTTTTCAAAGAAATAATTTCGTAAGTTTTGATAATAGTATTAAATTCCATGCACCTCAGGGCAGTATCCAGCCAAAGATTAGAAAGGGGCTCATAATCTTTCTGCAAGGCTGAAAAAATAAGTGTCTTGTAAATGAACTTAGTGAACTCGCAAAGGACAAACAGAAATTGTATACTCTAACCAATATAATAAACTCACATTTGGGAATTAATCGGCTGGGCTTGGGAATTAATAGGCTGGAAAAATAAGTGTCTTGTACGTGAACTTAGTGAACTCGTAAAGGACAAACAGAAATTGCATATTCTAACTAATATAATAAACTCGCATTTGGGAATTAATCGTAGACAATCACATATTATGTTGTTGTTGCTGTTGTCGTGTCTGCGGATAGTGCTTCTATCCGCAGAAGAGGGGGTGTCATTGCCTCAAGGTTGGACTTCTATACGTCACACCCCAGTCCGGTGTACATATGAATACAAGGAAATAGAAACACAAATCACACAAACATTGAAGAATTTTTATTAATAAACGATGACACCGGCGGTGGACGATGGGTTGCAGCTCCCCGTTCTCCTTTTGCAGGCAGAAGACTGACAAGTTCCATATAATACAACCAAGTCTTATGCGTGAATCGAACCCGCGCCCCCGGCGTGGTGCGGCCACTACGTGGCCACAAGTGGCTTAACCACTTAGCCACTGGGTGACATCACATCTTATACACGCCATGAATCAAAAAGATAATGAAAAACTTTTCATTTGTGCAATATATTTAATTTATATTTTCAAGCAATTTAAGGGGGGAGGTCAAGAAATTTTTAGACCAAGTTCATACGCTTTTTAACTATCGCTTTTGTAACTGTCCTGTTGCTCTTAAAAATTATCTTACATCTGTATGAAAATATTCAGAAATAAATTAAAGTTAATTAACAAAATTCTTTCTCTTTTATCTGATAATGGCATAATATTATTTTCCTGCTTTTTCTTAGAAGATTACCTATAATTACCATTTTCTTCCGTAACTTAAAAGGCGGCATCACATTCACAGACTATTTTACACGGGACCGTCTTGCATGCAATGGACTGTCAACTGCATCTAGGGTTACGTTATATTTCCTGGTGCTACATGCTTATCAGGGTTGCATTTTATCGCTAGGCTAGAAACGATAAGCCAAGCTTTGTGTAAAGTCTTCTTTGCTCGCACGCTATAAGTTGAAAAGAGATTATTCGATTTTGTACAGGATTTTGTCCATCATATCCAAAATGATCGCGCTTACCCAAAACTATCTATCCCATTGAAACGTTTTCCTGTCTGCCATGTAGAGTCTCATTAATGATCGAGTGCTGGAAAAAAGGCCCTTCAATATGATACGGCCTTAAAAATCCTGGGGCGACTTGACCCTAAAATCTTCCAATTTAGCCATTGGAATTTACGAATACTAAATCGCATTACAGCCAGTATTTAAATGCTGAATCAAAACCCTTAAAACTCAAATATTCTCAGTATATCTAAAAATCAACAACGCGACTCTAGGAAACTCTATGAATTTCTCATGCAGCGGGACACTCGAAGCCACAGGGACTGTTTTAAGCATAAAATGATGACTGTAGATTGTGTGAATAACACGATTCCGAACCAAAGTCTTACTTTCGCGCCTTTTTCTTCTTATATCTAATATGCTCCAGGATGAAATAAGGTCATTCATAATATCACAAACGTAAAAAATAATTGCAGGCAAAGCAAATAGGATATGTGCTTATTATCTCCTCCAAAATTTGGACTCATATATATGAGGTAATATTTTTTTAATATGGTTTCTAAATTGATGTCTCGTTGAAATGTTTCTTACTTCAATAGCTATGAGAACAACTGTTAGGATGGACCTTTATACTGATACCACTAAAACTGATTTTGATATTCTTAAAAATGGGAGTTAAATTCCAGAGCCTAGTCTGGATATCTTATTGAGAGGGGGGAGTACCCCTACCTCAAGCTTTTTAACTTTTTACATACGACTGGGTTTCAGTCTGAGATTCAGCTATTTAAATTTTATATCTTGCGGTCTTATTGTCTTTTTTAGATTTTATGACCTTTTATAGCTGTTCATTGCTTTTTTATCATGTTTTTTAAAATTTGAATACATTTTTATTTGAATTTTATTAATTACTTCGAAACATTGCTTTATATAACTTTGTTCGTGTTTGTCCTTATCTGTACACAATATGTTTGGCGCAGCTTGTCCCTCGGTGGACCTTGCGCCATAAAACCAAATCCAACCGAACAACCAACCATTAGATTCTAGGGAAATTTTAAAAACTAGAATGTCGTGATCAAAAGCATTTAAAATGCTCTCTTCTCGCACTTTCGATAACTTTAGGAGCAAAAATTACCACGTATTTGGGAGTATCTGCTTGAAAGATATCCCACTCCGGGTATCATCGAATTCCTAATTACACTTATCATAAATCCACTGGCCTACAGACATCACCAAATAAAAACTAGGCAAAGAAGCTAGGCGCCGTCCTACATTCATCTTCTCCAGTAAATAAACAATTGCATAAAGAAAGTGTATGTTCAATTTCTGCGGAGTTGATAGACGACGGGCATTAATTCTCGACGGCGGAAATCAAACATCAGGTAAAGATGGGTAACCCACCCACAGGTATAGGAATACTGAAGACGCTTTGCATACAAAGTGTCTCATTGCTGTCAAGGACTTGAAAAGATTGAACCAATTGCAGACAGCAAGGGCGTCGACTGTACGCTGCGGCAGATGAAACGTGAATTCTTTAACTGTCCCCCATAGAGATTGTATTACGGAATTAATCGGGAGAAACTCTAAAAAGCATTTTGTGTTTCGAAATAAATGCAATCTTTAAACTTCTCTCACAGACATTGTAATCCATTTAATTTTCAGATAAGGATAATACATGTTCATCTCAGATTTGTCAAATTTATAACTTTTTCATCTCATATTCATCATTTTCACTACACATAAGTCTCAAGGCAACGATGTGCTGATTACAGCGGACATCCCAAAACTTGTCAAACATTTTGGGAGCTTTGTTGCAAATATGAAATGCCAAATTTTTCTCGTGCTATCGGATGTCATTTACATTATGCAATAAGGGGAGGTAGAGCTTACAAATTTTAATAGGAAAAATTTACGACACTTAATGTAAGTCCAACTTTTTCAATTGCGTATTTAAATTGCACTTAACATAAAAAAATCCGCGTTTTATAGTGTAGTATCCATCTTTTTTCCAATAAAAAGCAAAAAAAAAAACATAAAATTTACGAAATTACATAATAATTGACTGCATTAATATAACGATTTCTCGTAACTAACAATGCACACACACATATATATATACAGTGATTTTCGCTTATAAGAATCACGTTTGTTAATACTGTTTTTGATTCTTATGAGCGGTTGATTCTTATAGCCGAAATTTAGGTTTTTGGACAGGCACGCACACACACACACCTATATATACATATATTAGATAATTTACCTTAAAATACTCTTTAATTTACGTTAATTATCTTTTGTTAAAATTATTTTTTATAATTTTAAAAATACAACTTAATTTCTAGACCTATAAGTAGATACACATGATTATAGTAAGAGAAGAAAAAATCCAATATTTGATACAACGTACCTGCTTAACAGTTTTAACATTTAAACTACAGGAAGGGAGCAAGAAAAAGTTTTCTATGGTAGTTTGACGTAATGAAGTTTTCAGGAGGCTGTTTATACCTCTTTCAATACTAATTGTCTCAGACGAAGATTCACCTTCTAGCTTACGTATCACGGTTCGATAACGCTCTGAATCTACTAATGTCACGTTTGCCTAAGTGATAGTGGACACTTCGTCAAAGATTTATGTGTTTCAGGGTCCAGGAAGCCGCAACCAGGATGTGGGAGTTGGGAAAAAAAGAGTCCCTATTTTTGTTTGTCAGTAGAGAAAAGTGAAATCGGACCCGGACGGGTAAAAATGCCCCCGGATCAAGCTAATGGGACAGTGTTGTGCTAAAGCGTTTAAGGCGAAACTATTATGTTATGTTTAACAAAGAAAGGGATGAATTTTACGACTATATTCCATCCCATCTTATCAATCTTTCTTTAAAAAAAAGAAAGAGAGAACTTCATGCCTTTTGAGGGTTTAAGTGGCTTTTTTGAAAAATGAAAGGGAAGCGAAGAGTGTAAACTGATTCTTAAAACCGGTGGATTGATTCTTTAAAGCGAAAATTTTAACATGGAAATAATACATTTGTGTTTGTTTTCGCGATATTGATTCTTATAAACGGTTGATTCTTATAACCACTGATCACTATAAGCGGTGGTTGCTATATTATATATATATATATATGAGGCTATAAAATAATGGAAGACTTGAACCAGTTGATTAGATTCTGGAAATTATAAAGCAGGGTGAATTTATGAACTTCATGTATGTTGTTATTTAAACATACTAATATTAGATAGATATTTAGGTTTTCTTCGTAAGCGTTTTAAACTTACCATTTTATTTTTAGCCATTTATGCAAACGAGATGCAATATTCATTAGTTGTGATACAAAGGAGGTGCAGTGAAACTTCTTTGAGGCGGCCAGTCATGGTTCTAAAAAAATTGGAAGTTTTGAGGTGTGGCTGGGAAGAGAAGTTTCTCTTTTTAATATTTACTCTCAACTAACAAGGATAGACTAATCTAAGAAGTAAAACCAAGATATTTTCTGAAAGCTTTATCGATATATTATATTAACTGGCTGATTCTTAAGATTTTCTAATGAATAATTATTTTTTAAATCCTTAGTGAATGGCAATATAGAGAAAAGAGAAAATATACAAGAAAAGAAACCAAATATGTTTAATATACGAGATGGGGCTATTAAATAAAGAGACTGGTGGCTAAAAATGTATTTATTAGTAAAATAATAAAACTTAATTAGTATCACCTTCAACATACTCATCTCCCCCATCTAATCATCATTGGACACGAATTTTCCATTGTTGAAAACAACTCTGCGGGTCATCATGTGATAAACCCATTAGCGTTGCCGTTTTACCTTTGACCTGCTTCATAGTTTGGAGATGGGTCCCCTTCAATGTGGATTTTACCTTAGGCAGCAAGTATAAGTCGCATGGAGCTAAATCCGACGAATAAGATGGATGCTCCAGCACTGGGATGGGATGTTCTTATCGACCAGAGACTGTTCTATTGACAGCGCACTGTGAGCGGGAGCATTGCCCTGATGGAAAATCGACACGCGGTTCATTCCCAACTTGGGCCTCTTAGTTCTCCCACTTGTTCTCTCGGCTTGCCATAACCTGAAGATCATACTGCTGATTATCTGTTTGACCTTGTAGTACCCGTTGAACCACCATAACATCATTTTTATCGAAGAAAACAATCAGCATTTCCCTCATCTTCTTATTGCTCACTCTTGCCTTCTCCGTTCTCGTCTTCAGTGATTTCCCGTCCCTCGGAATTCGTTTGTGCCAATCAAATACTCGCGGAGCCGATGACATAGTACCACTGTACAACTATTGTAACAGCTTGACACACTCACTGGGCGATTTCTTCAATTCCACAAAAAAATTCAAATTGATTGATGCGCTGCTCCAATTTTAAGTTTGATATGATACCGGCTAGACGATTGCACACCTCTCCATTCAATCCCTGAGTTAGCAGACTGACTACAGGCGACAACCAAACCTGGCTTGTCTTATCTTGTTCTGTAAGGTTCCAAGTCACTTATATGCACTTGCATTCCTCGCTCCAAGAGGTATAGCGCTAAACGGGTGCTCAGTCTCGTTATTTAATAGTCATAACTCTTACCTTCAAGGTAATAGAAAAGCTGCCTGCAAGCCCCAAACCTGAATTAGCAAACAAGACAATAATGAAATGTAAAAAAATTTATAAGGTGTAAAAAATCCCTGACATTAAAACCTTTCATAAATTTACTATCTAAAAATCCTAAAAATGTTACATAAATCCTTTTGAAATTTTGGGTTATGTAATTGTAATTTAAATTTTCAATAAACCCATCCATCCCCTGTATACAATTTTTTTTTTCAAAAATCATAATAGTTTATTGAATTCTTTGATATCTCTCATTCAGGACAAATATGTATTATACTATTAATGATGAATATTTTAATACGATGCACTTTTCTTATCTTCTGCTGCATTTTAAAGTTCCAAATCTCTTATCCGGCTTTGATCTACTGAACAATATATAATTGATGCCTTGCACCTCTTAATTCGTAACTTAGAATAGTCCCAGTGTATAAGCGTGCAATCCTTTTTCAAGAATCTCTCTGTAATAACGAACCCACAGAAAACTGTGCATTAAATGATAATAACCCCATAGCCTTAAAAGTACCTAACATCTTAAAAACCTCCCACTTATTTACAGCAACATTGATTTATTAGGTTATAAAAAGGTCATGGGGATGACTCGCCTAATTTAGAAAAGACCTTTCTAAAATAAATCACAAGAGCAAAAGAAAAAGTTGTTGGTGCAATCAGCATTACATTTTGATTTTTTACACCCCAAATTACATCGTTAATAGCAGGAAAGTTTTAATTTTTCTGTAGGGATTTTTCTCAAGAAAAATTTACGTTTAAAGACTGCATTGAATAACTTCTGTATTGAATTAGCTGGGCACATGCCCAAGTTTGTGACTAACTCCGAGATTTCATTTAAGAATTTCTAAAAACAATACTCCTCTAAGAAATAATTTTTCTCATTGCTACAATAATTATCACTTTAAATGAGACACTAAATGATACAGCAAAATAGTTGTTCACAAATGAACGTCATGCCAAAAAGCTACAGCATTAATAAGGGATTATTGTGAAGTGGAGGATATTTTTATCCCGGAGTATGTCTTATAATGTTGATTGTAGGGCCGTATTACTACGCGCTGTCCAGGGTCGCGGGTGGGACATACTTGCCTTAAATTTTAGTCATTCTCGCATATTCTGTTGGCTGTTGTACTTTGGAATAGTTATGCTTTTACTTTGAAGTGATTATACTTTTACTGCGCTTAGGGAAATTTCAAAAGTTGTGCAATATATTTACATAAAATACGTAAGGAAACCGATAAAAAGCCGTCTAAAATTTTTGCACCTTAGCCTAGGCTTTCAAGGTTGGTTTTTGTCACTTGCAAGTGTTTGTGCCGCATTAGTTTTAGAGGGAAACGCGAGAACATCGAAGATAACGAATGTTCTGAACGAACATCAAAAACAGACGGAAACATAGAAAGAAAATTTAGTCAATTGTTCATCACCGACTCCAGTATTCGAGAGATAGTAGAAATGGTAAAACTGACAAAGAAGCTGTTAGTGAATCAAAAAGAAAAAAAAGGTAGGGTTTTGGAAGAAAGGTTACATCCTTCAGCAGGGCAATGCACGGGCAATCACAGCGCTCTCTATGTTGACTGGTTTATCTTTTGCTCAAATTTATGCGCTATAAACCTTCAGCTACATAAACTCGCTAACCAAATAAATTGAAGCCAAGTAGTAGTTTCAAAACAAGTGAAATTTCTGTGTCTCAACTTTATGAAAAGTATGCTCGTTGCAGCAGGTGATAAATACAAATATTTACACTTTCAACAGATAAATTTACCTAAATAAATACTTCCAGCCATTTAAAAATAATATCAAAAACATAGATACCACATCTGTCCACATCACATTAAAATAATTATAATAACATAGATAAATTTGTCTAAAAATGAAGGGGATTAAACAGCGGTGGCAGCATTTTTGCAATTTACGATGAAACACCTTAGGGTCAAAGAGAAATGCAATTAAAGGGAAAGTTTATGATACGGAAGCCGAGGAGAGGCGAATCTAGTTTTACAGAGGCGAATCTAGAAAGTCATGACTTTCATTTTCTAAGCCTTGAAGCGCATTGTAAACGATCTTTAGATTTCGATGAACAGTTTAATTTTTTTTTTTAATATTTTGAAATATTTCATGGGCCTCCTGCTTTGGTAAATCAATAAGTAGGTCACCCCTCTCTGAATAACCAATGGATTATTAGGATATGATCGTGTTTAGTTTTCCATATTACGAAATGTTAAAATTATAAGACAGCATAGTTCACGTCAAAATAAAATTTGAATATTTTATTCATTTTAAGTGCAAAGTAAATTCTGTTTGAAATATGATGAAGTTTACTTTCATCAAGTAAGAGAAATAAACCCAAGGGGTTTTTTCCTTCCGAGAAAACCTCTTTTAAAGAACAGGGCATTGTATTTAGGTGACATCCATTGAAACGTGCTCTTAGTGATGCTTGATTTCCAAACCATGAGAAATTTAGCACTCAGAAGTGAGATACTAAGGGCATGTATCTTAAATATGAGAAGCAGTTAGCCATGTACTATTGGATATCCAAGTGGCTACGGCGCAGACTTTAACGTATTAGTAACTTGGAAATTTCGAGGAATAGAGAGTTTAACTAAGTAGTTTTAAACTCTAATAACGCTTACTTCGGTATTCTCTCATATTGCTGGTTAATAAAGTGCGTAAACTGTATTTAATGTATGACATTTACCGTATGGTCTGCATTTTCTGCATTTACTGCATGGTCTGCATCTACTGCATTTACTGCATAGTCTGGCATGAAAAACGCTCGAGCTGAGTTTAAAACCATAAATCTCAATCAAACTTCAAGCAGTCACTTTTTTGACAGGGTGTAACATAAAATGGATGTGATCAATTTCTGTGACCTTTGATATTATAATTACCTTATTTCTCTATTTTCCCAGGGATGGTACGAAATTAGACAAACTAAGCTTGGAAATCATAAAATTAGTCAGTTTATGCTTTTCAAAGATATTGCAAAAATAAATAACTCCTGTTATCATAAAAATCAAAAGAAAAATGTTTTCATATAGTTAAATGGATTATAGTTTAGGGACAGTGGAAAGTTTGCCAAAAACGACGTCATTATGACGAGTGCTTATATCTAAACACTGACTCTGTTACCAATTACATGATCAGAATGATAACATTTTCGTACGATGAAAGGTGTTGATGCCTCGAGACTATGATCCTTAATTATAAGTTTCACTTACTGTTTTTTATTAAAAGGTAAATATTTAAAGGACAGAAATAGTGAAAAGTTTTAAAGATTTTTAAAAATGTTTAAATAACAATGCTTAAAAATGCTAAATTACATGTTTACCACCTAAGAAATGTAGTCTAATATGTCGTTACATTTGGTTATGGTGAATATGCTTCGTCTCAAATTTATATATATCGTATTAAAGATTTGAAAAACATACACTGCTATCTAAATTTTTCCATAATAAATGATCCCCTAAAGAACGTTTATATGAAGTTAAATGAACAAAGAACTCTCACCATTTTCTTATTTGAAAATCCGAGTCTTTTATTTCTGTTAAACACTTTGACCTCCTAAATATAGTTGTTAGGTTAACAAAATTTTTTGGGAGTATGCCTCTCGATAATCGAAGTAACGTTAATGTCAATGTACCTTTCATTAAATAATGGAACTTCCGTTTTACTTTAACGATAAATAACAACATAAAACATAGTTTTTGTTAGCATACCTTCGTGAAATTTTAAATCATATTAATCATTGCAACATAACCGGATATTATAAAGTAGGTATCTGGCAGAGGAACGGCCTGGAATAAGTGTAGAGTTTCGCGGTAGGAGAAGGAATGTGTAGAGATTTAAGAGTGAGCTGTAATGATATCAAAGTTTCAACTCTATCTCATTTAAAAACTTTGGTAAATTAAATCTGTTGGGTATTCGCTGTATTAGACTGATTTGTTTCCACGAAAACCGATAGTTAATGGAAATTTTCTCACTATTTATGTAATTGCTTTTTATGTATTTCAAAGAACACTGAGCTTACCTAATAAAAAAATCATTTCAAATATATGAAATTAAGTTTGGGGGTCCAGGACACAAAATTCTTCAAATTTTCGAAAAAAATGCTATTGCATTAAAAAATTTGCTGTTCTTTTCCGCTTAAAATTACATTTAAATAATGTTTCTATCTTAATTAGAACAGAATATATTAATTTTTTTGTTTTGAAACATTCTAATAGCAGCCAACCTTTGTTTAAACCTTCCAGGACACAAAATTCTTCAAATTTTCGAAAAAAATGTTATTGCATTAAAAAATTTGCTGTTCTTTTCTGCTTAAAATTACATTTAAATAATGTTTCTATCTTAATTAGAACAGAATATATTAATTTTTTGTTTTGAAACATTCTAATAGCAGCCAACCTTTGTTTAAACCTTTAAATGCGTTTTTCTGCATGATGGACTTTTTCACCATTTCTCGTCTTTAAATTGTTATAAGTCAAGAACCGTTAAAGATAAATAGTTCAAACTTGGAACATGTCTTTTCAATTATTTTACTTTAGGTTCGATTCAGCAAATGTGAAAAAAATATTTATTTTCGATAGTATGATTTTTTAAAAATAAGTTGCATTTTTTTTTAAAATTAGTTACTCTAAATATTTTATCTTATTTTAAAATTAATATTAAAAAAATGCTGAATCAAAATTAAAACTTATATATTTCTGTTTAATTAAATGAAAAAAATTTGAAATTCGACAAATAATATTTCGAGTTATAACTATTTTAAATTACCCCACTATTTTTTAAAAATTTAAATTAAAAATTTTTAATTTTTTAAAACTTTTTGAGAAGTTTTATGATGTGATTTTGTTTGCAAATTGTATGGTTAACCATCACAAATTGAGTTAAAATTCAAAATTTCAACTCAATAAATAAAAAATTTAAAATGTGTCCCGGACCCCCTTAAACCTAACAAAACAAAACTGATAAAATAACAAACATTTTACGCAAAGATGTCTGTGTATATGTATATATAAGGCACTTGGGAGCAAAATTAAATTTTATTCTTAGTTCAAAAAATGTTATTGCAGTAGGTAGCTGCAAAGTGAAGCTTTTGAGACAAGAAGAAGTTATAATTTTTTGCTTTTCGAAAAACTTTGGTAATGGTTTTCGTAATATGGGTATAAATTTGGGAGTATATGTTATCTTAAGTAAAGATACACGGAATATTTCGAAAAATGGATGGTTATTGTATAACACCAGTATTAATAAGTACAAGTTGAGAAAAATTATTTTACCTTAGCTAAAATGAATTTAAGTACACTGAATGTACTCAAGAGCGTTTAGAAAAAAAAACCATGGTATCAATAGATCAAAATCAATATGAAATTTCATCCAAAACTGAATTTTTGCGAACAGGTTTCAGCAACCACATTTGGTAAAAATAATAATAGTAAACTGATTCCCTCCCCTCCACAAACGGTTTAAATCTCTATCAACACAAAGATTACCGTTGTTTACAGATAATCCATCACGTCGTGACTAAAGGTCAAGAAAGTATCATTCATATGGAGCCAGGACACGCTTTGTTGCTTTTGTTTTGACGGCTGCCACAACACTTTCTTGCTTACCATTAAAAGGGCTTGTTAAATTATTTTTGACATCGTGTCAGCTTAGGCAAGCATTCTAAACATTCTTCTGAAGGTCATTGTTGACTGGTTCTCTGCATTAAAAACAGATGACAATGATAGAAAGCGAACTAAACTCTTATTCTTTGTGCTCATATTGTAGAGAATGTTTATTGTGAACCAAATATTTAATTTCAGCATACCTTATTATTTGTTAACTTAAATATATAACGCAGAGAAATTTCACTTGTTTTAACACTACTACTCGGCTTCTTTTATTTGGTTAACGGTGTTTATGTACCTGAAGATTTATAGCGCATGCATTAGATCAAAAGATAATCCAGTCAATATAAAGAGTGATGTGATTGCTTGTGAATTGTCCTTCTGAAGGATGTAGCCTTTCTTCCGAAACCTACCTTTTTTTTTTGATTCACGAATAGATTCTTTGTTAGTTTTACCATTTCTGCTATCTCACTGACATTAAGTCGGTGGTCATTTTGAATAATTTACCTAATTTTCTTTCTCTTTCCATCTTTTTATGATGATTGTTCAGAACATTCATTATCATCGCTGTTCCCTCTACAATTTATGCTGGACAAACACCCGCACGTGACAAAAATCAACCCCAAAAGCCTTGGCTGATGCGCATAGGGGCAGCGTGTTTCTTTTTCTTTTTTTTTTTTTGGGGGGGGGGGGCACGAATTGAATTCAGTTAGGGACCTCCTCTGCGCATGAACTGCCGGACGGTCCTTAAAATATGAAATATTATGATTTTTCAAATTGAATAACAATAAAATTGATGTTTAAGTAGTATTCAAAAGTTATACAATGAGAAAAATATACTATAAATAAAATAAGAAAAAAATAGCATCGAATTTTTGTTATGGATCATATTGTTAAAAACTATGTTAAGGCTAAAGACATAATTGGAATCTTCAGTTTCACAGGTTGAAAAAGCGGGAAAAAATCAACTTTCTTAAAAATTTTCTACAATTTTCCGATTTTAACTGAACTTCTATTAACGTTTTAATTTATTTCAAGCTAAGTTGGGTGGGGGGACGTGTTAAATTCCACGCTTCATTTATCCCAAGAATGGGGAAATTTCATCGAAAACTGAATTTTTGCGATAATTAACTATAAGCTAAACAAAGCTTAATATATTTCTATTTCCAAATAATCCTTTTTATAACACCCTTTTTTTTGTGTAAATCTTTTCTGACCTCTTTTACAGATTTCCCCCGTTCCATGCCGCAAATAATTTTGATTTTGACGTCGGCAGATCACCGTACTCTGGATATTACTACATAAAGTTGACCGTGACTAAAATCGGGAACAGTTAATTATAGGCCAACTTTTTCTGTTTGTCCTTGCGACTTATTGATGGTCATGGCAAACGCGGACAATATTAGCACCTATAGACGAAAACCTATGAATAACTCCTATTTTCCTCATGTAATTACGTACCTAGGTCATATTTTGATGTTTTATAATCGAGTATTTCAATTATTAAAACTGAGAAGCAAATTGAAAACTATAATTAAAATATTTTACGACATGTGAGTATAATTTAAATGATTTACGGGACTTTAAAGTATCATTTTAACCTTCAAAGCATTCCTTAAAGCTGCTTATATACTATGTGAAAAGATGAATCTCCAAACACAAAATAAAAGAAAAAGTTTTATTCCGGACAAAAATAAGTCGCCAAATATTGCTTACTTATGGTATTTGGAAAACTGTTGGTTACACAAAAATAATGATTAGTTGCCAGCAATTGCAAACCTTATCCACTCTCAAACTGAAAGAGAGATCGGGATAGTTGCTACGTGAGCGTAGTCATACAGATAGATTATTAATAAAGATAGGATGTATGGTTATAATGCATTTTTGTGCAGCAATTCTACTTTTACATGATGGAGTTTTTGAAGCCTAGGGATTTCAGAAAAAACTGTAGTAATCAACAGACGAAATTCCACAACGATGCACTGTCTGCTTACTACTCATTATCTTCAAAATTCTGATGGTTTTGAAAATGTAAACTATATAACGTGTTTATAAATTTGACATCCAAGAAATAATAAAGCTTAAGGTATGGTTATAACGAATTTTTGTGCAACAATTCTACTTTTATATGATGGAGGTTTTGAAGCCTAGGGTCTTCAGAAAAACTGTAGTAATTAACTGTCGAAATTTCACAACGATGCACTGTCTGCTTACTACTCATTATTTTCAATATTCTGATGGTTTTGAAAATGTAAACTATGTAACGTGTTTAGAAATTTGACATCCAAGAAATAATAAAGCTTGTGGAAGTTTGAAAATGAAGTTTTTAAGATCACAATTCGGATTCATGAAGCTTGAGATGTCTGTTGTTGCTTATGCAACTTGACCGACAGGAACATCAGATGAAGTCCCGAAGGCTATGGGCAATGAAGGTGCGGCTCTTGTTTTGACTGGCACCACAAGGGTCAGAGTCCAACTTGGCCAAAATACCAGTCCCGTAATTTTTAACCGAGTCAAGTGACGAGATCAGAACACTTGACCCCGCATCTCCAGAGGTAATTTTGAGAACTTGGAGGACATTGCAGCCACGACAGATTTTACGTGTACCAGCCTCAATTAGTGTACACGGTAGTGGATTTGTCTGCAACTAGCATCTAACCAGTAACTTTCGGATCACTAGCCCACTGCTCTTGCCAACTGGGCCACTGTGCCGCTAGCTTACGATGTCTGCTAATGGCTAGGGCGATGGTAATCGGTGCCGGAGTGTGTGGTATCAAACAGTAGGCCCAAAAGAGATATTAGAACTCAGAGTCTGTGAATTCAAGTCTAGCTGAGAAAGATTAAGGCTGTTTGAAATTGACTTTAAATTGTTGGTTCCTAATTAGGAGCTTAATAGGCCATCCAGTGGCAAAATTATGTCTGCAGAGCTCTCAACAGACCAACAAACCTAATACGTTTTTGAAGAAGAAAAAAAAATCTTAATAGCACGCCTACTCCCAAATATAAGCAGATTTTGGGATTAATCCTTTGGCAGTGGGCCGATTATCCTTAAATTTAAATCCGCTTAAACGAAATAATGATAATTCGTCATTCTTCTGATAAAATGTCTTAAAAATAGTCAATTCCAGTAGAAAGGGTCTTTATTTATAGTTTTTTTAAATATAATATTACTTGAGAAAAATTTCAAGCTCTGTTAGTAATACATTTTTTTCTCCACTCTTGTTACGTTGTTTTAACATAACTAGATTATTCTAATTTCACAAAAGTTTTTGAAATACTCATACATTATTTTAATTTTAAAGCTTTCATACTTTATTTTAATTTGAAAAACATGGACATTTATTAATAGATTTATATTTTACGTGTATTAAAGATTCTGTTTCTTAGAGCATCAGGTATTTTTTGAAAATTATTCCTGTCTTTTTCGATGCGGGTTTAAATACAGGGTGATTCAAAATGAATATAGCGATTACAAACGGCTATAACTATTTAATCGAAAAGAATTTATGGATAAGAATCACATGGAATGTAAAAGGAAGTTCAAAATTTTGTTCACATGCTTTATAAATGTTCTATGTGACTCCCCTTGGTCACACGGACAACATCTAAGAGGTAGTCCATTTTAACGTCATACATTCTGAAGAATATAAGTCATATAAAGTGAATGAAGAATATATAAGTCACCAACACAAGCGCATTAGAAATGCGCATTTTGAGTCCTGAATTATTTTCGGCAGAGGAAGCACTTACACAAGGTCTCTCACATAACCCCATAGAAAGAAATCGCAGGGTGTCAAGTCCGGAGATCTAGGTGGCCAAGAGCAGACCACATCGTCGGCATCTCCAGTTCGTACGAGCCAACGCTTTGAAAGATGTTGGTCTAAAAATATGCGAACCAACATACCCCAACGTGGGGGTGTTCCACCTTCCTGAATGATGTAATCCGTATTCCAAAAAAAAATTATGGTATTAAAAAATTATGTGTTCTTTTCCTCTAACGTTTAAATCATGTTTCTATCTTAATTAGAACAGGAGATATTATTATTTTTTTTGGCAACATTCTAATAGTAGCCAATCTGTTTAAACCTGTAAATGCGTTTTTCTTCATAATGGGATTTTCCCCATTTCTTGTCTTTAAATGGTTATAAGTCAGTCAAGAACCGTTAAAGAAAATGGTTCAAACTTGGAACATGTCTTTTTCAATTATTTTACTTTTATTTTGATTCAGAAAATTTGAAAAAAAATTTACTTTTGAAAATATGGTTTTAGAAAAATAAGTTACATAATTTTTTTTAAAAATTTGAACTTAAATATTTAAAATTCTTTTTAATAAATATTTTTAAAAACGCTGAATAAAAATTAAAACATATACACTGCTGGCCACCCAAATTGCAACACCAAGAAAGACAAGAGATATCACAACAAAATTTATTTTGTAGATAATATGTTGACCAAGTATCAAATGATTAAATTTATAGACTTCTGTGAAGTGTGGTTCCTGCCAAAATCAGTAGCCAGAGTAGCCGCCATTGTTGGAGATCACCGCTGCCACACGCCTCGGCATTGATTCAAAGAGACTTTGGATGAGTTCTTGGGGTACAGCAGACCAAGCAGCTTCCACACGTTGCCAAAGTTCATCTGCTGTGGCAGCTGGGGATGGAATCTGGGTCAATCGTAGAGCAACCATGGACCACATGTTTTCTATCGGCGAAAGATCCGGAGAGCGAGGCGGCCAGGGAAGCAATTCAATCTGGCGATTGACGAAGAACCGTTGGACAATGCGTGCCACGTGTGGTCGCGCATTATCCTGTTGAAATATGGCTGTGGGCAAGCCCTGAAGGTAAGGAAGGACAACTGGCTCCAACACCTCGGAGATGTAGCGCTGGCTGTTTAAAGTACCGGCAATGCGTACTAGAGGTGTGCGAGAGTGATATCCAATACCGCCCCATACCATAATACCCGGTGAAGGACCAGTGTGGCGGTGTATAACGCAGCTGTTCAGCATCCTCTGTTCACGGTGTCTCCAGACTCGAATGCGACCATCGTGCGACCATCGTAGACAGAAGCGTGACTCGTCAGTAAAGACAATTTCATTCCATTCTGCCGTCCACATCCTTCTGTCATCGCACCATTGGCGGCGAAGACGTCTGTGGTTCTGCGTCACGGGTAGACAAAGCAATGGACGTCTTGCGGACAGACCACTCTGCTGTAAACGGCGTTGAATGGTACGCGCAGACACTGGATGAGGCGTTACAGACTGCATGTGCTGTGCTATGGTTCGTGATGTGACTGAGCGATCCGTCACTGCCATGCGCACAATTTGCCTGTTATCACTTGAAGTGGTGCGCTGAGGTGGATGCGATCGAACACGCCGGTACGTCGTACCCTCCTGCATCCAACGATCACATATCCGCATTACAGTTGTTTGGTTTCGTCCAACACGACTACCGATTCCCCTGAAAGATAATCCACAATCTCGGTAGGCCACTATCCTTCCTCTGTCGAACTCGGATACTTGATCAAAAGATGATCGCTGTTTTCGACGAGGCATAATTGATCGTTTTTTTTAAAAAAACCACAAAAAAAACACAATTGCCGAACTTGAAATCGTCGAAATCTCCAAGCCTTAAATAGCGCTTTGAAGTGGCGCCACAGGCGCGCGTGATGTGGGTCTGCGCTGAAATTCTAATCATTTGCATATCTCACCTCCGCAAATGCATGTTGTAAATTTCATGTTATTTGCATGTTTCCTTCAGGGTGTTGCATTTACAGTGGCCAGCAGTGTATTTGTGTTTAATTAAATGAAAAATATTTGAAATTCAACAAAAAATATTTCGAGTTATAACGATTTTAATTTACCCCACTTTTTAAAAAATTTTAAATAAAAAAATTTTTTTTAAACTTTATGAGAAGTTTTATGTGATTTTGCTTACAAATTATATGGTTAATCATCACAAAAATAACCAAAATTTTAACTCAATAAATAATAAAAAGCAATTAAATGTGTCCCGGACCCCCTTAAAAATTAATTTATTAGATTTACCCATAAGTTTTAAGCATATAAGGTTATTTGTTCTTACAGCGACGTATTAAGGCTTGCATTACTCGTAAACAGGTATGATAAAAAACTATATCAATATATTCTGTAACAGTTTACAAATAATATTGATGTAAAATTTAAAATATTACATCAGTAGTATTTTTTAATTAAACAATTAGGAAATTTTCAAACTACCTGGCCATGTAGGGAAATGCTTACATTTTAAGGGGACTTTTTACCCTTATATTGATGAAAATATCGATTTTTAAATTTTTTGTTAAAAATATACTTTGTCACCTCTAGTATATTGGTACAAAGTTTTGAGATGATCTGACGATTGTAAGTGTACCAAAAATACCTTTCATTATCTCGACACCCCTTTAAATATCCCGCCCACCTCAGTGTTTACATTCCTTTTACTCTGAAATTTCCTCCCTGAAATATAAATAACCCAGGTGATAACCCAGGTAGTCACAAATTAAGAGTGGGGACCCCAATAAATGAAGTATTTCTTCCAAAAATTCTACCAGTAAATCAACGGCTTGCATTTAGTGAACTTCTGGAAAAATGTGTGCGTTGTGGAAATCAAAATGCTAATGAGAGAGGGCACAGTGTGATTTGGACAAAGTACCCTAAAGAAATATTTGTTAATAAATAACGTGTAAAACTCTGTAACAACAGCATTTTTTGATTTTAATACGGGTACAATGCATACAATAAGAGAAGTACAAAAGGCTCTAGGAATGAATGCAGATCATTCCAAGAAAAAATTTGGTGTTGTATTGGATTCACGAAAATTTTTGTTTTGTGAAATGCTATTCGTAAAAGAGAACAGCTATCCAGAAAGAGACAAGACGTTACATAATCAGCAAGATGTTTTTAAAATCGTCAAGTGTTATGAGAGAGGTTTGTATACTCTGTTGATGGTGAAACATTGCAACTTAAATTTTCAAATTCTGAACAAAACTGATAATTAATTCTATATATATCTATTATAAATGTCTTGTAATACATATTTATAACTATTTAAAAGCCCTCTAAGAAAGATATTAAAATTGTTATTCACATTTTTCACCAGTTCTCTCATCATTTCTGTTTGGATAAGTTTTTATTTAAAGGCTCTAATTTATAACTAACTGTTCACCTATTCAAAAAAAAATGGCCATAATTTTAAAGATATATAAGTAATAACATAATGACATTAATTTTTTAAAAAACTGAAATAGGAGTTTACAGTTTTTACAGTTCTTAAAATCTTTAAATTGATTTTTCTCAGTTTGCTGTTTTTGTCGTATTACTGTGTTTAAAACATGATTAAGTCTACAAATATATGTCAAAGGATTTCATTATTTTTTGTATGTTCAATATAATGTATTTAATAAAACTATGGATGGATTTTACAATATGTTGAAAAGGAAAATAAAGAAAAATCGAAATGTTGAGGAAACCATGTTTTTTTGCTGCGTTTTTGTCTATCTTTGTATATTTTTTTTCTCAGAAACTAATTCATTTATTGTAAAATTTATTCATAAAATTATAAAGTATAAGTCATACACATCCAATAAAAATATGATGTTAAGTATTGAGAACTAAAAGAGAAAAACAATTTTTAAAATTCTTTAATTTTTTTTTAAATTTAAATTTCTCAATTTTTAACCACAAAATGATTTTTTTCTTGTTAAAATAAGTTCATTTAAGTATTATCTAAAATAATATGTGTATACTATAGGTAAATATACTTCTGCAAAAATATTCCTTCAAAGGGTACCGAGTCCCCTTAAAATCTACAATAGCGTCGCGTGGATCAGTTACCAAGTGAAATTTGCGCAAAGAAATGCTGGAAATTTACGCTGGAAACAGCTTACTGTGAATAACTTTCAATGATTTTGAAAGAGTTAAGTTAAAGATATTCACCGCTTTTCCTCAAAATATTCGCAGAAATATTCCCTCTTGTGGATGAAATCTTTATGATTTATGTTTTTTGATAAGCACTGAAATTCTGAAATGAATCTAATTTTGCTTCTTGAACTGTCACACCAGTTCAATGTTTTCAAACATTATGGAACAATGAATTATCATATTCCATGCTTTTTATTCAATATTTTAGTGAAATTGGCACTATCAACTACTGGAGTAAAAGAAATATTCTTGTTACTCAACCATATAGAATGCAAGTTTTCAATTTTAAGAAACGGATAAAAAAAAAAATAAACTCGAATCATAGAGGCAGTAGGAAGAAAAAGCTCTAAAAATGTGTCTCGCTCCGCAAATAAATGATATTTTTGTTTATCGGTTTGTGTTTCGGTTAAACATATATAGAGGGAGTCATCTGGTTATTTTCTTTTTGAACTGGTTTGATTTCAATTTGTCAGCCTTCGGTAAAAATTTAGAGAAATTCCGCTTTAGGAATATTCTTCCATCCGTAGAGGTCGAACCTGCAAAGAGGATAAAATCGACTTAAACCCGTGGCTGCTGGGAATGCTCGAGATGCTTATTTTTGCAAAGTGACCCCTTTCTAAATGGGAAGCTTCATGCAGTTCGAGTTTTTACCACTCACACGAAGCATCAATTTCTCAGCGGATACCGTCGGAAATACCTCTTTTCTTCAATAGGAAGTTGAGTATTTAGAAAGATCTTATTTAAGTATTTGTCAGCATGTAAAGCCCTGAGCTATATATTCTAAGGTGCGAAACATAAAGTTGTTTTGCATAACAATTATGAGGCTTCAGTTACTTCACCTGTTTCTTCATTTTTCATTCCTTGTTAGTATTTTTCAATATGTACAAATTACTAATAAGAGAAACTATACACCTTGAACAGATGCACTCACATTATTGTTTGGTCCCATACAGTTTCTGATAAATGCTATTTGACATTCAGATTTCAAGTCAATGGAAGAAAACTTTTTGTCTCAATATTGCATACTTTTTTCAACCCAACTACCTTTTATTGTATGAAAACCTGGAAACTTTTCTAGACGTCCTTATTTAGTATTTGTAAAAACATGGAATAACATTCTTTCTCGTTCCCTACATTGTTCTCACAGGTCAGATCTCTTGACCAGGTCGTCGTTCATTCCCGTAAACGGTACTATATCTTTAATACAATAGGTAAATATACTAATAGCATGAATCAACCTTGGGAAATAGCCCCCACTTAAACTGTCGTGACAGCCATGCCCAGCATTTGTTGCGACAGGTGCTCCAAGATTGCATCTAATGGGGATTTTAAGCGTATGAAACCAGTAAGATATTTCGCAAGTGCTTCACATAACTGGGCCATTTTCTCGGACGTGATCAGATTCGCATACTAGCATCCCGTGGGCCCGCCTGCCCCTAGCTTGCCCCTTTGAGGCAGACGACATTCGGTGTGCTGTCAGAACTCTTCACCGCTTTTGATCGCATTTCGCCTGACGTGAAAAGGGTGAGGCCATTTTACCTGATGGAGAGCAGAGAATCTGTTGCAAGCATCTTGCTTTGGAACTCTAAGATGATATTTAACGGAATAAAGGAATGAGTGAATGGGTTAAAATTTTCTTCATGTGCCTCAATTCTCTTTCTGTTAGATTTTTTAAAGCAAAACAGGGAATAATATAAATTTCTACTGCTTCTTGAATCATACTCTATTCATTCAGTACAAAGCTGCAAAAAAATAAATAAATAAATAAATAAATAAATAAATAAATATATATATATATATATATATATATATATATATATATATATATATATATATAAATTTAGATTATAAAGTATTAATAAGTTTTTTAAGAAAAGTTATGCTTGGAAGTATCTAGTGCCATCGACAGCCGATGTATTCTCAAATCACAGAAATGACACTAACTGAAACTTAAAATTTGGACAACCAAGGCTTGCAAACTTAAAATATAAAGTGATGAAACAATTTTTTATCAATCTATATCAATTTTTTATCTATATATATAAGATTTCGGGACAAATGCATAAAGCCGATACATCTTCTAAGGTTTCTAACTTGCAGAGGTGCTATCATTGCAAAAGACACGCTCTTTCACATGATAGGCACCGAAGTGCATTATCGTTCAGAATCCAGGAATTTTTACTAAATACCACATGTTTATTTCACTTGCACTAGTGAGGTGTGCCACTGAATCGTTTTCAATGATCCTTGACCTTGGTGAAACTTTATGTCGTAAGTTAACACCTTTGATATTGTTGTTTAACTGAACTATCAGTTGCTTCTCCTACTTATCAATTTTTAAGTATTAATTCCTGATCTGCACTTGCCCCACAAAAGTTCCATGTTGGGTTGATTGCGGATGTAGTTAGTGGGGCAAGTGGCCCCATTGATTAAAATATTTAATATTTATGTTCTTAATGTGCTCATTAATTAATTCATTTTATTATTTGTATTACACATGGGTCACTATGATCTCATAAAAGTGAACGAGAGAAACACGAAGGCTTTTAAGTCGATCCTTCCGCCTCCCACACCTTTCGGTTATAAGGCAAACATACTCTGATAACTGCCCTTACGGCGGCAATCCTGCTGGACACAACAGAACACGCAAGGGCAACCCGACAAGCTTAATGCAACAATAAAACAGATCAAAACAGGCCATTTAGTGGCAAACGACTAGTTTAATTTAAGTTAGCTAGTTAACAGCCGAAAAAGTCCATTCCTGGTTCCATTTGAACCTAGTCCTAGAACTTTTTATTATTTAATTATTCTTATATATATATATATATATATATATATACACAAATACATATACACATACATATACATACATATATTTTTTACCATATGCCAGATTTACTCAAGTTTATTTATGATATACCTTATACAACTACTGCGTATTAGCAGTATGATAAACAATGCAAATAATATAGAATATAATAATATTCAACAAATAATAATAAACTGCTAGCCATAGTAAGCATACAATATTCAATATAATTATACTCAAATATTACAAGGATTAACACTATTCAAATCACAACAAACTTTTCAAATAGCATACTTAAGAACAATTAGCATGGGTGCGGTAGCCCGGTTGGCAAGAGCAGCGGGCCAGTGATCTGAACGTCCCTGGTTCGAGGCTCGTAGCTGCAAATCTAACGCCGTGTTCACTAATGGTGGCTGGGGCACGTAAAATAGGGCGTGGCTACAATGTCCTCCATGTTCTCAAATTTACCTCTGGAGGTGCGGGGTCAAGTGTTCCGGTCTCGTCACTTGGCTCGGTTCAAAATTACGGGACCGGTCATTTAGCCAAGTCGGACTCCGACCCTTGCGGTGCTATTAAAAACCGGAGCCGCACCTTCATCGCCCATAGCCTTCGGGACTTGACCTGATGTTACTTGTCGGTCAAGGGGCATCAGCTACAACAACAACAACAGAACAATTAGTTCTTAAATATTTTTAACTTGCAAAGAGCTATCAATTAATTTTATTCCTACTAAAAACACTGAAAATTCTTTTAGTTATTTATTTCTAATTTCTTAATTAAATATAAAAACTCAATTAAATATTTTTTTCTGATAATATTAGTATTTTAATTTTAAACAAAAAAAGCTATTGAACTAAGTTTTAAGCAATATTCAGTACCCTTTACCGGATACTTGAAGTAAGCTCCGACGAGGCCCGAACCCAGGAACTCCTCCATCCTAATCGAAGACGAAGGCCCCAAGCTGACTTTTTGACACTCATAAATATCCATTATGTTTTGCTAGTAAGACAATTTCAAATTTACCATATTCAAATGCAAAAGCTATTAATTAACAAATTTACTGCTTATTAATATTAGGCCCTGGCGCAACTAACTATTCCGCCATAATAAAACAATTATGAACTTAACTTTAAGCCCCATTATGATGGAGTTATAACACTTATCAATATCAAGAAAAGTAACGCAGATCATAATACAGCACCAAACCAAAGAACAAGGTCAAAGAGGACACCAGAGCAAGCAGTTAAAATGCATCCAGATAGCCAGCCGAAATAGCACGACTACAACCAAGCCACCGCTTGTATTAGCAGCCAAGGAGGCCCCAGGCAACACCGGTAAGTTGTATTAAATTGCATTATAGTGTTAAGATTATAAAACTATAGAAAAGCCAAAGTAAAAATATGCCATACCTTTCCAATAACCACCATTCAAAACAGGGATAAAGAAAAGCCATAGCACAAGGGTGAACAAAGGTATAAGTTACAAAACCATTTAGAATGCCCCAAAAAACTACTTAAAGCAGACAAATTGGTTAAAATATAAAACCCAAGGTTAACATTTAATTTATCCCCATTATACCATCTAACAAGCGAAAATTACAGGCAAGTAAAGACATGTTAAGATTCGTTAAAACAACTTACTTTGAGTTATAAAGAACGCTAAAACGATACCCATGTAACAAAGTACTCACCCTAGTTAAAGTAATTCTATTTACCAATTACCATTTACAAACAAATCAAATGCCAATTCAGCTAAGCTATCTAGTCGCATAGCAAAGAAATTATACAGAGTACAATTTATAAATAAGTTTCTAACAACAAATGTAACTTATATAATTTACAAGTAAAACAATTGCAACTTACATTGATATACACTAGTTGTTTAGTAATTTTTCTTATAACCCATTAATATAATTATTTACAATTTTTACCACAATTACAATTCATAAATCTTTACTTACATAACAAAACTTGCTTACAAATAAATAAACAACTTCACAAATTAACAATTTTGCAAACCGTGAAGCAAATATTTATTTTCCTAATTTTTTTTAAGGCCTATTACTTACAGCTACAAGAATCACAAATATCAAAAACAACACATAACAAATAAATATTCAAAGAACACTTATTAATTAATTAATATACTTATTTAATTATTTTATTGACCTATTATATATTTATCTATTTAGCCATTTATATTTACCTTTTTTTTATTTTGTAAAGCACCGTCAGGGCCCAAACCGAGGAACTCATCTGCCGTAAGGCAAGGTGAAGACCCCGCGCCACCGGATTGATATTTTTTATTCATATAATTATCCAACTGAGTTACACATGACTGACTTTACCACTTTAATACTTTAGTTAGACATGCACTTTAATTCATAAATATTATTAAATTACACCTTTTATATTAAATAATTATAAATACACTAAAATACGATTCAACCTGCAAAATCTTTGAACACATTGATACATGTTGCAGTAAGTTATAACTGCAATTTAAAGCATTACAGCAGGACAATATACTAAATTTTACACACATAAGACCACTAAAAGCAAACCAATAACATTTGCACACACAATAAAAAATTATACATTTCCATACATTTACTCTTTGCACATGTTACACAATAAATATTATAGTTTTTTTTCTTCTTTGGAGTTAACAAAACACTTAATAACATATATGCTTCTTGATTACTATATAAGATTTCTATCAATTAAATATATCTATATTTTCCTTTATTACAGTTCAATTGTGCATAAGGTGGAACACTACCAACCGCAGTTCGGATCCAGCCTTTCATTCCTCCACGCAGTGAGTGTCAAATACATTGAATAACAAGGCTCAGAATAAAAAAAAATAGTGCTAAACAATAAACAATATTTTACATTAAATTGTGTATAATTTATTGACTAAACAACCACAATAACCTTTGTATTGATATATTATTTTAAAATAGGTGTGTAACCAGTTTTAAATTCCATAAATCTATATTTTCTGCTTATTTACAAAGACTGTCCCGATTCAGCGAAAGGTAAGTGGAAATCCATGAGCTCTTTTACTATGAATCTAATCTGTCTGATACAGTAGTAATTAGTAAATAATTCAGATTTTGCCCAACTTTCATAACCTGTAGGAAAATTATCTCTGTGCTTCTGAAAGTAAGTGCATTCATAAATGCAGTGGTCGACTGTTTGTACGCTGCCGCACATGCATTTATCATCTTTACTTTGAAATCTTTTTTGGTAATCACCAAAACTACCATGCCCTGTCATGGCCAAAGATTTTTCAAAGATTTTTCTGCCTTTCGTACTTAATTCCCATCTAGTTTGCCAGTTATTCATTTCTTCTATTTCTATCATTTTCTTTGTTTTCCTTCTTGTCCATTTATACTTAATTCTAATCTCTTCTAACTCGGTCGCTTGCTTTGCAGCTTTGTCCGCTTCTTCATTGCCCAGTATACCCACATGGGCCTTAACCCAATGCAGATATACCTCTAAGTTATGCTTTCTGATCTCTCTTTTAATACTATCTATTGCCTCACCTTTGTAATCTGTGGTACGTAAAGCTTCCAATGTACTTCTAGAATCCGTAAATATATCAAACTTATTTATGCCTCTAGTTACCATTAGATTTATGACTATTTGTATTGCGCGTTCCTCGGCCATATAGGAATTGCCCCCTTCTATTCTTTCCATTATGATTTCTTTCTCTTTGTTCTCGTCATATATAATCCTACCAGCGCCAACTTTTTCATTAATTTTCGAACCGTTAGTGTAAATTATTGTACTAATTTTAGGAGAATCATCGTAAGTCCAATCAATGGTCCGTATTTTTTTAACGCGCGTTTCACTGTTTTCTGTATTATATATCTTCCCATTTATTTCTATTTCTTTTTTGTTTTTATATAAATAAAATAATTTTTTTTAAAGCTCTAGCCACTTGCTGCAATGGCATACAGCCGGCCAGAACATTTAAAGCGTCTGTAGCCACGGTTCTGTAGCATCTTGTGATTGTCAACAAATATGGTCTCTGTGCCTGTATCAGTTTCTTATTCATCGTAACTTGGTCTTTATTCAAGATTTCGGTAGCGTATAATATTGTTTTCTCTATAACAATGTTATATATTTCCTTGATTATTTCCGCCTTGATTCCCCAAGTTTTCTTTGTTATTCTGTTTAATTTATAAAAGAACTTGAATGCTTTCTCGCAAACATAATCCAAGTGTCTAGTGTAGTTTAGTTTATTGTCTATAACACCTAGATATTTGATTTCCGGTTTATATCTAATATTCTCAGTTCCCAATTTAATTGTTGGTCTTCTGCTGATATTGCCTTTATATGGTACGATGGCAAAATTACATTTGTCAATACTGTATTCTAAATTATTCATAATTGCCCAGCTATTGCAATGACTTAATATGGGTTCAGATAAATGCGTAAATTTATAAACTGTATGACTATTTATTAATATAAGTATATCATCGGCGAAAGCCTGAATGTGATATTTTCCATTCTCATTATTCCAAATTAAAATGTCATTCATTACTATCAGCCATAGTGTAGGACCAAGTGATGAGCCCTGAGGGACACCCACGTTGTAATAGTGGTCCCCTTTCCTTGTGATAACTTTTCTATCGCTGATATAATTCCTTATAATTTTAAATAAATATGGTTTCAATGCCAACTTTTTAAGTTCTCTTATTAAATTATTTTTCCTGATTGAATTAAATGCATTTTTTATATCCGATCATATAATGCAAGTATTTGTATTTATTTCTCTATTATGGTTTATTATTTGCGTTATATTATGTAAGGCTTGTAATGTGCTCATGCCCCTTCTATAGCCAAATTGTTGTTCAGCTAAACAATTTTTTTCTTCTAAATATATCACTAGTCTGTTAGTTATTATTTTATCAAATATCTTTCCCAAAGTCGGCAATAGGCAGATTGGCCTATATGAACCTGGCTCACTCAAATCTTTCCCATCTTTAGGGAAAAAATTAACGATGGCACGTTTCCAAGTTTGGGGAAAATATTTTTCTTTGATACATCTATTATATAAATATTTAATCACTTCCTTATCTGCATTATAAATTTCTTGAATTATCCCAATCGTGAAGCCATCATTGGGCTTCACGGATTTTTTTGGACCAGGAGCTTTGTCTTTTGCCATACTATTAATGGTTGCGTCAATTTCCATTACTGTAATTTCTTTATAATTTAGTGTTTCTTCATCTTTATCCTCTACTTCTCCCTCTTCAACTCTTGTAAAATGGTGGTTCACAAGAACACCTTCAATATCTTTTTCTTGTTCTACTAATATATCATTTTCATCTCTAACGGCTTCAATTAAATTATCCTTTTTTCTTTTATAATTGCTTTGACTTTGCCAGATGTATCCCTGATAGTTAGCTTATCAAGAAAATTTCTGAATGTTGTCCTTTTAGCTTCTAATAATAGCTTACGGTACTTTTCACGCACTTGCTTGAATAATTTCTGCAACCTATCTCTTTCCTGTCTGTCTATTGCTTTTTGTGTTTTTCTTCTTATGGCTCTAACGTGCTTCCTTTTTAAACTTAGACATTGATTCCACCAGGGAGCATTTTTACTCTTAGGCTTTTAAAACAACTAAGAAATATAAAACAGAGGCGAGCAAAAGTTCATTTGAATATGAGGATGACCTTTACAGTGTAAGGAATTCTGGCAATAAAATTGGAATACGTGCATAGACATGATGGCAGTGAACCATGATGAGGACGCATTTCAATTTAAAATAAGGGAGAACCTGGTCGTCTGCGACCGGACCCAAGTCAAATTTTTGAGGGAAAAATTGTGGTACATTTCGTCGAGGAGGTCATATCTTATGAAAGTGATGACGCCATGATTAAATACAAGAATTCAACTACTTACGGCTTGACAACTTTTTAGACTTTACTCAAAGACGACATCAGTTCAATTGACACAAGCGATATTGTTCGTGTACTCCTTCCTGGAAAAGTAGGATGAGGAAAATCTGTCTTTCAAGAAGAACTCTCAAGTTACAACTAGCAGTTACATTAAGTGTAATTTTTATTCCTTTAATTTTATAAGAAAATTTCTTTTTCCATGATTTCTAATCTGACATATTAATCTGTTCTTCTCTATTTTTATCTCTACAATTTGCTGTAATCAATTAGAAACTAGTACCCTTTTTATTGAAATATTAAATTTTTTTTACCGGAGAAGATATAATATAAAAATCAGAAAAATTGATCTGAATTCTAAATATGGTTATGTTTAAGATTACTTTATGGGGGACTGGATATACAAAGACGGCAAAATAAGATTGTTAAAGAAATATTTTTAGTACATTTTGCTGTTATAAGAAATATTTTTAGTATAAGAAATATTTTTAGTATGATTTTGCTGTTAGCAGAAGTAGTAGGATATTGCATAATTTAGCTGTTTCCCACAATCAGTGATTACAATTCTGAATATTCCTATCCCCGCATATCTATTTAAAGTGCTTAGCATACCTCAGTTGCTTTTGAAATACCAGTAGTTAAAATTATCGAAATGAGGAACAAAAGTTGTAGCAAATAATTTTTGTGCTTCGACTGAACCTCATAAAGGATTTATAAATTGCATTTCAAATCGCAGTTACTTGCTCACGATATCGTTAAACTGTTTAAAGAGGGAAGTAAAATATTTAAAAATTTCATTTTCTTTTTCAAGGATTAATTTTTCTGATATTGTCTTCTGTTTTATTCTAAAGGGCTATTTTCTAATGAGCTAGTTTATACTCTAAACAGAAAGTAGGGAGTTGTGGGTTTTGCATTACTCAAGCCACCTCAAACACTTCTATGATCCTAATTGTGAATATTCCCTATTTGGCATATCCCTTTAAAATGGGAGATGTGTCTCAAGAATGTTTAAAACGTCTAAATTTGAAATTATATAAATAAAGAGCAAATACTGCAAAGAATTTTTAAACATATAAAATCATTCCAGCTAAAGAAATGCATTTTGTAATCAGGACCAATTTTGCGCTGCTATCACAAATGGTAGATACAGAATAAATGAAGTCATGTCAAACGTATCTGAGTTTCTGATTAAAATCCTTCCATTCTATCCTATCCTTCTGAAAAGGATTCTGTTTATTAAATTTATGAAAATATAAGTGAGCGAATACAATTTGATGAAACAAAGGGGAGTGTCAAAATATTTTCACGTAACTAGTGAATCCTTTCACGTCATTGACGAATTACATTTGCAGTGGCATTATCTGCTCAAGGTATAAAAATAATTCACTAACAGAAAACCGAAGAAATGTGAAAATTGCTCTTTGGTGATTTTGTCAGTGCTGTGACAATTGAACTGTTTTGAAAAGCTCAGTATACTTGATACCGATGTTTAAAACATCGGTTGTTCCTTTTGTTAGCAAACATTCAGATGTTTTTTCTCCTGCATAGGTTTGCTTAAAGAAGTAAGCCAACAAAACTGATTTAAAACAAGTATAAAAAACTCATTCTCTAAAAAGTAAGACTCGCAAGGTATAGTTCAGCCAAAAACCTTTATCGTGCCAATGATTAGAAAATATTGCTTAGTGATTGAGTCGCTGAAAACAAGGCTTTTCAATGTCTTAAGATAATTCATTTTCTTTGATTACGACATAATAAGGCTTGGCTGCTCTAAAAAACTGCACCACCCTGACCTTTCTCGACCTATCCAGCCAGTTTCGTCATGTCAATTTTTGCAACAGTAGCATTCGCTTACCCTTCGGGACCCCCTATCAAGCCAATGTTTCAACAACCCCTATAACTTATCTTGAAAATGAAACATAACTGATACGGCGCAACCGGGCTATAAAAAAAAAGAAAAGAAAAGTATAAAAACCCCTAACCCAGCGGTTGCGCGATCATGGAATTCGATTCGGAAATTCGTAGTCTCTGAAATCTCCCATATGAGTTAAAACCTGATGCAATATATGGCAGGTCGGATGGCTCATTTTTAATGGGTGGTTTGCCTGGATACGGAATGGTTCTCTTATCCCCGCACTCGGGGAAAAGAATTGTATTGCAAAAGCACAGATCGCATGACAAGGAAAGATAGGGATGATATTCCGTAGATCGTTAATAACTGTGTGATTTATTTTCTTCGCAGATTAATCTTCTGTGTTAAATTTTATAGTAAAGATGTTGAAAAATCTCGATATGTTTGATAACCAAACTTCGAGGTTTCGCGAAAGACTTTCCTAAAAAATGTCACGTTTTCACAACCCCTAGATAAAAACTAACTTTTAGTTTTCTCTTTCAGGAAGCTTGATAAGATTTTAATTTCCACATGCGCCAAGTGGGAACTATTCCCTCGTGACTATACTCAATTATTTTTCTCTCTCAAGAATACTAATTGAAATTCTGATGCACCTACTGGTATTTTCCCGACTAAACAGAAGTTTCTACAGTACATTAAATGTAACAACTTTGGATGATGTTTCAATAGAGAGAAAAAATTTGTTATCAAATAGATTAAAATTGTTATTTCTTTATGGACTGGTGAATCCAAATATATATCTAATAGAAATCCTACACTGACTGCTAATTGAAATCCTGAAGCACCCAATAGACTTCTTCCAATTTCTCTTATCCGAAGTTTTATCAGTACATTAAATGAATTATTACATTGAATTATATAAAACAATAACATTTTATACGTTTTACAATTTTCATTGGTCTAATCGAAATGGATAATAAAACTCAACCAAATTTTGAGCTCCCCTCCCTCACTTATCCTTTTAAGAACCGGATTTAATAATTTTAATCATTATGCACAACCAAATTTTTTGGCTATTCTAAGTGCTGCAGGAGTAAATTTTGCAGTTTTCGATTCTGAATTAAAATTTGTGTGCTTTATAGTGGAGGCACGTAACAACCCTCTCACCGTTCCATTCTGAGTACATTGTGTCGGTGAACATCATATTACAACACATTATAACAAAAGTAAATGGCTAATCCTATAAAAGTAAATGTTGTCCTCCGAAACATGTTGTGACATGACGAAGAATCTCTACATTTCAGTACAACGTGACTCAAATTTTGGTTGCCAGTTTCATCTCTAATGATGCTTGCGTGACTAAGGAAGTAAGTACCAAGAGCTCTGTTAAAGGTTCACTAAATTCTATTCGTGCATCGTTTCACCTTTGTTCCTTGGTGGTAGGGAACTTCTCTTTGTAGTTCTCTCTAAAAAAATATCTCATTAATGTTCAGTTTCAATGGTATGGATTTCCCGTGACTCTGATGCGACGTTCGTGACGTGTACTAACATTTCACTGTTAATTAATAGCTTTTGCTTTCTGTACAAGTTACCTACAACAGAAAGTACATGTTCCTGTTACCTAAAACGATCTTGCTGTACCGCTGGCCTGTAGTTTCAACTGCGTGGATATTCGCCAACCACAAAAATTAATAAATATATTTATAAAACATAAAATCAAATACACCATATTTGGTTTGAGTCTCTCGTCATAAGATGTTAAGGTACTTTTCTTCCTTAGAGAGTTCTAAACTGTGATATTATTGCTCCTCTATCATATCGCCGGACAATAGCGTTACATTAATATTACCGTATAAGCATTTTTTCCCTTTTTTTCTCCCTTGAAATGATCATTAAAAAAATTCATCATACTGTAAAGTTGAAAGGAATTCTCTCACCTAGTCAACGAGGCGTTACGTAAAAAATAAATTAAGAGAAATCTCCTAACTGCTTATTTCTAGAATACATCATCAGAAACAGGATATAACTATAATATTCTACATATAACATATCTTCTATGTATCTTTTCATCAGGCAACCTTTTTAAATTTCAAACCTATCTGGGAGGAAACTTTTCCGATGATTGAAGATGACTCATTACGGCTTAGCGAAAATTTCTATGCAAGCGTGAATTTAACACGTGAACACTTGTGATGACTAAAAAAACTTTATTTTTTAAAACCCATCTTACACAGTGAAAAAAGCGAAGGTGAACTGCTGTATTACTATTAGCCTTTATAACAACTTCCCGAGAACTTGAAAATACGTATACATTTTCTGTTGAGACACTGCGGGAAATTGTTTACGTGCCAGAAATTGTTTACATTATTTAATATGGTTTCAGATAATGAAAGGATATTTTTTAAACGGATTTCGGTTCCTTCACAAGTTAATTTGTAAACAGAAAAATTTCATTCCTTGAAAATTATTCAAATTAAAAGCTGTTTGTATTTTTTTTTTTGAGAAAATAACTTTTTGACGCTTAAAAAGTGTTTCTATGATGTTAAATAATTTACGTAGAAGTTTGTAAATTCTTAAATATATATACATGTAGTAAAATATAATTTTTGGCAGACAGTTCATTATTTACATTTATTTAATTTTCAATGGGCTAGAAGAGTAGAAAAGTTTGATCCCTGGAACACGATATTTTCCATTACTTTTCTCCTGTAAATCACTGTATGTTTTACCTTATTTTTATCATTTAACCTTTTTCGTTTATTATTAAGATAATATTTACAGCTGAAAATGTCTTTTTATTGTATAATAATTTTACAGAGGAATGTTAAAAAGGTTTTTTTTTATTAACAACGATAACTTCCGCAGGTAAGTGAATATCTTCGACATTTTTTAACTTGAAAAATTCTTATTTTTGCCTAACATAAGCTTTTAAACTTTGACTTATTTTAAATCTTTTCGCTTGCACCTTTTAAAGTTTCTGAAATTTAATACTTCAGGAACATTTATGCAATGTAGGAAATCGATTATTTTTTTTATTCGAAACTGCATCCCATTTCTCTAGTAAAAATTTAATTATCTTACGGAATTTAATATAAAAACAGTTCTGGAAATAATGGTGTTAAAAAGTGTTATATATCTAAATAGATTGATTCTGGAGTTTTTTAATTATATGTTCAGAAGCTTGTTAAATGTGATTTACTAAATTTAGTTATGACAAAAATACAAAAAAAGTTTGTTTGAGGTCTAAATAAGAGAACATTTATCTTCTAGTTTGAATTCCTTAAACCCTTCAATGGAAGTATTCAGCTACAGCACTTTACTTTTTTACCTCTCTTTTTCTAACAGGATTAGGCCGTGAAGTCGAGAGACCTTGTGCTTCCAATGACACCGAAACTCCAAACAGTGGAGAAACTTCTCAGCTAAATACAGGAAATAAACTTCAGCAATACAAATGCTAATTCGGTAAAGAAATATTTGACCGATGCAAATTAATGTTTTGAATCCTTTCTCTACAAATGTTAGCAAGGTAGAAATTAGCTGCATCACCATAAGATAGGCGTCTGGTAGAGAAATCGTGACAACGAACGCCCAATCTAATTATAACACTAAAGATCGGGCTTCCAAATATCGCGTTGCATGTTAAAAATGGATTGAGAGAGAAAACATTTTTCAACGATTGTAATCAGCAACTCCTTTTGTATCCTCGTCAGATGTGTATGTTTTACATACTATATTCAATCTTTGGTTATAAACGATATCTTAAGGTTTGATGGATCGGTCCGCTGCAGGGTTGTAGGTTTCGAAACACAAATATAATGCATTAATACCTATTGTTTTACAAAGTATTCATACAAGTTTTAGATCAACATATATGCATTTTACGTGATACCATTCGGTTAGGTAAACTTTGTTATCTAGTCTAACCTTGGATAAATCTAAAAGTATGTCAAAGAGTTCAAAATTAAACCCACATCTTTATATCCTCTTAATTTTAGTTCCTTTATAAAATTTTTGCCTGACTACACACGATACATGCATATGGCAAAATTGGAATATGATAGGGGAAAATATATTTTTGAAGTTAAAGTGGTATAACTCACTCTAGATCAAATGTTTTATAACTATCTGTCTATGCTTAATTCACATAGATATTTCTTTCTATGGTGTCTGGTATAAAGGTCGAAAGCAGTGATTTAAATATACCAAGATATTGGCTTTTATACCAATCGCAGATCAAAAATTTCGACTTAAAGTGATTTTTAGATATAACTAAAGGTGATTTTTAGACTCTTTTGTGGTGATTTTAGAGTCTTTTGTATAAAGAAATGTACTTTTGTATACAAAATTGGTAGACTTCTATGTACTAAGAAAAAAATCGCATTTCCCTTTTCCTCTTCTTGCAGACTCTTGTGGTGGGAGGATTCCAGTTGACAGTTTGAGAATTCCACCCCCTTAGGATTGGCATTTTGAGGAATTGTAGTGGCTCTCTCTCTTTAGGGATTTTGTAATGGCTCTATCTATAGGGGCCCCCAAATTTTTTATTTAAAATATATTTTGTCAACTATTTACAGGAACATAAATGCTGATAATCAAATAAAATTGGTATTGTCAGATAGCCTGAACTTTTCTGCAAAGCGCTACAGGATTCATTTTATAAATTTCGTCGAACGAAGGAATTTATGAGCGTTTAAAACACACTATACTAGATTTTTCCCCGAATAATTTAAATTTTAAAATATTAATTGCATTTTTTAAAAAAATAACGAAATTGTACAAAAATGTAAAATTTCTTTCTCTATGACGGAGTACAATTTTTAAAAAGAATCTTTGAATCCAAGTAGTCAATCCGTGGACAAATTTTCTCCATAGGTTAACATTGAGATGAGCGAATCCAATGGGGTTAGTACAGAGCAGCCTTAAACCTTTTATACAAGTCAGAAGATTTTTTTTTATCAATACTAACAAATATCTAAAAATCACCTGTTTTTACTTAAGCCCTTTATACCGGGTGTGATGTTTGAAATTCAGCCTACCAGTATGACGTAATATAATATTTGCTAGATTCCTGCACCTGAGATTGTTTGCACGCGTGATATTACATTTTGTATTATTCGTATTTTACAATAACTGAAGTTGGCAACTTCTATATATTTTTAGTCAATATGATGGAATAAGTTTTTAGGATGTATTTAGGACAAGGAACCAATTATGTACAATTTAACTTCGCTGGGATCGCAGAGTAGGGCATCTCAGTCTCTTGTGATAAATATTTTGTTTTCTAATTCTCAATAAATGTTTATGTTGTTCAACACCTGAATTCTATAATATAAAAGAACCAAACGTCACACCGGGCATCATAGATTTAACAGCATTTATTTTGCTATTTTAATCATAATAAATTTTCATCACTTATAATCATCATCATCATTATCATCATCATGGGCTTCCCTAGAGTATTTCGCAATTCCGCCCTCCTCTTGGGCAGACATCTCCAATTTTTTATTCTAATGATCCTAAAATCATCCTCTATGCTATCCACCCATCCTACCTATGCTTTCTTCTTTGGGTTCGGGTTCCAATGCGTTTCTGAACTTTAAAAGTAACTGAACTTGCAAATACGGCCGGCAAACTTCATGCGTTTGATTTTGATATACTTTGTTATGTGAAGACCTGTATAAATCTTGTATAATTCATTACTGAATCTTTTCCTCTGTGTTTCGCCTGTTTTAGCACCACCGAAAATTTTTCTCAATGTACGTGTTTCAAATACAACTACCGATATTTCATTTTTTTTTGGTTAAGGTTCAAGTTTCTGATGCATACATCAGAACTGGTCGTATTATTGTTTATCAAGGTAAGTTTTTGGTTTTTCTTTTAATAAGGTTTGATCTATGGAAAGTTCGAAGGCCGTAAAGACACCGATTGGTGGCAAAAATTCTTTTTGTATTTCAATACTGAGTCACCTTCACAATTTATCTCTGATCCGAAGTGCGTAAAGTTCTGTGCTCTTTCAAACCTGTAATTGCCAACCAGAGATGGGAGGTTTTTTTTATGGCCATGAATTTTGTTTGATTTACGTTAATATTCAGACCCAGTTTTTCTGCAAGTCTCGACAGCAATAAAGGCTTCATTCAGTCCATTTAAGATTCTAGCAATTAGGTCTGTGTTTGGTCTTGAAGGGTCAGATAGTGTGGGTCGGCCTCGGCTCAGGCAGTCTGTATGACGTCAGGTGCCAGTACTGATCCACCTGGGTTAGTTCCGACCCAGATCCACGTTGGATCTCCTGCCGTTATGCAGATTGCTTGGCTAAGCTGCTCCCGCCAGACGGCTTTAAAGGCCAGTCGACGCCCTCGAAAGACTGGTCAACTTATATTCCGCCAGGGTATAAAACTTCTGACATAAAAAATGATCTTAATCTTCTTGACACTCTAAATATTAACACTCTCATCTTCGGGGACCTTAAAGCACAACACAAACTATGGAATTGCACTACACATAATTATTATGGTAACATTATCTACGACTTCACCAGTAAAACTAATTTTGATATAATTGATCCTCCCCTCCCCACTCACTTTAGTAACACTAGCAGTAGCATCATTGACTTTGTTCTCGTTAAGGGCTTCCCCCACGACCTAACTATTAATACTCTTTGTGAACTCTCTTCAGACCACAACCCTGTAGAAATTAAAATCTCACTTGACCGCAACCCCTTAATCATTAATTGCACTAAACAAATTAACTGGAAAAAAATTACTAGTGATCTGGATAATATCCCTTATATTCCCCCCATTGTAAATAATGTTACTGATCTTGAAAACCTAGTCACCAGCATCACAGCGGATATCAATAATTGTCTTAAAACCAGCACCAAAATTATCCCTCCTAAAGTTAAAACCCAGCAAGATGACCATCTCAAAATTTTAATAAACAATAAAAACAGAGCGCGCAAAAACTGGCAGATTAATAGAACTCCCCAAAATAAAACTAATATGAATAAAGCTCAGGAAGATCTTAAATACTACCTCAGAGACCAATCTAACAAAAACTGGCAAAATTATTTAGAATTCTTAGACAATACGGATAACTCCATTTGGCAAGCCGCTAAACGTTTCAAAAATCAATACCGTACCATTCCCCCTTTAAAAGACCCCGAACACAACTCACGAGCCCTATCAGAGGCTGACAAATGTAATCTAATTGGTAAAAACTTCGCCAAAAACTTCACTCCCAATCCCATCATTAACTCAAGCATTGAAAATATTGTCAAAAATAGTTTAAACCTCTTCCTTAATACTCCCCATGACAGTCCTACTCCTTACATTGTTCCAAATGACGTTCGCGAAATCATTAAAAAATTCCCAAAACGTAAATCCCCTGGAGAGGACAATATAAATAATACTGTACTTAAAAATCTCCCCTTTAAATACATTTTCAAAATTACTATTGTTATTATCTCCATTTTTAAATTCGAACACTTTCTACATAGATGGAAAAACTCTATCATTGTCCCCATTCTTAAACCTAATAAACCACCCTCTTCCCCCACTAGTTACCGGCCCATTAGTCTCCTTAACTCAATCAGCAAAATTACTGAAAAATTCATTGCTAAACACATTAATGAACACCTGGAAAATAATATCCTCATCCCTTACCAATTTGGTTTCAGAAAATCCCTTTCTGCCCCTCATCAAGTCTACCGCCTCACCGAACACCTAACTAATGCTAGAAAAAATAAACAATCTACTGCTGCCCTGTTTTTAGATGTTGCACTTGCTTTCGATAAAGTTTGGATTGATGGTTTATTTCATAAACTCATTAATTATAACTTTCCTCCTCAAATTATCAAAATTTTAATTTCATACCTCAACAATCATACCTTCCAGGTCAAAATTAACGGCCAGCTCTCTGAAAAATTCCAAATTTACAGTGGATTACCACAAGGCAACGTTCTGGGACCAATTTTTTTTAATATTTTCATAAATGATCTTCCCCAACACACTAATGTTAACTTAGCTATTTTCGCTGATGATTCAGCCCTGTACTCCACATGCAAAAATTTTAAATATGCCATAAAAAATTTTAATAAACACATGTCCCCCATTCAACACTGGCTCGACAAATGGAGAATTAAAATTAACTCAGAAAAATGTATTGCTGTTCTTTTCACTTCTAAACTTAAAAAGACCTTTAAAAATCACCAAATACAAATACGAAATGTTAAAATCCCCTGGTCTGACACAGTAAGATATCTCGGCGTTATTCTTGACAAAAACATCACCTGGAAACAACACATAACACATGTTAGGGACAAGTTTCCAGCAGCTCGCAGATTAATTTACCCCTTAATTTCTCGAAACAGCAAATTAAGCATTAGTAACAAATTGCTCTTGTATAATTCCTATCTTCGTCCTATTATTACGTATGGAGGACCAGCATGGTCATACTGTGCAAAAACGCACATTAAAAAATTAGCATCCGCTCAAAGCCGCACCATTAGGCAAATCGTTAATGCGCCTTGGTATTTTAAAAATGTCGACATTTATAGGGAGATTGGGCTCCCAACTATTCGAAATTACCTTCAAAAATTAGCTATTAACTTCCATAAGTCTATTGACAATGAATTACTATTAGAACTTGCAAATTATGATCATGCTGATCCCAAAAACAGGAAAAGGCCTAGAGCCATCCTCTCACTTTCATAAAATTGTCCCTTGTCTGCTTCTTAAAAAAATGATACTTAGCATTGCTAAGGTAAAAAAAAATAAAAAAATACAAAACAAAATATATATTGTGTGTTGCTATCCTTAAACTTCCTTCTCTCCTATTTACTACTGTAGCTAAGTCATTTTTCTCTCCCATTTCCGGGAAGAATTCTACAGTATTTTATTCTCTTCTCTACTGTCCTGCCCGATGCTGGATCGCTTCGGTGATTCTAGCTGAAGGCATTGAACTCTAAGAACCTGAGCGCACCAATCACTTTTCTTCTTTCTCTACTTTCTGTCCAATCATTCATGGTTCCCCGCTGCTTACATTCTGAAAGCCTGCACTTGAGGGCGTGGCCCAGGTAGTGCAGTTAGACCAAACTTCCTATGGGCCAGACTGGCGAGGGTGACGTGGCCCATGTAACGTAGTTACAACACTGATTCCATTGAGTTCCATTGGCGAGGGTGACTTGACAAAGCTCCAGTGTGCCAGCTGCGCGAGGCAAATACTTGAAGCAGAGCAACGTGTCTTCAACCTTTAATTGTGTTTGAATAAAAACCAATGTACAATTGCATCGGTGTGATTATTGGTTCAATACAGTCCATCTACCTTTCGACGGTTTAGTCTGTATCATCTGCATAAGCTAGTAATTGGATGGACTTCTAAAATATTTTGCCTCTTGTATTGATTCCATAGTCTTGTATATTTTTAAAGGCAAGTTTAATCATGTCAAGAAGTCTCCTTGTCAAACTCCATTACTCGCTTCAGAATAACCTTATAAAATTCCTTAAAATTTGACATATGAAGCTGAATTATCCATTGTATGTTTTACCAATCTAATGAATTTTTCCAGAATTTCATATTCATGAATCGCAGCCAATAATTTCAGACGGTCAGAACAGTCATGGGCTGCTTTAAAATCTATAAAGCCGTAGAAAACGTCAATTCCATATCCCTTGCATTTTTCAAGTATTTGACGTAAGTTGAAAATCTGTTCTTCTGTTGATCTGCTTTTTTAGAGTAATCTCCAACAATGGCTTCAACCAAAGGGGAAAATCTGTTGAACAAAATAAATGACACAATTTTATTGGTAGTATTCAGGAGACTAATCGCTCTATAATTTGAGCAGATCAGCTGGTGCTCGATTAAAGAATAGGCCAGAGTCTCTCGTCTGATGGAAGTGTCTCATAATTCCAAACTTTACTTATTAGGTTATATAAAGTTTCAAATAATTTTGTGCCCCGCACTTTGAGAGCTGTGCAGGAACCGAGTCTAGCCATACTGCTTTGGAATTTTTCCGATCTTCAACAGCTACTTCACTTTCAGATTTTTCAATTTTAGCAGATTATGAGTGTGAACACTGGTTGTTTTATCAAAGCTCAACTGGCAGTTCTACCAGTACCGGTAATTATTTTACAGGTTAATTGGCGTATAATTCTTTAAACTACATCAGGTGTCTTTTTCTCTGTCAGTGTGTGTGTAAAGATATTTATTTTTTTAAAGGGGGGGGGTTAATATATCTACAGAACAGGTTAAATTATATTGTTTTATATAATGGGTCAAAAGCATAAATTATATGAGACAGATGACATATGTTCAAAAGTTTTAAATAAAGCGTATACCTTAAAAAGTACGCTCCTAAATGATAACAATAAATTATAAAATAGAAAATGCAAAAAGAAAATGGTAAGCAGCATAAGGTAAATAATTAAGGTAATATAGGACATTAAGAAAGTAATCAATAAAAGTAATTCCTATTGAGCGAAAAAAAATTTTTCTTTACGAGTAACACCTTCATGTTCTTCATATTTTATTAAAAGTTGGGAAGGATGTCAATGAAAATTTCTCTTCCTCACATCTCCAAAGTAGTTCAGTTGTAAGAATGCCGAATCTAGGTGTGGTTCCCGCAAATAGTCGTTATATTTGTGTCCGACCGTTTGAAAAACAGTAAGGGACAATTGGAAATCCCTTAAGAGCAAGTATGGTTGAAAAAACCAGCATCATTGAAAAAAAAATTAATTAATATGTGTAAGGCAAAAATTAGTCATTGGCCTAAAAAAACTGAGGAAAATGCAAAGTATGTTATTTAATAAATGTGATTACCACACATTGCCTGGTTCATTAAATGAATAGAACAGCTGTCTCGAGGTTTTTGGAAACAAGAGTGTGAATCCCTCTTCGGAAGACTGTCGATACAAAGTTGTAAATTTAATGACCTCTAATTAGTTCTTCTCAATCAGATAATGTAGGTGCGAAAATTTATATCAAAGATACATATTATATAAATGATAGCAGATTACAAAGTTGTTATCTATTTATTTTTCTAGTATAAATGAGTGCTATATGACTATAAAGTTTTGTTGAAGTAATTGATGTATTATGAACTATTCTTTATCTCTGCATTTATATAAATCTCCTTATAGATTTTCGAGAGCTATTTTTCCATCCATCTTCATCTGCTTCTACATCAATAGCTTATACGGAATAACATTTAATACATATATAGATGTATACGCATACTGCCGTACACATAATAATAAACGTACCAATTCAGGTAGACTAACATTGAATAAATTTTTTTTTTATTTCTTTTGAAAATTTTCAACCAATCTGTCTTTGTGCCAGTTGAGTATCAACTGCAATTAACAACAGGCGAAGGAGACTGTTGAAACCATTTCTTAAGTAGCCTATTGCGTGCGAGAGGCTACTGTCTTCGCTGACTGGGAATGCGCTGCACAGAATTGATTAATGGGTGGTGCATCACGGGGTTGCTTTATCTCCGAGTTGATTGCAATTCTGCTGCTGTCTTCAGGCTATCTGAACCCGTTGTAACTTTTAGCTCCATACATTGCTACATGATAGTGAAGGTCAGAGAGTGTCACTTTTGATGGAAAAGAAGGGAAATGTCGATCGTTTTTCCTGTAAAGGTGAAAGCTCTTAAGAAGAAAGGGTAATGCTGAGATAAGCAATTGCGATAGAGTTGAGGGTTCATTGTGTTTCTTGGGTGATAAAATCATACTTTGTGTAAAGCAGGAGTTGTCAATGCGAGACTGTCAAAACCCGGGATACTTTGATAGGTGTTTATTCCCTAATGTTTAATGAAACAAGTTTTGTAGATGGGTATCGGCATAGTTCCCATCACACTATATATGCAGGCGTTTTGCTATACTGCTTTTGTTAATAGCCATCCTCAGAAAACATCATCAGAGAAAAATATCATCACTAGCTTTCTCTGTAAAACTTTAAGCAAATCCCATATATGTTGCCTGGATAACATAGATTACATCTTTGTAATCTGCAATCATTTATATAATATATATCTTTGTTATGTATTAACTCACCCACATTATATGATTAAGGAGAACTAAAAAAAGGTCATTAAGTTTAACGCTTTGTAACGGTAGTCTTCCAGAAGGGATTTAGACTCTTGTTTCCAAAAACCTAGAGACCACTATTAATTCACCCACCTTGGTGTTTTCAGCCATTGCAAAAAACATCAAAGTGTGTTTTACGTCTGCCCTTTTTACCTCATTTGTAATAGGTATAGCTCTCCTGGAGTGTATGTCGTAAGTCATTAGTAAAAATCTTCACATCCGGAATGAGGTGTAATAGTGTAGAAGATTGTAAGTCAGGGGATGTTATTTTTTGTCAATTGTCCCAGTTCCATCGTCATGGTGAAGTCGACACATGCCTTAAAATAATTTTATGCAGGGGCTTCGGGAATGATTTGCATTATCTTTGCTCAGGTTATAACATTTTCAGTTGTATTTTAAGTCCCTAGTGTGAAACTTGATTGCTTGATTGCTCTGCTTATTGATTTGCGAAGTACGAGAAAGCACAGATAGCACAAAATTCTGATGGTGGCAAATGCAATGAAACTGCTCCAAAACAAACCATGGATGGTCAGTTTAAAACGAGACAGGAGGTTGAATCTGGAATACAAACGAAAACACTGCTACTTTATCATCTAAAAACTCAAACTCGATTCTTAAATCTTGGGAAAAAAAGATATTGATAAAAAAGAAGGCGCATGGGAAGAGAGGATTGCGAGATTTTAAGGGCCATTTTATAGTTTTCTTTCAAGTATGTTGCAGATCCCGCTATATTCCAAGTAATGAACTCATAATAATCAAGGCAAAGAAACTAGAAAGCCTGACAGATATTGGGAATCTTTAAAACAGCGATGGATGACACGTGCTTGCTGTACACTGTGCATTAATATTTCTTATTAAACTGTAAAGGTTTTGAGTGCTGAAGTTAGTAAAGGTGTAATATGTTTGGAAACGATACTCTTAAAAGATTTTTAACTAGCGTTTTTCCCCGTTTCCTTGTTGGGTTTCTCAGCAAACTTAAGCGTTTCACCTTTCAAAGGCAGGGCCATCTAAACATGTCTTCTGAATCAGTAGCCGAAGACAATACAGGTTACTTAAAGTCACGCAACGTACTATGCACGCTTATATGTCATCACATGGGTTTCAGGGCTTCAGTTATCTTCAATTTGACTGGCAACTGTCCAATCAGCTGGATCATCCAGAATTTATAAACTCTAAAAGAAGCGCTGAGACTTTCTTTATTTGGTGACTTACCCTCTGCAAATTTGTTGTTGTTGTTGTTGTTGTGACTGATTCCCCTTGACTTTTCAAAGTATATTATCAGTTCAAGTCCATAACAGCTCTTGGTAGAAGTGGTACGGCTCCGATTTTTAATAGTACCACAAGGGTCGGAGTCCGACTTGACTAAAAGACCGGTCCCGTAATTTTCAACCGAGTCAAGTGACGAGACCGGAATGCTTGACCCCGCACCTCCAGAGGTAAATTTGAGAACTTGCAGGACATTGCAGCCACGACATATTTTTCGTGCACCAGCCGCTATTAGTGTACACGGCGGTGGATTTGTCAGTGACCAGCGTCGAACCAGAGACGAAAATTTGTGATAACAGCTACCGTCGAACCATGTCAGATGAGCAACTTTACTGCAATCGATCACTTAGCTTTTTTAGACACCGACATTCAATGTTAAAAGTACTTATACTAGTGTCTTTTAATGCCATGTGTACTTTGTTAGATTTTGAGTGGTCTCAGCTTCTTCTCAGTCCTGTTGCAGTGATCTTCTATCATAAAATATCGGTATGGCCTCGTTAAAACTTAATTATTTTGTTACTCAATCATTTATATCTTTTATTTGAGTCTCATATTACAGCGGAAAAAATTCTCATCGTTCAATTTATACATGTTTTAAATACTAATAATTTACTACTTTAAATTGATTTCGAGTAACTCACTTTAAAAACTATTGATCATATAAAAGTAGCTAATTAATTATGTGATTTATTGTATGTCGTTAATATAAATCCTTTAGGTTATATAGAATGCTAATTTTGTATCCAAAATTCTATCAAGCTCTTCATTATCGTTTACAGTTTTTTATGTCGAACTTTGAGCAACTAATCTAATTAGTAAAGAACATTTTGAATCTGTTTTGGCATTATCGGACTGGAAAGTATTATTTGATAGGATGATGCGAGATTAATCTGCAAGATAAATTGCTGAATCAATAAATTTTAGTTTTATTCCCTAGCTTGTTCCTCTTATTGAAAATGATAGAATTATTAATGGGAGTCCACGTAATCGTTGATTCTCATCACAGATGATAGACTGATAAATAATATCAGCAACAAAAAATGAAAAGTTTTTGAAGGAAATTATGCGATCATCTTCAATTCTCCAGCCATACATAATTTAATTACATATCATGTAAATATGCAAATACTTTCCTTTATAAAAATAAAATATTTCAATCATAAGGAAGGAAAATTAAATATCTATAACTGGCGTTTGACCTTCTATTGACGTCTATAAATGAATAATTTTACGAGAAATTGAGCCGAGTACACGAAATTTGGTTTGTGTTAATATTTACACTTGACGTAATTCGTGTGACTTTGATGATGTTTCGTCAATTAATTGCAGTGCTAATTAGAGATCGTAAGCTGATGTCTGTGTTTCAGTAAAATAGGAGGGAAATTTAACCTAATATTCACAAAGATAAAAAATAATTAGTAGCGGGCACGAAGTGTATATAGTCAAAGTATAGATGTCAAAGGCAATTACGAGATGTACGAGGATACGATTATTGTACGACAGGGGTGTCAAACTCAAAGGCTACCTTGGGCCAAACAAACAAGGTTTAACTATAGGTGGGCCGCAAAAAAAAATATTAATTGAAACGTGGGTTTATTTACCTAATTACAGTATGTTCAACACAAATATATGCATTTTGTTTAATAATAGCAAAAAAGAGTATCATTAAAAAAATATTTAGCGAATTCTTCCTATCTTATTGTAATTCTGCGTCGGTTATTTTATTATATATTATTGTGTGCCAATATATTGGCCGGGCCGCAAAAATGTTCGTCACGGGCCGCGAGTTTGACACCCCTGTTGTAAGAGATATGAGAAACACAATAAAACATTTTTTGAAATGAAAACTAGCTATTCATATATAAACAAAAAAGACAGAAATATACTTATGCTAATATGGGTGCACTTATGTAATCTCTTATCATTACTTTAAAATATAATTCTATTGAAATTCCTCTTATCAGAGAGTATTAATTTTTGCTTAGCTTGTAAACGAGAAATTTTCTTAATTTTGAAAATAACTTTGTAGTAAATACCTTGATTCAGTTCCCTTTTAAATAACAAGCTTGGATGTTTTTATGTTACCTGATTTTATGTACATTATCTGTAATAAAAATACTAATGGAAAAAGTTGTTAAATAAAAATTAAAATTCTAAATTGTTTTTTGTTTGTTAATATCTTTGTTAGCAAGTCTCAACTGATTTCATTTACTCGTAATTGAACAGAAACTGTATAAAAAAAAAAGCTTCTGAAAAAACCAAAACTGTCTTTATATACGTTAAAAAATTGAACTGTAGGGAGTATAAGCTACTATTGACGTAATTTAATAAAATTAAGTTATTTTTCTTCTTCCTTTCACTATAATCTTATAATATTATCTATGCTTAGGATGGTTTTTTTAATGAAGTACTATCTCATTTAAGATATATGAACTTTTAGTCTCTCATATTACGTAAAAATAGGAAAGTTCTGCTTTCGAGACAAAACTTCAACTTAGGTATCACCTGCGTACAAACATCTTCTGAAGAAGTCTGGATACTCGATTTTGACTCTTTCGTGTGCTTTTCTAGTTGGTTACAAATTCATCTTATCGTCAAGAAATGAGCTAGGGACTGTTCACATAGAAGTCCGGTAGCGGAAGCGTTAAAGTATTGAAATATATTTAACCAATGTCAAACCTCCAAAAGATTAGCAACGAAATTTTTAACGTCTATGATTGGTTTATTTCCATCTCAGCGCCATCATCCCTTCCGCTACCGGACTCCTATGTGAACAGACCCTTAGTCGCTTGAGATTTTACATACAATACTTTCATGGAAGTAGAACAAACCGTGAGCTAGACTGATTTTCTCTCGCCTCAAAAGCAGACTATAAAGAAAAAGGCCAAAGCATGGCTTGAAGCATAAGAATCTAAGGCCACCGGCCGAAGGCATAATGGTTGTACTAGTCTTTGGAACCCTTGTCAGCGGGTTTGAATTCAGCGGTAGGCTTAGAAGCTCGTGGCCCCTCGAAATCGACTTTAAGCTATTCTGTAATTCTGATCCCTCGTGCACCGTAATATAGCCATAGCTTCAAAATTAAACCCGACCGAAATAATTTATTTAAAACCATTTTTGGAAGGCATTCCAAACTCAGAAAATGTCAAGATCAATGAATAAAAAAGAGTTTTCTGAAAACATGTCAAATTTTGTTTAAATTTGGAAGTATGACACGAGGTTGCTGTCTGCCGCTTTTGAAAGGAAAAGAGCGATTTCGGTCGTCACTGCCCAAAGACAAAAAAACCTACGCTGGCAAATGTGGCTCAAAAAATTAAGGTGTTATTTTGCTTTACATACATTTGTGAATGTAAGTTTTCGAATAAGAAATTTATTATAAAACAGAACAAATTGATAGAAAAATAATCGCATTTAAGCTTCGAAAGCAGCGAGCCAAATGTTCGAAATGAAACGAACCAAACGGAACAAATGTGAAAATATGAAGAAATATTAAGGACTGTTAGAAGTGGCATTAAAACAGCTTACTTGGACTGTTCGTGATTAAATTTTATTTTATTTTAAAATGATGTGGTTTTCTTGATCATTTTACTCTTTTCCTTACGGGAGAGGATAGCATGTATCCCAAGAATATGGGCCCAAGAATGAATATATATATATATATATATATATATATATATATAACCCACTTAATGGCCGTTCTTACAAAGGGGGTATGAAATTTCCCGTTCTAAAGAGGGAATCGGAAAAATGGGCCCCGTAGGCTAAAAGTAAATTAGCCATAGCCTAAGATTAGGGTATAAAAACAATTAAAATGAATTTGATGGTAAATTGTAATCAATAACCAATCAATAAAGAGGAAGAGGCTCCTAAAAGAATTTAAAACGGTATGGAATTTTTTTACGTAAATTTTTTTACGTACAATTTATTATTGAAATAATTACCAGAGCCCTATACATACGCGCTTATTATCTGTCGAAATAGATATTTTGTACATCGTAATCATGTAAAACAGGTCTCTAAAGAACCGAGGTTGGTGACCTCCGATATTAACGATCAAACGTCTGCTGATTTGCTGTTTTATATGCTCTCCCATCTTCTGCATTATAAACTTTTAACATTGTAACTAGAACGCTCGTCTTTTCTTAGGTCAACTACTATTTATAGGTAAATGCGGGCATCTTTCTATATTGTGCCGAAATGGGGGTTTATTATGAGATATTTAGTTATAAATCTATAATGCCCGGTATAAAGGGCTTAAGTAAAAAAAAAGTGATTTTTAGATACTTGTTAGTATTGATAAAAAAAATATATTTTGACTTGTATAAAAGGCTAAGGTCTATCAATTTTGTACACAAAAGTACATTTCTTTGTACAAAAGACTCAAGTCGAAATTATTGTTCTGCGATTGGTATAAAAGTCAATAACTTGGTATATTTAATTCACTGTTTTTGACTTAAGCCCTTTATACCGGTCACCATAGATATATCATTCCCTTCATGTTATTCATAAACTTTGAGTCGAATCTTATTTTTCTGCACAATTTTCATCAAATCTTTCTCACTTTTTTTTGTCTGTCAGTTATATCATGATAACGATACCTTTTGTTGCTTTGTCATGCTTAAAGCTACTAGAGCATTTTTTAAAATTTTTCTTCCTCTTAGAGCTACATAGACTCAAATTATTAAGTACGGTTTTAGTGAATTCAATGTAATTTTGCCATATACAGGAGATTCTTCACCATACAAATGACAGCAGGCAATTAGGAATTGAACAGTCCTGTTTCGTCTGCACTATGCTACTATTCATTTCACAACAAATATAATAAAAAATCTTATAACTCGGTATCACAAGACCCCATATAAACGAAGTTTGTTTTATTTTGGTTCTATTCATGTCAGAAATATCCGAGTCTAACGAATGTGGTTCCAACGCTTGCCTTTTAACCGGCATAGAATCTGATATTCGATAAAAACAGATCTGAAACAACCCAGTGCATTTCTTTGGGACATAAATTTAGAGAACTATGTTTTAAATGATGATTTTAAGAAACTTAAACACAATCCTTGAACTTATGAGCTGAACATATAGATCATTTGTTCGTTTGTACGATCTGTCACAAAAGGAACTGAATCAACTATCGTAGACTGTATTCCTATATTACAATTCGATGAGAAACCAAGTCATTATTTTAATTAGTATAGTTTGTTTTGTGTCTTTTACAGTTATGTTTTGCTGAGATATTTATCGTTTAGGTTTGTTACTGTATATACTATTTTTTTTTTTTTTTTTTTTTTTTTTTGGGGGGGGGCATGTTGCAGTGTAGTATAAGCAAGAAAATTGTTCTCATTTATCTGACTGATTTTATTTTGCATTACATTTAACGAAGCATATTTAACTTATGGAGTGGAAGTAATTCTAAAATTTAACAGAACCTTTTGGAGGAAGAATTCTTTTTTAAATGAATTAGACCTTTTAGAGGCATATGTTTATATTTGTTTATGTAAATGTTAGGAGATCTTCCTTAATTTGTTTATTTTTTGCATAATAATTTCTTGTGCATATTCATAGAAATTGTATGTTTGTTAAGGGGGCACAAGACCTTGAAGCTCGACGAAATGGCTTGAAATATGGTCTAATTCTAACCACAAAAACTCAAATAATATTAGAAAAAGAAATTTTCTTTCTTTATATATATAAAGTACATATCTTTAAATATGTCATTTGTAAAAATGGAAATTATAAATCTACAAATAATTTTCAAATTAGCAGTTTAGAATTTTATAGGATTAACTGGTGATTAAAAATCATAAAGTGCTGTGCGCATCATAAAATTAAGATGTATGCTTACGGAAAATAATTAATGGTCAGAATACACTTGCAATATATTTACCTGTAATGTAAAACAAAATAAATTTTAATAAATATTATTTAAAATCAAAACTGAGCAAAAAATTGGAAAACTTCAAAAATTATCACTATTATTTGCATAATTTTTCCCACATAAAAAAAAGTATTCCAGAATTGCACATTTTTCCGGTTTAAAATGTAGAGTACCATGAAATATGCATATGAGTGTAGTTTTATCAGTTTCCTGTTGATAGTTCAAAAGTAAAACTGCACGCAAACTCAAATTAGCAGTTAATCATATAAAATTCTAAACTGCTAATTTGAAAATTATTTGTAGATTTATAATTTCCATTTTTATATATGACATATTTAAAGATATGCACTTTATATATATACTTTATATAAAGAAAGAAAATTTCTTTTTCTATTATTATTTGAGTTTTTGTCGTTAGAATCAGACCAAATTTATAGTCATTTCGTCGAGCTTCAAGGTCCTGTGCTTCCTTAAACTAAAAGTCATTAACATAGAAATAGATACCCCATTTGTGATATGAAATCCAACTGTTTTCCTTCCCGATCGCGATTAGGACGTTTTATAATTTCATTTTGTATCATCTTATCAAGAGAAAAATTAGAGGAACCTTTGTAACACATTACGCAACAAAACAATATTTCATTTTAAGTTCCAAAGGTCAGTTCATGTTTATGATGTTATCGTTGACGTGTCCACTTTATCTTCAAAAAACCTTTCTTTCTGAGGTCAAACCTGTGAGACAAAACAAAGGAGTCTCTCCCCTCTACTTTTTTTCCAAGGTTTTCATTAGTCCCCTCTCGGGGGCCCCCCAGCAGACGTAAAGAATGAAGCCTTGCGTGGTCATTACTTGCAACTTAAAAATATTTTAGCTGTAGGATAAAAGATTGCATCTTCGGAGAAGAAAAAAACGCGGAATTTCGAATTTCTGTCAAATAAGGCTTACAATAAAAAAAAAATATGAGAAGATATGAAGGGATCAAGGCCATTACTAAGGCACTCATTTTTTCTTTGTAATGTACCGTGAAAAGAAGGCCAGAAGTGAAAGTGACACAGTGTAATATCTGGCTTGTATGGAAGTTATAAATTCTGAAACCTCGCGATGGATTTCCGAAATATTTCGCAACTTTGGGTATAATTTGCTGTTTGTTAGCCAATCTCCAAGGGCGAAAGATTAAATCGATTTTCTTTCCTCTTCGTGCTGTTAGGCTTTAAAGGTTTCATTCTTTTATTAAAGCCCTTGAGCACTTCAAATATCTATGATAAATCCAAGAGATTTTCTAAGCGTTCGACTTTATTTTAATGCCCGGACGTTCGCGACAGAACGTGAAAACCATTAGAACCGCCATTAAAAACTGGAATGATTAGGTTTTTTTTGTCACTCTTGCTATCGAAAAGAATGTATTTTACGCGATTGGCTGTTCCTTTTCTTTTTCGACTGTTTACGTGTCTGTGGAAACTTAAGTTGCCAAGGATTGTCGCTGGCAAGTGGAATCTCGGAGATGCTTATCTCCAGTTGCTGCTATTAAATTGGGATCACATGTGTCAAATCCTACCCATTTTGTCAGCTGTCTAAAATTTGCTTTTCTTCGCTAGATGTTGATAAATAGGTAAACAATTAGGTCAAATCAAAAAGTTTTATATACTTGTTAAATATTCAATGATGTTATTTCCCTCGATGAAGATATTTTATTCACGATTATGGCCTTATCTAATTTCATGCATATCAAATAGCTTTGAAATTTGTGGCTTTCTCTTTAATTATTATAAAATGTTAATTTAATTTTTTTTCCAGAAACATAAAACATCATGTATGGCACTAAGGAAGCTTAAAGTAGCAGATATGATGTAAAATGGGTTTCAGTTTTATAGAATCTGAAGCTTCGTGTTCAACGGTTGCTACGAGGGTAAGAATTTGCTTGAAACTTCAAAATGTGCCTTTAAGCCGAATTGTAACAAAAAAAGGGCCAATGCGCTCCAAAGGCGAACTACGTGATATAAAGCTGAAGGTCACTCTGTTAGTTAATTGAAGAAAAAATATAAAGAAATATACGAACTTGATTATGCTCCTATGAGATTATTCTCAGAGAAAGTGCCATTTAGACAAAAAAAATCTGATATATACTTTTAAAATAATATTTTGATAAAAAAAAATATCGTGCGAAGGAAAAATTATAGAAATTTTTTATCATATAAAATTTTTGCACTGAAATATCATGAAGAAATTAAATACAAATAAATTCTAATCATTTTTAAACAGAAAATTAACTACCAAGTGAATATTTATATTATGCAGAAAACTTTTCCTAATAATTTCACTGATAAAGTACAGTCACATTTTTATAAAAGTCTTTATAGATAGACCTAGGCAGAATTTTTTGTCTTGTTTAAAACAACTTACGGGCACAAATGTAATCCTAGTATTAAAGAATAAGAATTTTTTTTCTGTCAGCTACTAAAACAAATCATACATCAAACACATTCTAAAAGTGCAATCACAAAAAAAAATTATTATGATATTTATTTTCACATCGAAATGCAAAATTAATGCAAACTTTTAAGGTTTGTAAAGTCTATTCTGAAAACTATTTGAATAACTAAGTATATAAAACATAACACTTATTTTTCCAACACAAATGTATCCTATCTCAAATATAGTTTGTGTGATATATTTATACTAATATTTAAACTATTAATTGCAAAATACATGCAATTAATTTATTTTTTCAAATACTCATGGGTGACAAATGATTGAAAAATATTGATAAGTTAGTACATAAATCAGAAAATCTATAGTTATGTTTCCGTTCCAAAAGTCTGATTTCTCACTAATAGTTTTATTAAATATTTTTCTGCCATAAATAGCGAACTAGGGCGCATTTCATTCCCATTTAACAGTTAAATTATCTTTAACTTTGTCTCTATCCCTCAGTTAATAGGGGTAGAATCATAACTGAATACAAGGATCAGTTGCTGATTGGATTTGGCTATAGAACACTAGCATCTAAGGTGCCATCAATCGATAAACCCAATCTCCACCAAAGTGACTGGTCCAAAGGTTTTAGGTTTTCCGTAACATCCTAAAACATGCATAATGTAAAATTCATGAATCTTCTTTTGAGACAAATTACTTTAAGGATTAAAAGCTTTATTTAATTTTAATTTTCTTTGATATTGAAATTATCCTTAACTGCTTGACGTATTATTAGTGTTGTTAGACCAAGATTATCGATATCTATAAAACAGTTCCGTGACTGACTGACTGACTGACTGACTGACAGATAACGCACAGATTAAACCGCTGGACCTAAAGTGCTAAAATTTTGCATGGCAATTCTTCTTATAGTTCAGGAGTGCACTAAGAAAGATTTTTGAAAAAAGTTTCTTAGATTTTTTAAATTAAATTTTTTAGCTGTTTTTGTAACAATTTTTTAAGTTTGCATTTAAAATAATAATCTGAGGGTTAGAAAATTTACATCACAAGAAAGATCATAAAAATTACTTTAAAATGAAATATTTTTCGAATCTTTACCTCCATTTTTTGATTTTTGGTAAATTTTTAAAGATTAATTTTTAGAATTTAATTTATTAAATGTTCATCACGAGATTTCTTTTCTTTTTGTGATACTTTAAATTAATTTTGCGTCACGTACATAACAATGAAATAAATTGACAAAAAATATTAAAAATACAGTAAAAGATAAAATTTAAACCCTAGACTAATTGACATGAAAGTTTTTTAAGAATTTAATTCAAATTAGTATGTCATATGGATATTAAATTAAACCTATATATAAAACTCAAATTTCCTCTCAAAGTAAGCTTCGTCATGATGATAAAAGAGTCTCAAGGCCAAAATTTAAAATACTCTGGCTTAGATGTAAGAGAAAATTGTTTCTCCCACGGTCAGTTTTACGTAGCTTGCTCACACGTAAGTTAGCGGAAGAGCGTGGTAATATTAGTTCCGCTCAATGAAGAAACAAAAAATACTGTTTACAAGAAAATCCTCTAAAAAAGCAATTTCATTATTTTTTCATTGTAATGATCCTAAAATGTACTCCGTAGCGAAGCACGGGTATTCAGCTAGTAATATCATGTATATTCCAATGAAAATGGCATGTTTAAAAATTAGGTTATCTTAATTGAGTTCTTGGGTTTTATCCTATTAAAAATTAGCATGCTCGTGTGTTAGTATGTGTGTATCAAACATCTGGCTGTAAGCACATGAGCCATTAGGAATGCATTCATTCAAGAAATAAACGCACCATTCTTACCATTCATCAACACCTAACAACGACTTTTATGGTCCATACCAGCTTTTCTTTCTTCGCGGAGAGCGCTGCGAAGACACCAAGAGCCATGAAACCTCGAAGACGTCAATAAACTTGTCAAAAATGCTATCTTATTACGATTGCCATTATTCACAAGAAGCTATTTGTTCCGGACTGATTTATTCGCGAAAGATGGGGAAGAATTTAGGTTACAACCACACAGCAGCACAATCGCGCACTTTTGCCAGACCTGACCCTTGGTGGAAGAGTGAAAACACATGAATGCATATCGCCCTTTCCTCACTTCAGGCTTGAAGCCTTTTGATAAGAAAAAGAAAGCAACTTTTTTTCTTGATGAATGGTGACGTCCCACAGCACGTTGTGTGTGGCGGAAGAAATTTTGTTTTTCTAATGTCGCAACATAAGTCATCCTTTCACAGGTGATTTAATAAATAAGTGGCGAAGTTAGTTTGAGTGTCTCTGTAAAACAGAATAGTTCATTGCTGCAGGCAGTGAATGCGACCCGAAGTGAATTTTTCTGTGTGAAGATTTCTTTAATGGGATTTGTTTATTTTTTCTACTTTTTGCATTTTAAAAGCCAAAAAAACATATATATTACAATAAACTAAATTTGTGGTTTTTCAGCGGTAAGTATAAATTATTTACCATTACAATTGATGAAAAAGATGTATAAAGGTTCAGAAGATGCTTTATTTTAAAGTTGTATTTGTTCTTATTCATTGCAGAACTTAGGAACATAAAAAAATCCTTTTATCTTTTCAAAAGTATTTGCTGCTTATTTTTAAGTTTCACAGAAAAAATAAAAATTAAAATGGAAATTTATTAACGTTTTACATCTAGTAAAATAAATGTGACCATGCACAATACATAAAAGTTGTCGAAGATGATACTTGGATGATTCATTTATACGGTGGGATATCAGTGTAATTCGTATTAGATACATAAAAAAAATCATCAAAAACTCTAGAGTTTTGGGTGAGTAATCAGGTAACTCTTATTTGTCTTTCTACTGGGTTGTCCGGAAACTACTTTCGGGGTTTTTCATTAAAAAAACAGTTTTTCATGCAAAGAAATAACTTTAGTCAGTAAAGGTATTGACCATTTTGTTCAGTAACCATTTGCCATCTTCCAGGCAATTTTATGATTCCACTTTCGAAGAATATGGTTTTTAAGACTATATGGTGGCTGTGGTAACACATTCCAACCAAGCTCCAATATTTTCTTATGAGCACTAAAGATGTATGTGGTTTGGCACTGTCATGATCGGACACAATACCTTTATATTTCACCAATTCTAGACGTTTCTGTTGAAAAGCATCTCTCAGGTTTGTTAGTTGTTGACAGTACACATTGGAATTGATCGCTCCGTTCCTTGGGAAAAGTTGAAAATAATCAGTTCCATTATAATCCCACCAAACTGATAATATGACTTTCTTTTGATGAATATCAGCTTTTGATGTTATTTGAGCTGGAACACCAGGCTTGAGCCCTGATCTTTTGAGTTCAGTGTTACTATAAGCAATTCATTTTCCATAACCATTTATATATAGTTTCATAGATGAATCATTTTGGACGTGTTTCAAAAGGAAATCTCATATGCTGATATGTTGTGTTAAATGAATCGCTTTAAGTTTATGTGGGATCCAAACATCAAACTTTGTTTTTTCAAATAGTCATAAATGGTTGTTTTGGATGAATTAAGACTCACAGCAAGCTCACATACAGTTATGTGACGATCAGCTTCAGTCACTTCTAATTTGTCATCCTTAATCTCAGTTCAAACCGAAAGTAGTTTTCGGACAACCCAATATTATAAAAACACTTTGTGCAACAAAATTGTTCGAAGTATAATACCGTAAGATGGGGTTACTTTTGGACAGATTTTAAGCTTTTTTTCCTGTGCCAGCCGATCAGTTTTAAAAGCAGCCCAAAACGAACAATTGCAAAACATTGGTACATCCTTTTCTTACGTAGTAATGTATTGCGATAACCCGAATCTATAATTACCATTGAGAAATTATACTTAAAATGTGTCAAAAAGTTGCCCCAAATTAGGGGGTGAAATCTAAAACGTTTTGGGGCCTTATCTAGAATGTTTCTTATCTAGAACTTATCTAGAATGTTTAACCTCCCAATGTTGGGGACATAAGCATTTTAAATTAAAGCTTCTGATATACATATTTTTACATACAATATCAATAAGTTTTAAGTCAGTTATTATTTTAAAAACCCAAGAGAAAAAATCTTACATTTTTCTAGCAACAACTAGATTTAGATTTCAATCAATATTTACGATGAAAAGCTGCATTTTGGTCTTCTAGACTTATCTCAAATACTTTATAATTATTAAATGTTCAAATTTATTCATAGTCTTACAATTTTCAGGAATTGATCCCCATTACTTTGAAATCAATACACATGATGATCGATATTTTTTTCGACCGGCAGATAACTCAATTAGATTATTATATATCTAGTTTGATTTCCCAAATACATTTTCTAGAATCTTTCAGTGTGCTAATTGTAAATATTATTACTTATCAATAAATATTTATAAGAAGTAGCGACTTCTTATTTTTTTGACAGTTAAATGACTAAAAGCGTCACATATAGCTATAATTTTATTGTTTTCTTAAATAGGGATCATAATTTTTATCCATGTCTTGAGACGGGGCTGTTAAATTGCAATTAAATACTTGAAAGTCTCTTTAAAATTTGAATTTTCTTTTGCATCGTAGAATAATATATATATATATATATATATATATATATATATATATATATATATATATTAAATAAAAACATATATATATACATACGATACAATATATATATTGCATCGTAGAAAAATATATATATATATATATATACATATATATATATATATATATATATATATATATATATATATATATATATATATATATATATATATGTATGTATGTATAAACTTTGTGGATAGTTACATATTTAAGGCGAGTCATCACTTTTACACAAGTCGAAAAGTCGGAATTTTTGCTGTTGTTTCGAACTTCTATAACTTTTTTGTTATTGTTCATTGTACATGAAAATTTCAGTATTACTTTCCTAAAATTACAGATTATGTTTCCTGAATTAATTTTATTACAAGTAGATAAGAATTTTACTTATGAGGTAAGAAGTTAGTGATTTTTTTGAAAATTTATACTGATACACTTCCCTCAGACTTACAACAACACTAATAAAGTTTCAGTAAAAAGTTTTGCATTTTTGAAATGTAAAAACATTAGGTATAATTCTATATCTATTTAAATTTTAAAACACCAAAGAATATTTACTCCAGGACAATCAGATTTAAAAAAACTGAAAAAGCACATTCAAATGACAAGTCAAATGCTATAAATTCTTCGTAGAATAACTTTTGTAAGAAAAAATTAGGTGCATATATTTGGTAGCAGCATTATGCACTTACCCTGAAAATTTGAAAGCAATATCTGCTGTAGTTCCTTTTACACAAGCATGAAAATCGGCATTACGAGAAAAAGGCTTTTAAAGTTCCCACACTGGTAAGGTTCACATCGGAAATACTTCTTTCATGTTATAGTTTTGATTGATATAATTGGAATTTTTTAACACGGTTTGTTTTAAAGGATTCAGAAATGTTCAAATATTCTAAAATTTTCAAAATAAATTGATTTTTTAAGGATTTAAAAGTGATGACTTCCCTAAATGCAAAGTGCCTGCTTTGTTATTGATGTTTCGTAACAATTCTTAAAAATCAGCAGGAAAGGTATAAAACAATAAGTGTCAGTAAAAATTACTAAGAGTTATCATTTTTTACAAAGATTATACATTTGAAAATCTTTCGGGGTCATTCTTTTTTGCTCTAGAGTTTTTTTCCTCAAATTTTATTCTTCTTTGTTACAGATGACCCTAAGACCAAAGACAGTGCTAAATGGAAAAAAAACCTCGGAGAAGTGAGAACTTAGAGCTCTGTGGTCTGTTGCCCCACTTTAGGTTTGGTAGCAATTACCAAACCTAAATAAGATATAGTTTAAACGGTATAATTACTTTTTTTATTATTAAAAAAAGTTCCTGGCTCTTTATTACACACCCGAAGTAATTCTTTATGTTTTAAAACAAGAAACTGACATTTCGTTTCAGACGACCTTCATTTAAGAAACCACATCTAAAGCAGCACGCAACGGATATAAAGAAAGCAAATGTGGTCGTTTTAAGTACCTTCTGCTAATAACAATAGATGATTAATGGTAATTTCGGATTAAATTACAAGGCATCAAACCGGGTGATAAAGATACCTTTTCCTTAGAGCAGATAGCTAAAGTTTTCTCGTCCAAAAATTTATAAAATTGCATTCACATAAACAAAATTTTATTAGGTAGAGCTTAATTTTTTGCCTGCAGTACTAAGCAATTTCTTAAGGGGGGACCAGAACACAAAATTCTTCAAATTTTCGAAAAGAATTTATTGCATGAAAACATTTTGTGTTCTTTTCCGCTTAAATCCTGTTTCTATCTTATTTAGGACAGGAAATATTAATTTTTTTTGCAACATTCTAATAGCAGCCAATCTTTGTTTAAACCTGTAAATGCGTTTTTCTGCATGATTGGAGTTTCTCGTTTCTAAATTGCTTAAGTCAATAACCGTCAAAGATAAATGGTTCAAACTTGGAACATGTCTTTTTAAATTATTGTACTTTAATTTGATTCAGAAAATTTGAAAAAAAATTTCTTTTGAAAATATGATTTTTTAAAAATAAGCTACATCTTTTTTAAAAATTTTTACTTTAAATATTTTTAATTTTTTTAAATTAATATTTTAAAAAACGCTGAATCGAAATTAAAACTTATATATTTCTGCTTAATTAAATGAAAAAATTTTGAAATTCGATATATAATATTTCGAGTTATAACGATTTTAAATTACTGAACTTTAAAAAAAAATTTTAATTTTAAAATTTTTTAAAAACTTTGAGAAATTTTATGGTGTGATTTTGTTTACAAACTGTATGGTTAACCATCACAAAAATTCAAAATTTTATCTCAATAAATAAAAAAAAATTTAAATGTGTCCCGGACTCCCTTAAAAGAAGAGATCATAAAGGAAACGGAAATTGATAAACCTTTTTCAATGGCAAATTATCTACATTAAGGGTGGACATCGAAAAGTGTCTATCTACAGATATATCGGAAATATCAATGGAATACTTACTCTTTCCTTATCTTTCATCAATTTGTTACAAAATTTAAACTTTTGACGGTTTCTGAAGTAATTAATCATGAACTCTTTTTTTTTCCATGAGGACCCCTTTCCGTTTCACGTATTTGAAATGCTTTAATAGATCTTATAACCAGTTTTTCAGCTTTAATTATATAAAATTCTTGCTTGTAGTGCACTTGAAAGAAGAGAAATGACATCTGAAATATCAATCATTAATGCCAAACCATTCAAAAAAATATGTATTTTCTAGACCATTAGCCATTTCCGAGGGCTGTTTATTTGACGAAAAATATTATTGTAGCGCTGGATAAGGACGCCAAACAGGTGGTCTGAAACTACAGGTGGCCTGTCTTTGTACTAAAACTCTACAAATATTTATGATATCAATACCTTGTGCTCGGATATTTTGGAAATATCAGTTTGGTTCTCATTGGACTAATGATAAATAGTGTAGCTTATCAATAAAAATTTTAAACTGATTCACTTTCTTTACTTCATTTATAGAATCCTGTAAAACTAGCTGGAGATCATAGGCATAGCGTCGGGGGGGGGAGGGGCAGGTTCCCCCCCCCCAACTTAACTTGAGATAAATTAAAACGTTAATAGAATTTCAGTTAAAATCGGAAAATTGTAGAAAACTTTTAGGAAAGTTTTTTTCCGGTTTTTCAAACTGTGAAACTGAAGATTCCGATTATATCTTTAGCCTTAACATAGTTTTTAACAATGATATGATCCATAGCAAAAATTTGATGCTGTTTTTTTCTAATTTTATTTAAATTATATTTATTTTTCCCATTGTATAAGTTTTGAATACTACTCAAGCATCAATTCTATTGTTATTCAATTTTAAAAAAAAATCATAATATTTCATATTTTAAGGACCGTCCGGCATCAATGCGCTGAGTAGGGCCCTAACTGAATTCAATTTGTGCCCCCCCCCCCCCCCAAAAAAAAAAAGAAAAGTTAGAAGCACTCTAAGCCTATGCTGGAGAGGGCGGTTTAAACATTGCCATATTATTATTATTAGATACTGTTTCGTAATTCTCGAGATCACACCAAATTTTCTTTGAAGCACGACGCTGGTACCATAGGAGCTGATTCAGAAAAAAAATTCTAAGTAGATAATTTTAAATCCAACATTATTTATTTCTTTCCAACACTGATGAGCATACTGTGTTTTCCTCTTTTCTTTCCATTTCAAGTAGTGCAACAAAAAGTGTCGGTGATGTAACTGAATCCTAAAATTTAAAAGAAGAACCGTAATGAGTGGTTTGCAAGATGTTGTTCAAGCTTCGTCAATAATCAAGCATATTTTCTGATTGTTTTCAATTGAAGGCCTTATTTGAATATTGGTTCAACTCCATTTTTGTTCATTTCGAGACACAGAGCCTTATAGTCTAATGAGTGGTGAGAAATGACTACTGAAGTCTGATTTGTAATGTCCTCTGCTGGCAGCAGAAATAAGCTGGAGGTATACCAGTTTAAATATAAGATAGAAATGACTTGTATGAACATGAAAGTGTGGTTAACTCCATTTTTTTAAAGTGGAGTTGGACCACTATTCAAATAAGGCGTTCCATTATTCTATTAAATATTTCTTTTTAATAATATACAGGGTGATTTCTTTTTTTAAACTGGCACTACTCAGAGCCATCTGTAGCGCGATCTATCAGCCGGAATTCCACCAAATTGACAGAAGGACTAAGGACGACATGGGAAAGAGTTTCCGCGAAAAAAAAATAGTTCCAATAGTCACCGATAGGGGATGATATGGCGCTGTTGTGGCATGAAAGGCAAGTAAAATATCAAAATTCAAATTCATGACTACATAGTCGACAGCAGCCCCAGTATTTTGGGCTATAAAGATCGGAAAAGAGGCTGTTGCGCCTTCGCTTTACAGAAGAAAGGGTCATCAGTCGCTTTTTTCCACTTCCATGGCCACCTCGCTCCCCGGACCTAACACATGGGACCTTTTTCTGTGGGGTTATTTAAAGTCTAAAGTGTATCTTGGTGGAGTTTCGAACTTGGCGACCCTAAAGGACAATATTTCCGGACTTTGATGAACATTCCTGGTGACATGTTACGCTTGGCCGTTGAGAACGTAGTGTTCAGGATGCAATGTGTCGTCCACCAGGACTGTGGTCACATTGAAGGAGAGAGAAGTGAATTTGCTGCATAAAGTGGTGTTGCAGTGAAATTTCTTTGCTATTCATTTGTCTGCATACAACTTTTTCGGAAATCATCTCTTATCTTTAGAGCCCAAAATACTGTCGCTGCTGTCGCCTACATAATCGTGAATTTGTATTTTGATGTTTTACTTGCCCTTTATGCAGATTCTCGGGTGCGCCGACAATAACAGCGCCATATCTTCCCCTATCGGCGACTTTTGAAACTATTTTTCTTTTTCACGGAAACTCTTTCCCGTGTCGTCCTTAGTCCCTCTAACAATTTTGGTGGAATTCCGGCTGATAGATCAAGCTACAGATGGCTGCGAGTAGTGTCCGTTTTAAAAAAATCACCCTGTACTTCGCAATGATATCTTCTATTTTAACAGCACATTTTACGAAACTGTAATCCCATTTTTAAATTTGTTATTAAATTTCTCTTATTACCTAATTTGTAACTCAATCTCATCTTCGAAATCTGAAAATGGTTTACATCTTATTGCAGTCAATAAACGGTGCCATGCAGTAAATAAACTGTATTAAGCACCCTACAAGTAGTCGTTAAATATTTTTCATTCATCGTATCTATCACTTTTGCCACAGAATCCCGATGAAGATGTTTAAAATTCTCTACACTATTGTTGTTAGCTTTTGAAGAAAAATGTTCTTTCCTTTCCTCTCTTAGAGAAGTTTGCTGTAATTCTTCATTTTTCGCTGATGGCTCAATCTGAAAAGTCTTACCACTCGTTAGAAACGTGAACACTTTTTTCTCATATAAAGTCATATTGAGTACAATATTCGTGACCAAATTTTTTGTTTGAAATCACAAATCCGTCATACTTTTCTTTAAGTTTGTGTATTTTTGTACAGACCAACATTCAAGAATGTGCTTTTGAGTGTTACAACTCTTGATTTTCTTTACTGTAGGGGGGGGGGGAGTGACTGATTTATATCATCTGAAGTCGTGTCGGAACAACGGATTCCGATTTTGGATATTTTGGTGAAAAAAAATCTATCAAATGACGTTGCTTTTTCATCGCTTTAAATTTCAGGGTTACTGAAAAAAATGAATAGAAATAGCAGATTTTTTAAAAAAAACTGTGCATGGAGCCCTCAAACTTTCGAAGTAAAACTTCTTATAGTACACATAGTACACTGCGAAACTGCAGGATTTACATATTACTAAATTGCGGAGTTATCGTTTCTGTGTCAGTGGCGTGATCATTTCTTGCTTGGCGCAATGGCTTTGCATTGTTGGCAAGAATCTGCTCTCTGTTTGCAGACTAATGTTCGACGCCATATACTTTATATTTTTAGTCTCTCTGTGCTATTGAAATAACTGATTAACCAACGAAATAATATTAGCACTATGAGAATAATACAAAACGATGTTTTAAACGAAAGTCGTTTTATATGTTAAATGGTGCATATAATCCCAAATTTAGATCATTTTCCTTTATTATTACTTGAGATTTAGACATGTAATATAAGTAATGAATTCAACAGATCTTTAACATCTTGAACTAAGTAATACTAGTACAATTTAAAGGAAATGTAAATTAAAAGACTATTTCAGCCTCGTAAAAGTACAACCATGGGTTCACTTCAGCTTTGTCTATAATGGAAATTGAGATAAGAATACTATGGAATTTACCTCGAAAATTTCGACATAACGTCTGGGGCTAATAAGGGTGACAATTATTTAGCCATATGAAATAAAAAATCAAATTTTAAAAGACTACTGAGTTCAAATAATTTATTCAAATTTGAAAAGTAACTACAGATAATCGGATTTAGTTTATGACATGTTCGATACAATGGTACATGAGGAATATGTAATGGTTCATGTACAATGGTTCAAAAGTTATCAAGTTTTTTTTTCATATAGCTCAATAATTGTCACATACATTGTAAATACTCTTATTATGTGAGTAAAATACATTTCATAATCACAGCACAAGACGTGGGAACATGGGATCACCATAGATTCTGTTAATTACTGTTTAACCTTTAGCTTACGGGGCCATTTTACCGATTCCCTCTTTAGAACGGGTAATTTCATACAACTTTGTAATAACGGCCATTAAGGGGGTTATAAATATGTATATATATATATATATATATATATATATATATATATATATATATATATATATATATATATATATATATATATATATATATATATATATATATATATATATATATACTAGCTAAATACCCGTGCTTCGCTACGGGGTACATTTTAGGATAATTACAATGAAAAAGTAATGAAATTGCTTTTTAGAGGATTTTCTTAAAAACAATATATTTTGTTTCTTCATTGGACGGAACTAATATTACCAGGCTCGTCCGCGATCTTACGCGTGAGCAAGCTACGTAAAACTGACCGTGGGAGAAGCAATTTTCTCGTAAATGTACGCCAGCATATTTTAAAGTTTGGCCTTGGGACTTATTTATCGTCATGGCGAAGCATATTTTGAGAGGAAATTACAGTTTTATATATGGATTTGATTTAATATCCATAAAACATACTAATTTGAACTAAATTTTTAAAAATTTCCATCTCAATTAGTCTAGTGGTTAAATTTTATCTTTTACTGTATTTTAATATTTTCTTTGTCAATTAATTTCGTTGTTATGCACGTGACTCAAAATTAATTTAAAGTATCACAAAAAGAAAAGAAATCTCGTGATCAGCATTTAATAAATTAAATTCAAAACTTTCCAAACGATTACTGTTTTGGAAGCTAATGTTCTGCTAATTTCCAGTAAAAGCTAAAATCATTTGAAAACCACACACCAGTGTTCCACTCACACGCAACACTATAAATCTGAATTACAGTACTCTACATTTATATGGGCATTGAAAACTGTGGTTAGTAGAGGGCAATACGGGACAATCTCCGCATTGTCTATAGACACTTGGTATCTTTGGCTATTATTTGATCCGTAATATCTGCCTCATATGCCGTATGTTTCTAAACGCCATTCCCGAATGAAGAAATCGTGTAGAGGAGGCTTCTGCTGCTGGGCGGTTTTAATGAGTTTTATATCGTTAAAAGTTTTATAAGGTTAAAGTTAAAATATTCACAGGGTTTGATTACTAATTAGTGATTACCCATTACTAATAACTAATTACCCAGGTTCGTTTTAACCCCAGCATGTAAACACTGTAGAGAAGATTAGACACAACTTAAATGTTTTATAAATGATGAGGACCAATATTTACAAAATTAACAACGAATATTTATTACACAAATAAACAGTTAAATTACAGTATTAAAATGATTATCCAAATAATTACATGGATAATAAAAAATGTTCTAAAATGATTAATAATCTTTCAAATAACAAATTGGGTTCTCACCGGATAAAACAAGGTATGTATCATTTACGGAATTTTAATTTAAATTCAAATCTTAAAATAGTACTGTCAACAGGCAACAGAAATGTAGAGACTGACTTACCCCAAATCGGCGTTGCTACGGGAACATTAACATTGTTCCATCTTTTTCGCAGGGGGGGTCGAGAACCCTACCCCAGAGCGGGGCCCGAAGGCCCTTTCCTCACTGCGAAAGAATCTCGTCTGATCTCAACTCTCTCTCTAACTCCTGAAAACTTTTCCTCTCTCTATATCTGTATCATTTCTACCCCTTAATATTTATCTCAACTTTTTGCATACATGTTTTCACCTTCCAATCACAGTATTTTCTTCTCCATGTAAACTCCACCTACGTCTTAAAACCCTTTTCTAGTGGCCCTAATATTTCTCTTTTATTAAAATCACACTTCTCATTGGACCTATACTAAACATTTTCATATTCTTTCACATTTTTCCCCTGTTCCTTTCTACATTTTTCTTATATTCTATTTTCTAACACCTGGTCAGTTTTATAACATCTTTTCCTGACCATGATCCGACAATACTGCTACTGTTGCGTAAATTTCAATATAATCCATTCAATTCCTAAACCTTATTCTAAGGGGCTTTTTCGACTGACCCTCGTCCAACGCAACTCTTTTATCATGGGGGTCTTTTAACTAGCCGCGATTCTAGCTTACTACTGGGCCTTCTTATGGGGGTAATTCATCGGTTACTAAGTCAAAGGACACCGCGCTATTCTGCAACGTTTTCCCGTCTTTACCATAAATATATTTTTATTGCGTACGTTTCCCTTTTCTAACAATCTTTTAAACTTATGTAAAAGGCCTTTTCTTATGCTGACTTTTTCTTATCTCTTATTCCCCTTCACAACGCTTCATAATGGATAAAAGAATCTTGAAAGGGCTTGCAGCTTTTAACAAGATCTCCGAAAGCCTTTTGCTGGCTTAAAGAGCCAGCACTGCAACATGTGGACGGAGACAGTTGTTTTGTGACAACTGACTGAAGTGGTGTCATCTTTGGCTATTATTTGATCTGTAATATCTCCCTCATATGCCGTATGTTTCTAAACGCCATTCCCATATGAACCACAGCCTAATTCCTTTAAAATTGAACAAAATTAATAACTCCAGTTAACCATGTAATCCACTACTGCTACAGGGGCATCAAAATGTGAGAAAACAGAGTTTAAATCAGCCAAAACTGCAATTATGGTGTACATATGTATGACACCTAACTTCTCCAAAAATCTTTGCCTTTGTGATGAGAGACTCATAAGTGATTTTTGTTTTTGATGAAACACTCTTGCTAACAAATCATGACGATCCTGTGGTTTTTTGTCCAACTATTCTTTGCTGTTGTTGTCTGATTTCTTCCAGTCTCGCTTCTCTTTCCGGGGTAAATATTCGGAAAATCATTCGGAAAAAGCTGAAAAGTAAAAAATACCAAATCAGTTTAAAAACTAAATACAGTATAAATAACGTAGAAAAAATAACAGTATAAATAACACAGTATGAATAAAAAGTACAGGCTGAGGCCAGATATGCTCAGACCAATAATACAAAAAAGAATTTTAAATCGTAGTAAGCAATGAAAAACATTTTACACACTTCAATAATAGCAAAATAAAACATGATGGTAAAATAGAAAGGAAAGTTAAAACAGAAGTAAGAAGTTTAATTCTAAAAATATAAATGAGGTTTAAATCAGCTATCGATTCTAATTTATGAATCCTTTATCAGGACATGAAAAAATTACTGCATGTAAAAAAAATTAACCTTACCTCCATTAATTTCAACACTTCTTGACCTGTGGCTTGTCCAATCATGTGAAATATAATTCTTGACAATAAATCTTGTTAACCTAAACTGTTATTTGTGTTTTTTTGAATTTCACAAACATTTTCACAAATTTTTTTTTGTATTTGCTTTTATTAATAAGATATATATATATATAATATATATATATATATATATATATATATATATATATATATATATATATATATATATATATACACATATATATATGTATATATATATATATATATATATACATATATATATATATATATACATATATATGTATATATATATATATATATATATATATACATATATATATGTATATATATATACATATATATATATATATATATATATATATATATATATATATATATATATATATATATATATATATATATATATATTCATTCTTGGGCCCGTATTCTTGGGATACATGCTATCCCACCCCGTAAGCAAAAGGTTAAAAAAAAAAAAGAGTTTGAATGAACGTCCCCCTCCCTCCACTCTCGACTTCTTGCATCGGAAAACGTTCACTTTCTCGCCTCGCCCGAACATACTTTCTCTACCGCGGCTAAAGAAGTTTCTCCTAAAGAAAAAAAATAATTATTACTTACCTGTAAAATTTCCAGATAAAAATGAAAAAAAGGCGTAATACTCTTCTGTAGCTCAGAACACAATTGTTGTTTTTTAAATTTTTATGCAAATCTCACTGAACAAGGAAATTCCGTATACAACACAAACAACGTGATCTATTGCCGCAAAAGTCTATTGCAAAGTAATCATCCAGAAGAACAGATGGGTGCCAAGGCCGAACATGAAAGTGTAAAACAATAAATATGTTACAGTTACAGCGGGCCAAAGCCCAGTGATAACGTCAACCGCAACCTCAGCATCTACTACAGATGAAAACAACAAACTTACAGTAAAAAAAAAAAGTTCTATGAAATAACCAAGTAAAATACGATTACAAGTATCCCATTAAAAAGGGTTCGTCAAAACTACAAAACTTTTAGGCAACAATTCTACCAAACCGGTGCAAACCGGATGAATTTCACCACTTATGTGTATATATATATATATATATATATATATATATACAGGTAACCCTCCTACAGCACGGCATCTTACAACACGGTTTCGCTCTAACACGATAAAAAATTGCGGAACCTTTGCACAACACTGTACTTCTACAGCACTAGATAACATGATTTTTTCTTAACACATTTAAAAACTAAATTACCTAATAATAATGAAGGGAAGGAATTTGAACTATAGTGGCTTTACATGAAAATGTATAAAAAAATTACAATTTATTCATTTTTAACTCTATTCCGATGTCATAGCGGAAAGCTTCATGCACAGTTTACAATTAAGCAATTTTCAACTAAGCACTGCAACGACATCGTATCCTTGTCGGTGAAAGAACTAAAAACACCAACATTAAATGCATGTTGGAAGAAGATATGGCCATCTTCAGTTGAAATTGAAAACGTGCTTTAATCGTGTGAAAATGAAATTGGTGGCATATTAGAACTTGCTAAATCAATTGGAGGTGAAACTTGCTAAATAAATCGGACGTTCAAGATTTATTAGTAGAAGTTGACGAAGCGGATTTGATAGAAATGGCATTTCGAAGCTGTAAAACAAATCGATTCTGAGGACAATAGCACTGATGAAGATTGTGAAGTTAATAATTTAACACTAAAGAAATTGCAAGAAGGCAAAATTACCTTAAAATAATAATTACCTTAAAATAACTGAATTACCTTAAAATAATGATGGGAAGGAATAATGAACTATAGTGGCTTTACATGAAAATGTATAAAAAAATTATAATTTATTCATTTATAACTCTTTAAAATTACAAGAAGGCCTAAGCTTAGCTGAAAATCTTGAATCATTTTTCTTGAATGCAGACCCTTCCGCTGAAAGTAGCCGAAAATTCAAATGGGAACTGTAAAATTGTGTATCTCCATACCGTGAAATCTACAATGACCTTGTAAGAACCAGCAAACAAACCAAAATTACAGATTCTTCAAAGAGGATAGACGGTGCAAAAAATCTGATTGAAGAAAAAGGTTCTGAAAATGAAGGTGATACCCTTCAACCGAAAAAACGTTCTCGTTTGATTGTACTGAGCAGTGATGAGGAAGAAATTATATTAAATTCAGGTCGCTTTAAATGAAAATAATTTTTTTTTTGTTTCTTTTCATTTTGTATTATACGTACATTTATATTTTTAATAAAAATTAAGTTGCTTGTATGGAATTTAAAAAAAAAGTTTGTTTATAATAAGTTTTCGGAACATAACCCTTTTTGTACTGCCTCTGGGTCTCATACAACACGGTTTCACACAACACGGCATTTTCTAGGAACCTACGAGTATCTACCGTGTTATAGGAGGGTTACTTGTACGTACCAACAAACACACGCGCGCGCGCACACACACACACGTACATACACACATGTATATATACATATTGGTTTTAGTGCTCAGTAGCGATATGTGATAGTAGATAAATTATGCATGAACAACTTAATGTCAGTAAAACACAAACTACTCTGGGAAGTACATAAAAAACTAGAGAGAGATCGGTAAAAAATAGGTTACAAACAATAAGTTTGATGCGATGGCTTTGGTTTAAACGTTTTTCAGCCTTTTGGCAACGACAAAAATTTGGGTAGTTATTCACCATAAAAAGACTTATTCGGGATCCTGTTATCCTTCAGGTCTCTATCAATGAGAAAATTGCCACTGCTCTGCCTTATTCACGAGCTACGTGACATGGAGAAGTTTGTTGCGCACGCCTCATATCCATTAATATGAACCGGTGGTTATTTATACTTTTATATCGTTTACAGAATATTATTTATTATATCTCATATTAACACTCTGCTATGCTATTCATTAATATAAAGCCTTGATATTACATATAAATATTATTCCTCATTACAATGAATTATAATATTATGAATGATTTTATTATTTTTATTATTAACCATATATTTTTCTTTTAAACTATACATATTTTTATTTATATTATCATTAATTTTTGATATTTCCCATATTTACATATTGCTTGCCTCATTTTTTCGAATAATTAATTATACTGCATGTTACAGCATTTCATTTATTATACCTCTCATTCCATAACATACACCTGGCTGTGCTAACTTTGGTTTTAGTTTTAGTTTTTTTCTTTGCTCTACGACGGTACAAAGTTAAATAATTTCATGAAGCAAAAGAAACTACCAAAAAGACCTCGATCTACAGTTTAACTGGATGTACAGAATAAAGCCTGTTCCGAGCAGACAAACCCAAGTCGACAACTGGACATGAACCCAGATACTTATGTAATGAAGACCATCACCCTAGTTCGGTCATCGACCGGCCTTGTACTCTTTAAAGCATGGTATCTTAACCTGTGATCAATGGACCACTTTCAGTGACGTGAATAAATTTCAGGGGTCTATGACGTAGAAAATAATTCTAGTCCAGGAACTCGCCTATGCGGCAAAACACAAATTTCAAGACTTTTTAATTGAAACTAAAATTGATGTATGCTTTAAATTTGAAAAAAAATACACTCAGTAGGCTTTGAATTTCAATTCTATCAGATGTGTAACTGTGCACAGTTATTAGGTAAATAATATGTCATTAAAGTATAATGACATTATTTAATCACAAATTTCCTTTTGAAATACTGAAATGATATATTTTTTAATCCCTTTTATTTTATTTTATGTATGCAATTCCCATCTAGAATACGAAAAAGGGGCGCGGTATCCCAGTTCGCAAGAGCAGCGGGCCAGTGATTTGAACGTCCCTGGTTCAATGCTCGTCACTGCAAATCTACCTCCGTGTTCACTAATGGTGGCCGGGGCACGTAAAATAAGGCGTGGCTACAATGTCCTCCAAGTTCTCAAATTTACCTTTGGAGGTGCGGGGTCAAGTGTTCCGATTTCGTCACTTGGTTCAAAATTACGGGACCGCCATTTAGCCAAGTCGGACTTCGACCCTTGTGGTGCTAATTTAAAACAGGAGCCGCACCTTCATAGCCCATAGCCTTCGGGACTTGATCTGATATACTGTCGGTCTAGGGGCATAAGCCACAGCAACAACAGAATACGGAAAAAAAAGAATGTAATTAGATTTTTAAAAATTTATGTTGCAATATTACATTTCCAAATGTGTTTAAAACGATTCGTTATATGAGTATTTATTATCATAATGATAGGTCCATAGCTTTTACCAGATTTTCAAAGCGATCCACGACACTAAAAAGTTTAAGAACCAATGATTTATGGCTTACTGGATTTTTTTAAATCTTATACGGGCTGAATTTAGATCCCAGTACATTTTAATATTATTTGTCATATATTTCAAATTTTAAATTATTTTAGTTAAGACATATCACATGAGAAAATAGCAACAATTTTTTTTAATGTTCCCATTTTGGAACATTGACCACATGTGATTATACATCGGGAAAAAATTGGAAATGTGTTGTTATGACTAAACATTGGAAAATTTGTTTTCTTTTCACAATAAACATTCTTTCAAAAATAAAGATACCTATTGATGATAATATACGATAATGAAAAAAAAATATTATAAAATCTTGTATTAAGCAAAATTTAAAATACTACATGCGGATTCATGTCTGTATCCCATGGTATGCAGGAAAACAATGCAAATGCATCCGTCTCACACTCATTACATGCCATTCTTGCATTTAGTCCACATTTTGCACATCTTCCCTGAGTAGTTGTCAAGTACTGACAGTCAGTCTTTCTCAATGTTAAGCCTCTGTGAAATTTTGGTCCTGGTTGAATCCAATCTTTTCTTGGCTTAACTCGTAATAGGATCATTGCAACTTCTCGGCGAAACTCTAGATGAGTAAGTTGGCTCGTTTCAAGACGAGTTGCCTCGTGTAAAAGTCATCCAGTAACTACAGCCATACTGAGAGCATTTGCGAATAAATTCCACCACCATTTTTTACTGCGAAGTTGAGGTCTGTAACTGATCAGCATTCTGATGAGAGGTCTACACCTCCGATTACAAAATGAACCAGACGGGGATGTTGTACATAAACTTTCTTTTCTCTTTCTTTTCCGTTGAATATCGTTTAACTGATTTGTTGGCTTGTAACTGCTGTAATTTGAGGCAACAGCAACTGCAATATTGTCATTCCACCAACACATGTGAACTAATCCGCCGCTTCTGTAATCAAATTTTACCTCTTTCAGTTTACCGCAGCTCTTTATAAGAGGACAATTTTTTGTACGATTATCTTGAAGAGTCCCAGTTGCTTTGATGCGTTGTTCTGCCAAAGTTTTCATCAAATCGTATGACGTAAAAAAGTTGTCAAAAAAAACTTCAACTTGAAGTGGGATTCTGACAACTGTCAGAAGATTATTTACACTCAGCGATGAAGCAATTTCTCTGGAATTCCCACCTTTGCTACACACCACGTTGGCCGCCAGTCTCTTTGCCGGGAGCACCTTCCAAGAAACATAGATCCCCCAGTGATAGCCGTTCTCCCTTTTGTCCTACATGGCCTCTGTTGTTCACCAACTCTCTACACCTTAGTATCTGGCACAGCCTCCGGTTAAAGGTGTCTGATACTACACTAAAAAAAAATAAATAAAAAACACTGACAACATTGAATGATCAAATCCCACTGCTGAGCCTTAAACCTCTTAGACAAAACCGTAAAGGAAGTCCCTTTCACAACCCAGGAATTTCCTTTTTCTCGGGATCTAGAGAAGCAAGAGATTTTTCCCTCCAGCATACAGCAAAAACCCGCCATTTGAGAACATGCTTAAGATTTTTCATCTTGTGCAAATGTGACAAATGATTTTTTTGTGAAACAGAACTGCTTTTAGTTTCTGACAAATTACTCTAATTGTAAAAAAAATCAGCTGGGCAAATCTCAAATATAAGTAATATGAAAATAAGAGAAAAGAATGAGATTATTATTTATTTATTTTTTAGAAATTGGTGTTATTTAACATCTTTTATCTCTTAGCTATCTGCTTAAATATAAATATATTTTTTGTTACAAAATTCAAACCAGATTTTAATTTTATAGGGAAAATGAGAATATCGTTATTAACCTAAAAAAATATGCTTTACGCTGCATATAAAATCATGTTCCCGATTGGGAACATTGGCTGTTAAAATATTAACTTCCGTTTTTGTCAGCTCCTCTAAAGAGCATTCGTGATATTATGAAGCATAATCATCAACTGAATATATTATCCGAAGGAAAAAATTCTTTCAACCATTGTGGATTTTTAAAGCAATAGCTAAACTTATTTTACTGTCTTCAATGTAAAGGAAAATCCGCTGTAGATTTATTTTAAAGTAAGTAAAAAGCTTGATTCAGATTTCAAAAACCAAAACTGCCCTGCAGCAGAAAAAATATAAAGGTTGAATTGATAATTTGTGAAATAGATGAGAAAAAAAAATTTATAGAAAAAAGTAAAGGAAAAGAGTGACGGAAAATCGAGATGCAAGGATAGGGGCAGGAAAATAACTGATAAAACGCAATAAATAAATAAATAAATGGTGATAAAATTTTTTATTTATACATCTTTATTTCCTAGTTCTGGTGCTTTTATTTTCTACTTAATTTCTATACATTTATATTCTATATATAAGTATATATTTATATTCATTATGCGTATCCGCTGCCCACATTGTATAGTGGTTATCTTCCTAAGCAACCGCCGTGTAAACTGGTTCAAACCCTTGTCAAGGCGTGGATGTTATTTTGCTCTCACTCCATTAGGAGCAGTTTTGGCTCAGCAACCGTGTATTCCTGGAACTGTTGAGAAAATTGACTGGATCGGACTCCATCGGAACAACTACTTTATTATTGTTAGTAACAAAATTAACGATACATTGGTAAATTTTAACAAGTACTTTAAAACCAATAGTAAAAATAATACTCGTGATCTAATTTCATCGCCGCTCCACGTCGACCTGGGCTGTTCCGGACTGAGCTGCTTCGAAAATCACTAGGCTGCTTCGACCTGCCGTGTGTGTGGAGCTTTTGTCTTTACCCTCATGGCGTTGCCAACTGATGAAAAGAAAATCTTGAAAATCGGTACTGGGATTTTATGCAAATTTGCGCAGTCGAAGCGAATAGTAAAAATAAATCTTCAAAGTGTCGGTACGAGCCCCACACTCCCATAACAAAGCAACCACTAAACACTTGCGTTGTGTATGGGCTAATGTTCTCAGGTTATGTGCCTGCAGCATTCGACCAAAAGATATTTAGTATTCAATTTCAATGAAACAGTCATACACAGGGTCGAAACGTCAAAAATGTCCAAGATGTCAAGTATATGACTCGAAAATAACAGCATTTACTTTCAATGAAGCCCCCATTTAAAACTGAAAACGAGCTTTTGCCATTCAAGTACCTGAAACTTGATGCCTCTGTCAAAAGTAATTTTTCAAAATGAAAAAAAAGAACTAATCTTTCTTTAGTTCACGGATGGTCTTGAAAAAGCATAATCGTTAAAAGAGTGCTTGCAAATAAAAAAAAATCGAATTTAACCAGTGCAAATAAGATGAAAAGGAGAGATAAAATAAAAATGGCAGGGGGAAAAGCGATTACGCACGGAAAAGACATTTGTATGGATAAGCAACAAGTTATACAATCTGATTAAACGTAACAAGTAATCAGCGTTCGATTGTATCTGCTCGTAAATTTTCTGTTAGACAGGGGAGAAAAAAATTATAATCACTCGGGCTGTTCTCACAGGGTTTTATAGCCCTTGTTAGTTTTATTTTATTCATACTATATTTCATTCAGCTGTATTTAAAAAGTCAGAATTTCTTCACTCTGTATTTCTGTGTTTGCTGTGCAAAGGGTGTTAAGTAAAAAATGGACTAAAATGAGTTATCAAACCAGGCATGTTTGAAAAATCAAGGGCTACTGCAGGGCACGGAAAGCTAAGTCCAATTCCACTCGTAAATATTTTAATTCATCAGGGAAAATTTGGGATATGGGAAACAAAACATAGACATGTTAATGTTAAAGGAGTTATGTATCAAGGACTTCACTCTTTACTGAACACATTTCACTCTTTACTGAACTCTTTACTCATTCTTTACTCAACAGATTTCCCTCTTTACTGAGCAAAAATAAAATTAGAAAAATTTACTTTTAAAAAAATTAAAAATTAAACTTAAAAAAGCAGACTTTAAAAAAGTCTTTTTTTTCTTCCATCCCGTTTTCCTCAAAACTACGATTTTGGACTTGACACTCTTTACATAGCAAACAGATTTCAATTTGACGAGAAACAGGCTTGAGAAAAGCCTTTCCTCGAACGATGAACAACAAGCAGATTATATTAGATAATTGATAATAATTTTTCTTAAAAAATAACCATTAGCAAACAGAAATGAGCCACTTCTTGTCAGATATCAGCAACAGATAGTAAAAGTCCATAGTGATCTTAGCTAAATGCCGAGAGTGATTGCATCGCACTAATGTCAATCATTGCAGTGTGACATCTAATGTGGTGAAGTCATCTGTACCCTATATTTTCGCATTTTGTTGGTTTAACTGGGCCCTAGATAGTACCCCAGCAAAGTGGTAATCAATTCTTAAAGTAGCGAAGGATTTCGGAGGAGGGGGACTGTAATGTTTTATTCACATTACGTCAGTCAGAATCAGTGTTACTTGCATCGAAATATTTTAAACCAACAGCAGACCTTGATAGTTTCGTGGTTAATCGTTGGGAAGTTTGTGATTGATTAAAAAATTTCCGATGTTATCAACGCTGATGATGACGGGCGCAGCGGGAGCAAGGCTTGAGTCATCGTACTGGGTTAGTAGCGATTTTTAACGAACGTTAGCTGTTTAAATGCAGTGACATGATCTCCACAGCAGCATTTTTTGATTTTACTGTTAATTATGGCCCTGGGTACGGTACATATTTTTTTTTCGGGCTCAGTATAATCCCAGATCAAAACCATATGTCACCGCAACGGGCTAATTCCTAACATTCCGGAGTGGCAGCAGTTTTACGTGGGATGAAGTCATCTGCATTCCACCATTTTCCCATTTATTGGTTGCTTTTGCCCCTGGAGCTATACATGGTACTCCAGACAAAGCACTAACCATTTTTCTATGATCTTAATGATCTCCTCTCAAAATCGAAGTGGCCCCGACGTTGTAGTACAAATACTCGAGAACCCCCAGCCAGAGGTAGCCCAAATATTCGCGAAGCGGTGGTCGTTTTCAACGGCGGTTGAAATACAGTGACATCATCTGTGACGCATCATTTTGCCTTGGAACGTTTAAATCAGGCCTGGAAATCAATTGGGGGGATCCAGTTATAACGGTACCCATTTAATTTAAGATCCAGAATGATCTAAGCTCGAAACCAGAAGTGGCCGCACCCGACCGCGGGGATGCGGAGTTTTAAATGCAGTAATATCATCTTCGTTTGAGCATTTTGCGTTTCAACGGTTAAATCAGGCCAGGGAGTACTAGGGATTGTTCCAGTAAAAGTGGTATACAGTTCTTTAAAATCTAGAATGATCTCAGTTCGAAACTGGCAATGGCCACGTGGCGTTTTTTGCCGATATTCGTGGGGCGGTTTAACTTCGGCGACATGTGCATCCCAGTATTCTTCGATATAATGGTTAATTCATAACCTAGAGTCCTTTGGGACTACCAGTTAAAACTGCATCTATTTTTTTATGCCCAGAACGTTCTCATGTTGAAACCAGATATCGTCTGTTCGCGCTGGTGCCGAACAGTTCGTCACATACACTCTGTCCCCAAAAAATATATGAACGCAGAAAGAAACGAGCTACTATCACGTAACTTAACATGTATGTACTGTATGAGGAGAAAAGCAAATGATTACAAATTCAGAAGAACAGACCGTTTTATAAAGAAGATATGGCATGAAAAATGTTACAAATCAGTAAGTAGTAAATCCTCATCTGGCAGCTATACACGCCGAAACACGGCGTGGCATCGAATCATTGAGGTCACCTATGACCTCCTGCGGAAGATCATGCCATAATCTTTGCAAATGGGCAGTTAATTCACCAGTATTCTAGGACGGCTGCAGTTGCCTTCCAAGCACGTCCCAGACGTGCTCTATTGGCGAGAGGTCTGGTGACTTGGCAGGCCATGGAGTACGTCATATCCTTGAAGACATTGTTGGGAGAGTCGTTCAGTATGTGGACGATCGTTGTCTTGCTGATAAATGGCACCTGGGCGACTTGATAGCATAGGCAATGCAACTGGCGTTAAAATCTCGTCCACATAAGTGCGTGCCATTTAAGTGCGTTGAAGGACGACTAGAGGTGATCATGTGTCCCAACAAATCACTCCCTACACTGTCACACCTTGTGTAATCGCCGTATGCCTCTCGACAACAAATGCCGGATCTGACCGGTGGCCTGGCCGTCTACACACGCTTATGCGCTGGTCATCAGCATTGAGACTGAATCGGGATTCATCGCTGAAGATCACACGCCTACAGTCGGTCACACTCCAGCTTGCCCGAGGTAAGTAAAAATCCCATCGACACTGCCTATGATGTGGAGTCAGTGGTAGGCGTCATAATGGACGTCGGCTCCTTATACCTGCGTCGGCCAGTCGTGTCTGAATGGTTTCCGTTGATACCACCGGATGTCTGGAAGGTGGTAAATGGCGTCGAACCGATTCTAGCGACGTTGTTGGTGCGACGACGTTGGCCGCTCTTATGATTGCGTGATGCTCCCGTGCATTTGTGTTCCTGGGACGTCTTGACCCTCCGCGACGATAGACTATCCCTTCCGTGATCCATTGTTGCCAACACCGAGCAACTACCATATCGCTCCGACCGAGGTGGCGGCCGATACGCCTGTTCGACCTACCTGATTCTCTGAGGCCTACTATACGTCCCCTGTCAAAGTCCGACAATTGTTCGTACTGCCGCCGGTTACGTCTCAGAGGCATCTCTTGTCACAATACCGTCCATCCAAATCGACAGATTTGTTTGACTAACCCTATGGCACGAGCAATCATGCTTTTAAACTCTCCCAGCTGCACATCTCATATGCGCATAGAGTGCTTACTCTTGACTCATTGGCGTCGAAATTTTAATCATTTGCATATCTCTTTCCAGATTATATTCCTGCCAAGTTTCGTGATAGTAGCTCGATTTGTTCCGGGTGCATATATTTTTTTGTGACAGAGTGTATTTGGCTTTGCATTGGAGTAAATATGAAACAAAGGAGAATTTTCTAAAGTTTCACTTGCGACCGTTGGTAGTTAAACCTGGGTCGCTTTCAGCATATACTCGTTGAATATGGCATGACGAGGAACCCATACTTAAATCTGAGGTTTTGAGGTTCATTGTGATTGCCCAGTTTTGCTTTAGTTACCCTTCGCATGAAGGTGTTTCAGGCAACTTTGGCTTGTGTTCTAGAACATTTGGATTGAATAATGGTCTCAGATCCCCCTGCCTCAAAACGCACAGAAAATCTTCTTCCTCAATTCCCAGCTTTTTGCCACGTGATCTCAACGTGAAAGCATAATGTCTCCTGTAAAACGTGCCTCAATGGCCGAAAGATGTAAACTGTCATCAAATTAATCACTTTTTTAGATAAAATGAGTGCAGCGCGTTTGGAAACTAATTACTGAGCACAGGTTTGCAAATAATTTTGATAAAAAATACCGGAAGTATCGCATTAAATAAATGGCAGCCTTATCTTCAGTAATAGATTTCGCTTGTACATCCTCAAAGGAGATGTCGTGGACCGAATATGTAAGTTGAAATTATGGGAACTGCGGTTGAAAAATGGAAGTGTCCGACATCCCTCCTGTTTCAAAGCGGATTAAGACGGGAAGATAAGAATAAAATATTAATATCGATAATACGACATAAAGCGTGAAACAATGGTGATACTTTTTTTTTCCTGGGGCGAGTTGGAGATTTGTTTTTAAAAGTCACCAAGATGTGTCGTGCAAATTTTTTTATCCACACAGTTTTTAATCTATCTCAAATCATCAAATATAAAATCAGCTTGGTATTTGGTTTTAGGGGTCAAACGTAACCCTTACCCATTAAAAATCAAAACAATATTCAATTTCCAATGTATCAGAGACTGTGAAAGGTATAATTAGAAAGTTATGCCTGTTAATACAGAAGGTCGTTCGCACTTTATGGAAACGATTTTGTAATTTGTTTTTGGCGTTTGCATTTCAAAATAAAAATTTGGCAACTTCAGAATAATCGTCTGCTATTGTTTTACTTTGATTGGAATGTAAAATAAAAGCTTTATTTTGAAAATGGATCCTAAAATTGACAGATGGCTCGAAGGTTACGTAACTGCACTTTCCAGGGAGAAATATTCGTATCAACAAATTATAAAGTGGTGTAAAAATTGCGGTTATGGCATTTCAAAAATAGGTATTTATAATATATATTAAATTTGAAAGGGATAAACGACTAACTGAAAGTAAAAATGAAAACATGACCACTAAACCTCATCCTAAGACTGTTCGAACGCAGGTAAATATCAAGAAAGTGAAGTCTCTGATCCTAAAAGAAAATACGCCGACTCAAAGATCCATTGCATAGAAACTAGGAATGTCTTCTGGCACTGTAAGTAAAATCATTCATAAAGATTTGAAGTTACAAAAGATGTTTAAACCTAAAGTTCATCTGCTTTTGCCAAAGCATATTGCTGAAAGGAAAAAAATTGTAGAAAATTATATGAAAAACACCTAGCTGCTGAAAAATGTAAATTTGTGATAACACTTGATGGGGTATGGGTGTATTTATGTGACTGTAATAAAAAAAGATCAATTTTTTATTGCTCAACTGACTGGAGTGACCGTACGAAATGGCTATGTTGCAGGCAGTGTACAGAAAAGTTCTCAAAGGAGTTCATGATAGTAGCAGGATTTTGTTAAAACGGCAAATTAAAAATAAAAAAAAGTCTCAAGTAGAGTCAAAATTAATTCACTCTACTATCAGCAGAATATTTTATAACCAATTTTTGAAGAAGAAATGCCAGCCTTATATGGAAAGGACATTGATAAAGTTGAGCTTCAAATGGACAAAGCCTCTAGTCCCACGTCTAAATCAACTGCCGCTTATTTTGCAAAGAAAGAATCAGAAACAGGAATAAAATCTATCTCATTTAATGAAATACCTGTAAAATTACCTGATTCTTCTCCAATGGACTTTTGCGATTTCGGGTTTTTAATACGAGCCTTAGAAAAACGGTATCTAAGAACACTGAACGGACTTTGGAAAACGGTCTAAGAAGAATGAGGTAAAACTGACATAACAATACTAAGCAAAAATTTACTTTCATGGAAAATTCCAGCTACAGCTATTGTTAAGAACCATGGCTATCAGACAGAAGCAAATCACCGCATAAAATACGGTATTTTACATAAAACGTATCTATGAAAATCGTTTCCATAAAGTGATAACGACCTTCTGGAAATGTTTTAAATATACTATGTGACATTAAAAAAATTTATTTTTAATTATAAAACTATAAAGTTATAAATTCACTATGTTAATACCATATTATTGATGAAATTATACAACCCAAAATTTATGTATAGATTGATAAATAGTTTTAATACAAGTACTTTTATTTTTATGAGCCTCAATAACGAGTAAAGCAAACGATATTTACTTATGCTTGAACTTTTTAGTTTAAATTTTGACAAAGATGGGTTTTCAATAGAAACAGTTAAATACCTCATTTGGTTATAAAAGACGAGTTTATTGCACTTTGTCTAAGAACATGTTCTACGGGAAAAACATTCAAAGCCTGAGTATGTATGCCGTTTATTCAATACAACGAAAACGACGCTCAATAACGCCATATTTGAAAGTATATTATACTCCTGATATGAGAAGAAACAGAATAAAACATGGTTTGCAAAATCAGCCCATGGATTACTGGACATTTAAGGATTTTAAATTACATTGCCTAGTACATTCATTATTAAATACAGAAAGAAAATGATAATTTTGTTTCAAATTTCATTACTGTCTTCTGTCTCTGTCGTTCGTAGAAGACGTTTTCCTTAACAGTAAAATCATTTGAGTTCTAAAACAGTGGGCACTAAATCAGTAATGTTGCTTTATGTGTAAATAAGACATTAAAACGGGGAAAAAATGTTCGAATATTTTAATCGGGGAGGATCAACCAGAAAAGTTGTTATTAAAAGCGTTTTTGGTTAAGCAAAAAGTTGTTATTTCCCAAAATAATGACAAATTTTTGACTCCGATTTATGAATTATAAACAACTCAAACAGATACAAATATTTCATTAGATCATCACAAAATAAATCCTCCATATCCATGCAGTATTGAAATTAACTAAAATTCTCCATAACTGATGAATAGAGAGTGGCTCGAGGGTTGCAAGCGGACTACTATACGCTAAAAATCCCTTTGAACTCACAACGTATTCTGTCCCCTTCGTTAGCATAGCAAATTCATTTTCATTTTCTGCACCTTTATGAGAAATTTCCTTTATATCCCTCATGTTTAAATATTGATTTTGAAACTTCTTTTGGATTTTCAATCGTAATAGAATCAAATGAAATTGAAAGACTCCATAATCTACTACCTGAAATCACACAGTCTATAAAACTGTGGTAAGAGAAACTGGTTGAAATTATCCAAACGTAAGATCCTTGATTTTCATGGTTAAGAGGTTTTCTGACAATTCCAAAATCATTAAATCTTGTGATATATACTCTGTGGTATGCGGTAACCAAAGAATGAATTACAAACTCTCTATATAAGGCACATACTACCAGGTGTGCCGAGAAAAACACATGACATGAGATCACACATATGTATCACAGCTCAACTTCCAAGCACTCGAGATTGTCTTATACAACAGTTTAGCAACGAAGGAATACAAAAAAAGCCTTACATTGGCATCATCTCAAACAGAGTACAGCATCGCCCATCTTTAGCACGAGTTCATTTACACGTAAGACTTGAAAAATGTATTTATATACTCCTGTCCACAAAGTTAGTGCCTAGAATCCTTGACATTCCTTTCTCACAGACGCGTTGGTTTTACCATCCAGGGCCAGATTGAAATTTACATAATATCTTAGCTCAGATGGAATAAAGATGAGCGAAAAGGTATGGGCGTAACATTTTTACACTGACTCGAAAAAAGTAAAACACCCTGCAGATCTGCGTCACAGCTCTTCCTAAAGAAACAAAACTTCCATGTCTTGTTTCCGTTTTTTCAATTCCCAAGGTTTACGTGAGCATTCCTTAAATGCATCTTTTGTTGTATGTGGTATGTTTCAACAATCGGTCTTGTTCGTGTTGTCTTCTGACCTTTACTCCAGGAATGATAACAGCAACAGTTAGGCATTAATCAAGATGACAGAATTCGTTAGCATTTTAATACGCGTCCGTATGAAGATTTTAAAGACTTAATTTCTTTAATCTTTTTCATTCCATCACATCAAATAAAGAGAAAAAAAATACTTCACTTAATCGCATACAGAAGATTTATATATCAATCAAATGACCTAGATCAGGGCTGCAAAACTAGAAATGTGATGAGAGCCATATTACTTTATGAAAAACGGCTGCGGTACAGAAGAAAATAGGATAGATGGGAACACGAAAAATATTTTATCAAACAAAAAAAGTACTGAAGATATTAAAAATTAAATAAATATTAATATTCATTGCTTGTATATGCCTTTCGTAATACAGGGTTATCGGGAAAGAATCCTCTGATTACAAAATTTAATATTTTCCATGATTACAAACTGAAAATTCTAATTAATATGTCATTGTAAAGGGAAAATGTTAAATTTTTAGTTTGTAACATTTTTGACACACAACACACAAACTACCACACCACTGGATTGGTCGCAGTGCAGCCGATGATTTGGTAATACACAGCTACCCTCCTAGATCACCGGACTTAACCCCATGCGACTTCTTCCTTTGGCATAGGCGTAGCGTCAGGAGGGGGGGGGGACACGGGACCCCCAACTTAACTTGAAATAAATTAAAACGTCAATAGAACTCCAGTTAAAATCGGAAAATTGTAGAAAACTTATAAGGAAGTTGGTTTTTTCCGCCTTTTCAAACTGTAAAATTGAAGATTCCGATTGTCTTTAGTCTTCATATAGTTTCTAACAATGATATGATCCGTAACAAAAATTCGATGCTATATTTTTTTTTTATCATTTTATTCATATTATATTTATTTTTTTCATTGTATAACTTTTGAATACTACTCAAACATCAATTCTACTGTTATTCAATTTAAAAAATAACATAGTATTTCGTATTTTAAGGACCGTCCGGCAGTCAATGCGCTGAGGTGGGGCCCTCACTGAATTCAGTTCGTGCCCCCACAAAAGTTAGAAGCACGCTATGCCTATGTCCTTTGGGGATATGTTAAAGGTCTTGTCTTCATACCCCCTTTGCCTACAACTTTTCCCGAACTTAAACAGCGTATTTGTAATACTTTACAAACAGTTAATAGTGAAATATTACAACGTCTTTGGTAAGAAATGACGTATCGCAGTGATATTATACGGGTGACTACAGGAAGTCATATCGGACACCTGTGTAAAAAAATTTAACATTTTTCCTTTACAATGACATATTGATTATAATTTTCTGTTTGTAATTATGGAAAATATTAAATTTTGTAATCGGATTATTATTTGCTAATTACCCTGTATTATAAATCTTAAAATAATGTTTCGTATTTTTAAGATTTATAACATTATGCGTTTTCACAAAAGGACACGCGAGCCACAGAGGGAAGCCTAGAGGACCGTATGTTGGACAGGCCTCATTTAGATTAATTTTCTTATACTTGGGAGTCCATCCTTTTTTCTTGCCTGGGACGCATATAAAACATAAAACACGGTAAATGCATATAAGTTACAAGACCTTCTTTATATTTTTTATTTTAACGTTAAAAAGAGAGGCAACGTAAACAAAGCAAAATATGTTGAATATTTGCCCTAATGCACCAGTGTCATGTATATGATAATATGTGTATGTTAAATTGATGCATCAGTGACTGATTTGATGGAAATGGTTGCAATTCTTTGTAAGTTCAAAAAATTTTTTTTTATCTAATTTTACTCTTCATGTGCTTTATCTTTGGAAACAGTTGTTCAGAAATGTACGTAGGGCCTAAAAATGATGGCTTTATTGTAAAACTAGGGATACTTTTTATCTGGAAAGATAGGTTTTGTAAAGTTCACGATCATCTGAGTCAAGTTGGATGCGCCTTATCTAAAGGCCGTCTGCACACGGGGCAACTCAAAAGAAACTGATAACTGACTCAAATCACAAACCAGTCCGTGATGAGTCGCAACCTATGTAATTGAATGGAGCCACGCACACGACGCAACTGGTTGCAAACCCGTCGGACGGGTTTGAACTAATAAAACACTGTAGTAATAACATTATGCATGTTCATGCATAAAAAAATTCTATGTATTTTTTTATCTACTTTGTAGAAATTTGTACGGTGGTATCAAGCAGTTCCATATTGACAGCTACTTTTAAAGTGGAGAAAAACAATAAGAAATTTCTTAAATATAGCTTTACAACCTGTAGAAGAATTTTGAGATTTATGCAGAAGAAATTTAAGATTTATGCAACATTTAAATGTATATTTCGAGGATTTCATTACAAAGCTCTTGATATTCAACAGCTTATCACATTACCACAAAATATTATGGGTTGACCATATGTCCAAATAGTCGAAAATGTAGACTCCCAAGTTAACCTACAGAAAAAGAATTTGCAACGCAACAAAGCAAGTTAATGGAACTCTTTTTCTGGAATTTTTTACTCAAGAACACAGTTAATAAAAATGTTATTTGCGTTCATTGAAACTTTACAGCAAATGGTATCTGTAAAAAATAAGCTTTGGAGTTACTTGCCTTCTTTTTCAAACAAATTTGTAATTTTACCCAAATCCTCCAAACTGATTCTGTGTCTGCTTCTGCTGCGTACATGATTAGGAGCTGTAGGTCTCAGAAGTAGTAGTTTGATTGTTCGGGAGTCTGCTTTTTGTTGATTATTTTCCTGTTTTAATTATCCTGTTGATTATTTTCCTGTTTTCACTTCCTTGCCTCTACCTAACCTGGGAACAGAATTTTTTTGGGGGGTGTGGTGCTGCCATCTGTTACTTCAAACAGTAAGTTTAATACTTAAGTATTTTCAATTTAATCCAGGAAATCCATTTAAAAATATGAAAGCATTTGTATGTAACTTATCCAACTGGAATTTTCAGGGATCGGAAAACATAAAATAGTATTGATATATATCATTAACTAGGATTTACAAATTAGTTTTACTGACTTTCTAGATTCCATACCAAACATTACAACAATATTGACACATTTTCTTATATTGTAAAAACTCATGAAAATCTTTTCTTCTAACAAAGTTTACAAGTTTGAGGTTAACCAAAATAATTATTCCAGGCACAAAATATCATTTCTAGATTATTCTCCTTTTATTAATTGATTGCAATTTGCCCATTGTAAATCTGAAAGATTTTAAAATAACAAATCAATGAATTATTTCAACTTATATATATATAATCGATCATTCTTGTCTGATTATACAAAAAGTTTAAAATTTTGCAAAATGGTAAATTTTCTTAACCGAAAAGAGATTTTCTTAATTTCCTTTTTGAATCTTTCTTTTACTTTTAGTTAAGATCATTAAATATAGATGGCAGCATATGATCCATGCAGCTTTTTCTGCCTCTCTGAAATATATTGTGCTCCATGAATTCTGCATTTCGAAAAATCAAAAGGCCTCGTATAAGTATAGATGTTGAATCTCATGCCTATGCTGAACAACAGCAAAATTGTTATCCTGAAATTTTGTTACTCTTAGGGAATATATAAAACCCAGATTCATGGTGGACAGTAAATCTACTCAAGTGAATGATATGTGCAAAATGGAATTCCAAATATTCTTGTGAGAAACGAGTTGTTATTTGTCAGGGACCGAAAATGCGATTTTGACGTCTCCATTGTCATTCGTTTAATAAAACTATCAGTTCGTGTTCCCTGGTGTTAATGGGGGACGGTGAATAGAATAACCAGCTGAAGTTCTGGATCATTCTTGAGAACCGAAGGACTAACTCAGCGACTGAATTTCTCATTCATGCTTCTGCCAATCGTGTAGCAAAACTGTCAGTTCATGTTCCCTGTTGTTGCTGGGGGGAGAGGGGGCGAATGGAATAACCAGCTGAAGTTCTGCATCATTCTTGAGAACCAAAGGACTAAATCAGCGGCAGAACTTCTCATTCTTGCTTTTTGCTAATCGTACAACAAAACTGTCAGTTCATGTTCCCGGTTGTTGTTGCTGAGGGGGGGGGGGAGGCAAAGGGAATGGAATAACTAGCTGAAGTTCCGAATCATTCTTGACCCCGCCTTTACACAGCCGCGAATCAGTCACCCCTCGTTTAATCGCGAGGCATTAGTCACTAATCGACCCGAATGACCGTTCTCACATTCCTTCCTCTCGCAACTTCCCAACGCCATTCACCCCTTTGACCTTTGACCCCCCACCCCGTCGCCATAGACTCGGGCCAGATAAACCGCTCCCCAACATGGGGGAGACGGGGAACTCGTCCCTTTGACTCGGGCTAGAAAAACCGCTCCCGAAGCGAGCACCACAATTGGGGAGGAAAATAGCGGGGTTATCTGCAAGGGTTCCGTTTACACACCCATTTTTCACTCTTCCCCGCTATTCGACCCTCCATGTTCGCGGCTGTGTAAATGCAAGGTGAGAGCCAAAGGACTAAATCAGCGGATGAACTTCTCATTCTTGCTTCTGCCAATCGTGTAACAAAACTGTCAGTTCATGTTCCCGGTTGTTGCAGGGGGACGGCGAATGCAATTACTAATCGGAAAATGGGTAGAGAAGTAGCCGACTGGTGTTTAGTGTAATACTTCCAGTTTTCTGTTGCTGCTATAAGATATAGAACTTCTGTTTTACTCTACCTGAAATGGATAAAAGAATATTAAATCAGACCAAATCATCCATGATATGCAGAATATAATTTTTGTTAGATTTCATGTCTTTATATGTCTGTACGAACAAATATAACTTACAATGCAAAAATATGCAGTTATCTATTCGTGAAATGATACAAACGTAAATCTAAAAAAATATCATCTGAATGTTGACATGAAGTAACTTTAACATCGGAATTTGTCAAAAGTTGTGAATGAAGGTCAACCTTTCCGCAGAATTTTTACTACTTCTTGCGGTTGAATGCAATTCAGTGTTAACAAACAAACTTCCAAAAGGGGCTAAGCATGGATGTTTACATCATGCTTTTTTTAGTTTATACAGCAAGGTTAGTCAAAGAATATAGCTATCACATGATGTATGGCCTTTTTTTACCTAAAATGAACTCTGTTGGTAATGACATGAAATAAAAATGATTGTATCTGGAACTATAGAAGCCATCACCAATACCGAGATTCTCTGCTTTGAATGGAACATTGCATGGCATCCGAGATATATTGAACAAAGATAAGATCTGGTGGACGTGGGCCCTTATTAACTTTCCAAAACGCGTATGAGTATTCCTCAAACCATAAGTTGGGGGTTGTGGATGTGTATGGTGGCGCATTCCGTTTCCGGAGTACGCTCAATCCCATGAGAATGAAAGCATGATATGAATGGCTGTAACACATTTGAAAGAAAGTTAACATAGCGTTCATCGGTCAGAGAAGTTTTAGAAGCAGGACTGGTCCCAATTCGTGCCAGAATCATCACACCCCATACCATTTCTGAGGAACCACCAACCTGCACAGTTCCTTGTTTACATTCAGAATTCATTGATTTATGACTTGGTCTTCACATTCGGATCTTTTTGTCTGCTCTAATCAGTTGGAATCGATACTCCTTAGATCAGGCTACTCGTTTCCAGTCTTCTGGTGTGTGATGGCTTTTCCGGTGGGCGTCCGCTATTAAAGCTCATATCCTGCAGTGAACTTTGTAAAGTCACCCTGGTGTTAGTAGAGGTCCCACCACGTAATTGCGTCTTTACTTGCGGCTATGTTTCTTTACTTTCTCTTGAAATGATTCTCGACAGATGCCACCGGGCACGATCAACCAGTCTATCGACTGCCACAGTGTTGTAGTCTACAACCTCGGTTTGCTTAGTATTCCCATATGTAAAAATGTTATAAACTATTTATGAATACAAGAAAGTATGGTTGATACAATAGGCTACGTATTGTAAACAAATGAAACGCACGGTAGTGAAAGTAATGATGTGATAATAAATGAAATAATGAAGGTATACGTAACACATTGTACTGAATTGTAAGTACACATTGTAAGATGTTATATAAGTAATATGTTGTATAAGGTACAAGAAAGCGTAGGGTGTATTATGAAACGAATCTGTTGTAAGTATAAAGACATAGAGGCATAAGCTGTATATAAAGTTATTGTACATATTGTATATAATGTTAATTGCATATTGTGTGTGCCGCCGTAGGTGGTATATAGTTCTTATGACATAGAGTATGTATTGTATAAGTTGTATATGTAGAAATAGTATGTGTTAAAATTTTAGCGTAAGTTGTATTTTGTAAAACCTTCGCTTCCTCTGCTTTCCGGTGTTGCCAGAGATATTGGAAAATTGGATTGATTTGAGGTGAAATGGTTGTTTTCAGGCTTGGAGGTGGGGACGTAAAGCCCTCGCCCCAGAGCCTGCGGGACCCGGCTGGGTTGGATTGCCGTCGGGATGATTCGATTCATTATTGAAGGGCCGTATAACCTTCGGGTGTGGACGGCTGTGATATTTCTTTAAAACCTCGTAATGGTTGTAAAAGATTTGTTGTACCTTTCAGTCAGGCCTGCAAAAATAGTCACCAAAATTTACTACCATAGTGTTGCTATAGGCCCGATGTTTCACAGTAATTCTTCCTTTCAAAGTACACCTTTGAAATTGTCGATCGTAACAATTTAATATTTGCCTGTATCCCCAAAATGCCATGACCCATCTCACGAGCACCATCTATCGCACCTCGCTGAAATTTGCTTAAAGCCGTTGTGTACTAACCCTATTGGATTCGCTCACTTCAGTGTTAACCTACGCAGAAAATTTGTCTACTATTTACTGCTACATAAATGCTGATAATCCAATAAAAATGGTATTTTCAGATAGCCTGAACTTCTCTGCACCTAGTAACAGGAATCATTTTATAAATTTCGTCCAACAAAGGAATTGATGAACGTTTAGAACACACTATACCAGATTTCCCCCCCGAATAATATAAATTTTCAAATAATATTTGCATTTTTTAAAAATTAAAAATGTCCAAAGGTATAAAATTTTTTTCTGTATTTCTGAGTACAATTTTTTAAAAAATCTTTAAATCCAAGTCGGCAATCCTTGGGCACATTTTCCCCATGGGTTAACATTGAGGTGACCGAATCCAATAGCTTTAGTACACGGCAACCTTAAATTATGATCCGCTGCCTAATCAGCGTTTTAAAATTCCTCAGTTGTTTGTCGTTATGTATACTCTACTTTCGGACGAAATAATATACGAAAAAGTGCGTGCTGCTACGTTTTCGAATGGGATCGTCTATCACATATATTCTGGTAATCTATTGTATGAAGTAATTGAAAAAAAAACTTACTTTAGCAATCACAACCGGTTGTTTTCGCTTTCTTTATTACATATTTTAACAACTTTACAGTCAGTTGCAGCACAGATGGTATCACTTCTGATTATTGCACAAGTATCGAAATTGCTGGCAGCAGAATTCTAAGACTTAGATGCTCTCTTAAATCAGGAATAATTGACTCCAGTATTTCTCGCCAACCTCATATGGCAATGGCAAAAGAGAAATTCAGTGCTGCCATCTGTTGGCCGGATGAGAAGAATTGTTTTTTACTGAAATACTATTTTCCGAAAAATTTTGAATGAGCGCACTTTTAAAAATGGAAAACTTGCAATTAAAAATTTTTGTCACCTTTATTAAATACTAGCTGAAAACCCGCGCTTCGCTACGGAGTACATTCAAATTAAATACAACGGTCAACGTATGCAATTTATGCCAAAAAATAAATATATATATTTATAATAAATGCGATGATCAATGTATACAATTGATGTAAAATATATATCTATCTATATATATATATTTATAAAAAAAAATCGTAAGGGATATGCATTTTTTTTGGATAATATCCAATCTTCTGCTGCATTAGAAAGAGAAAAAAATATTTTTTTTGTCTATTTAGTTGTTACGCACGTGACGATAAATTTATTGAAAGTACCAGAAAAAGAAATCACGTGATCAGCATTTAATAAATTAAATTCTAAAAATTAATCTTTAAAAATTCACGAAAAATTAGGAAATGGAGATAAAAATTCGAAAAACATTTCATTTTGAAGGATTTTTTATGATCTTTCTCGTGATATAAATTTTATAACCCTCAATGTATTATTTTAAATGCAAACTAAAAAAAGTTTAAAAAACAGCTTAAAAATTTAATTTAAAAAAATCTAAGAAGAATTTTTGAAAAATCTTTCTTAATACACCCCTACACTATTAGAAGAATCGCCATACAAAATTTCAGCCCTTTAGGTCCAGCGGTTTGGTCTGTGCGTTGTATGTCAGTCAGTCAGTCAGTCAGTCAGTGAATGAATGAGTCAGTTACGGAACTGTTTTATCTATACTTATATATAATCTATACTTATATATAAAGAGAGAGAGCGATTTTGTACGTGGAGGGTAATCTTCAGAACCACTGTACCTATTTGAAAAATTCTTTCACTGTTTGAAAGGTACAGTATTCCAGATGGACATAGGCTATATATTATGTATATCTGATCAGTAGAAATAAAGTTAGGGGCTTAATCCTAACAATCTCCATTGTTACCGCTACTGTCTTCTACCGCTTTTTGTTCCGAAGATTTCAACGATCCTTATCGTGGTGCTATCGCGGTGGGCTTCTGTTCTGACGCTAGCGGTTCGAACCTAGCCGTTCTCCGGCATGCCTTTTTCCTTAAAAAATTTATTTTAATTATTAACTAACATAAAATTAATTTAAGGTATTATTTAGGTTATTATTAAGGTAAAAAAGATTTACAATTTATTGGCTATCAACTGGAAATTTATTGGTATAATATTTTGTTCAACCCGGACAAAGTAGGGACGGGCCGCTAGTATATATATATAGATATAGATTAAACGTTTGTCACTTGGAGAAACGTTTAATTGACAAAACGTTTACAATATGGACGTTTACAATATAAACGTTTACAATTGACAAACGTTTATAGATACATATTGGTATCTCAAAATTAGAGTAAGAGATGAAATAAAAATACAAAAATAAAAAAAGGATTTTAAGTAAAGAATGTTTTTTTAATTATTTTAAGCACCTAAAATAATATTCAAATTAATATTACGTTACTTAATAATTGTGTGCACGTCCGCCATCTTGGATTTTTTTGCGTCAACTTGGCGATTTTACCGTGTTTTGAGGAGTGGAAAAATTCTCGCCAATGTGTTTTAAGCGGTGTTTTCAAAACGCTGGACTTTTTTTAGCTTTTTTAATAAAAAACCACCTGTTTAAATTATGAAACTTAGAAAAGTTTTTGAAAAATCATTTAAACGTTGGACTTAGATTTATTTTTGGGTTTTTGATAAAAACCACTTTTTTCTGAAAAAATCATTCTCAAATATTGGAAATTTTGGGTTTTTCTTTTAGCTTTTTTAATAAAAACGACCTTTTTAAATTGTGAAACTTAGAAATATTTTTGAAAAATCATTTAATCGTTGGACTGAGATTTTTTTTGTGATTTTTAATTAAAAACTACCTTTTCAAATTATGATCCATATGAAAAATTTGGTCAAGTGAATTTTACTTACAGATAAAATTTCAATGCCATCTATTCAGTTTGCCCTAACTCTTTTACTAATAGCAATGAATCACCAAAATATTATGCAAATATATTGTTAATTAGAAAAAAAATACAGCATTTTCGTACCACCTAAATAACTTGCAATTTAAAAATTATCTAAAATTCAGCTTTGAAAAATGTAAAATAATTATGAACCCATAAATTTATGGTGAGTAACCAGATCCTCTTTTTTTTTTTTTTTTTTTTTTTTTTGGTTAGGGCATTGTGGTAATGAAATTTTACTTCAGATTTGACCTTAACCAAATATTTGGTGCATACAATAAAATCGGGACAAGGATTATTTGACCATTTATCCTGCTGTGTTGGAAATAAGAAAAAAAAAAACCTTTTCCTAAACCAATAACTTAACCTTAACTAACTTTTTAACTTAGGTTCCTGGGGAGAGAGAAGTTGAACTTCAGTTATTTAAATTTATTTGTAATCCACTACAACTTGGAATTATAAAATATTTTAAAATATATTGTATTTAAAATGTATACCATATTTTACATTTTACGAAAAAATGATGGCAGATAATTTTTACTTCAAATAAATGAAATGGTGTATCATTATAGTATACTAATTGACAATCGATAAACAAAATTAAAAGCAACTTAAATTTAATAAGTTAACGAAAAACTGATAATGGATTCAAAAATTTTCAACAAAAAGACTCTTAGTTTTAAAAATAATTTACTCTTTTGAGTATAGTCAATTTGACTCAGATTTCCAGGTCAAGGCCAAGATCTGACCTAAAATTATTATACTGTAATTAAAAGATCACATCAGAAATAACTGTTTGATCTTAAAATTAGAGAATTTGACATTGGGTTATTTTTACCAGAACGCAATAATTATCGCCATGCGAAATGCGCCAAACCCTGGCGGAAAAATCCAAGATGGCGGCCGTGCACACAAATCTAGAGTATCCCCCCTAACTTTATTTCTACTGATCAGATATACATAATATATAGCCTATGTCCATCTGGAATAATGTACCTTTCAAACAGTGAAAGAATTTTTCAAATAGGTGCAGTGGTTCCGGAGATTACCCTCCACGTACAAAATCTGCTCTCTCTTTATATATTAGTATAGATAACACTGAATATAACTATATGCAGTAAACTGTTACGTAAATTGTAGTATTAAATTAATTACATGTTTTTTAGTTTTAGTTATTACTAAAAGCTTAATACTGACGAATTTTGTCAAAATCTTTCCATTCCTTGAACATTTAAGGTATGGTTAGAAACTGTATTTTTGTAGTGAAATCTTTTTAAAAGAAAATAACGAATCCAATATACTTAGGTATATATATATATATATAATTATTTATTTATTTATTATGACTGCTGTGTTTTCTATTTCTCAACCGAACTAGTATATACTGAAATGCCAGAAAACTGGAATACCTGTCTAATACGTCGTTAGGCACAGGCTATTAAATCTGACATCATGCAGTAAAGGTTGTACAGTCCTCTCGCTGATAGTAACAAAAAAATTTTTAAAAGACAATATTTTTTGGATTCCTTTACGAATTCAACTATTCTTCTGTCAAAAGTGATACGTTGAATTTATATGAATGTCTACATCAGAGGTCCCCAAACTAGTTTGTCTCGTAGATCCCGTGACGATTTTTTCTGTTTTGGGTAGACCCCCCCCCCCCTCCCCTGCTATCCTAATACTGATATTTTACAAATTCATCAACTTTAAAAGTGTTTTTGCAGCTGACACAGAGCTACTCACTCTGAGAGGATTTACTGTAGGGTGAAAAATTTAAAAATAATATATATATATACACACATATATATATATATATATATATATATATATATATATATATATATATACATACATATATATATATATATATATATATATATATATATATATATATATATATATATATATATATATATATATATATATATATGTTAAGTTTTATAGTTATGTATTTATTAATTTAAATGAACAAAATGCAAATCCAGTAACATTTTTACATGGAATAAATACGCAACAAAATCAATGCTTTTAATGGGAGGGATGAGCCTGATGCTTTGATAGCAAATTTCAAGATTCGGTTTCAATTTAGTCAGGTTTAACCTTAAATATCCTTGGCGAGTGATTTCTAATCTGTTTCTTTTCTATATATATATATATTCATTCCTTCTTGGGCTCGTATTCTTGGGATACATGCAATCCTACCCCGTAAGGAAAAGGTTAAGGATCATCTGCGCAAGAAACGAGTCAAATTCAGGGAGACTTCAAACCTCGGGAAATTTAAAGTCATGTCTATCCGTTTAATAAAAACGAGTTGGGTTGATTACAATCACATTGTTTCGCCTGCAAAGTATTTTTCTGTTCAATAAATATCCTTAGCATTGATCATGAAGACATTCATATAAAGTCATCGTACCACTTTTGTCAGAAGAATAGTTGAATTCGTAAAGGAACCCCAAAAAATACTGTCCTTCTTTTTTTTAATCATCAGCGCGAGGACTGTAGAACGTTTACTGCATGATATCGGATTTATTAGCCGATGCCTAATGACGTATTAGACAGATATTCATGTTTTTCTGGCACTTCAGTGTATACTAGTTCGGTTGAGAAATAGAAAACACAACAGTCAGTACAATTTTCAATAAAATTTTTACTGAAGTGATTATAAGAAAAATAGTCCAGTTCTATAGCAATAGATTTTGAAAGTAATATCCTCGACCATGTTTGAGGGTAACCCTCTTTCATCACCTAATAAAAATCCTAGAGCAGACGTCTAACGATAGCAGCAATAACTGAAATAGAACATCTGTTATATATTACAGAATTTGCCCACATACGTCTGAAAAATAGCAGTAAAATGAACATTTTTTTTACTATTGAACGCGTAAAATGAATCTTTTCTTTGAAAAAGCTTTTTCGTTGGCAGACGCTTTTTAACGAAGTTTTTCTGGACACAGGCATTTAATCGTTACTTTAGAGCAAGGGTTCCCAAACTTTTTCCTACATCAACCCCTTTTAAAAGAATGATTTGGCGCGGTAGCCCAGTTGGCAAGAGCAGCGGGCCACTGATCTGAAAGTCCCTGTTTCGATGCTCGTCGCTGCAAATCTACCACCGTGTTCACTAATGGTGGTCGGGGCATATAAAATAGGGCGTGGCTGCAATGTCCTCCAAGTTCTCAAATTTACCTATGTAGGTGCGGGGTCAAGTGGTCCGGTCTCGTCACTTGAATCGGTTCAAAATTACGGGACCGGTCATTTAGCCAAGTTGGACTCCGACCCTTGTGGTGCTAGTTCAAAACAGGAGCCGTACCTTCATCGCCCATAGCCTTCGGGACTTTATCTGATATACTGTAGGTCAAGGGGCATAAGACACAACAACAATAAAAGATTGATTTTCTTCATCGATCCCCTCACATTTTTTACTATAATATACAGCATACAGCAAAATTACTTTACTATTAGCTTTATACATTTGGCCATAAAAAAGGTTCTAATTGTAGTATCAACTTCATTTTTTTAAAAGATTTTTTACATTCCATTCTTAAAAATCATAATAAAAAATTGAGTTTCTTGAATTTTTTAAAGTGATCCCCCCCCCCCCTTTAAGGTTCAGTGGATTTCCCCAGTTCTGCCTAATGTTGGTACACAAATAAAAGCCGACGGCGGCATTCGACTCATATACAAAATCATCATGACATTCGACTTTAGATTCGTGGATCACTCTGTCCTATGCAAATCTGTATTTATACAAATTAAAACGGATATTATTATCTAATAATTACATTCCTAAAAAATTAAATATTAAAACAGAAAATTTTTTCATTGACCCCCAATAGACCCCTGGTATACTATAGACCCTTTTTAAACTTCCATCGACCCCCAAGGGGTCCAGCTGAACCGCGTTGGGAATAACTGCTTTAGAGCATATTGAGGAGGTTTTTTGTCTTTGCCGGCTCTTCCTGTAAAAAGTTAGACCAGCACTCGTTTTCAATTAGCTAACTGAAGCCATTCAGGCTTAAGTTACCTAATTTTTTTTTTCGAGGGAGGCCGATGTAAGGTCTACCTAATGATCGATTAACAATAATCGATCATTGTATTTGCATAAATCCAAAGAAGCTACAAAAAAATGCTAAATTCACCATAAACCATTACTATAAATACCACGTAGCCAGATTGCGGGAGAGACTGGTTTGTTTGGAGCTGTTTATGCGAGTTGCCATCAGTGGCTCAAAGCTAGATCACTTCTAAGCCTAAGCGAGTTTTTGCCACTCTGGCATTAAGTTGTTGTGTTAGTAATAGTGGATTACCGTGCAGCATCACTGGTCTGACTTTACATATATTGTGAGTACTTGAACTTCATTTCCTTGTATAATGTTTATAAAATTTTGTACTAGTCTTTACTCAGTATTGTTTTTACACTGCACGTTACATGTGTCAAGGGAATAATAAACTTTCTTATTTATCTAGTGCAAAAAGTGTAATTTCTACTTGCATAAATCCACAAGTACAAGAGGGTGACTTCGATATACATATATCCTAGAAAGGGTAGAAGTCAGATATCTCTATAATATGTAGAATAGACGTAAATTGGTGTCCATATTCCTGGGAATAGATAGATACGTAAGTGTGTGTGTGTTCGCGTTTCATGTATGTGTTGTTGGTCAAAGGTATTATGCATCATTAATTTATGATCTCTAGACAATTTTTAGATCACTTCCATGTTCTGTATCCTCGATGATGAATCTCGGATGTATATTATTTTCGTATTTCCTGCTATGTCGGAAAAGAGGAAACAGCTAAGTGATAATTAGAAAACGGGATGCGAGCAACGGGGTGAAACCAACGGTTCACAAGAAGGAAAAGCGGAAAAAGGAAGGGGCTTGGAGATCCTGTTCCGTGGAAAGGAAGAACCTGTTCCGTGTCGAATCGGGGTAAGTGTAAATTAACAAATACAACTATAAAACAGATTGAAGTCGGTCCTTCGAGCGTGGTACCTGACATTTTTGAGTAGAAGATTCCCACACCAAGCATAGAAAATCACATTTGTGACAGTGCTATTCTATTTTCGAGTTCATGTTATTATTCGTCCCTTGTTATGTTGAAGCATCTCTGTTCACTCTTGGTTATTTAAGGATTCCAATCAAGTCCCAGGTAAATTTTTGATTGCTATTTACATTTAAGGGTACAGTAGACTTTCAAAATTGTGAAATTTATCCAAAAATTCGATTTTTTTATTTTATTGAATTGTGAAAATTCGGACGAGTAGGAATGTGTTGCAAAAAGAATTTTGAATTTCTGTGATTACTTTTCTAGTTATAGGCATTTGTATTTAATTTAGATATTATGTGGTTACTAATAGCAATAACTTTAAATGTGTTTTTCTCAAAATAAAAATTTTCATGTCATTCGAATATTCAAACTGCTCCAGGCGCATTTCTAATTATCGTATTGCTTTGATATTTAAGTTTTATATACTTAACTGAATATCAAATAAGTCTTATCGAAAAAAAATATGCTTCGTAGCTCAGAGTTTCTAAATTTTGTACTTGAAAAGACGATTTATAGGTATTTTGAGTAATAAAATGGGTGTTTTCACTATTATTACTTTTTCTCTTTATATTTTTAATGAATGCTTAAAATAAGCAATAAGTTTTATTGTTAATTCTATATGTTATTCTGTAAATAAAAAGTACCATATTATATGCAAAAGAAATGCGCATGGAACATTTTTAATTAGGCCAATTTTTGATATAATTAATAATTCATAATTCATAAGTTATTAATATTTCATTTTTAAATTTTAACCACTTTTACATATCTATGGTACTAATCACATATACAAATTTCAAGCAAATCCTTTCAAAACAAAAAAAGTTAGGTTTGAAGGTCCACTGTTTATTTAAGGGGATGGTGGACTTTCAAATTAACAAAAATCGAACAAAAATTGGAATTTTTGGGGGTATATTTATATTTTAAAAATATGTAAATATTGGAATGAAATGCATTTAAAATATGTAATGAAAATTTAAATTAAAACTTGTTGGCTTTAGAAAAGTAAATATTAAAAATTGGTGAAAAAATTATCTTTTAAATATCTTTTTCTCAAAATGCGTAATTTCTAGATTTGCAAGGTTTTGAAATGCTCCTTGTGTCATAATTTTCGACAAAATTTTATAAAATTTGTAATAAAGACTCCTCTGATACATAAACATAAAGCTATGTATCCATTTCAGGTTTCGACATCATTCAGACTATCAAAGTTTAACTGAAGTGTAGAAAAGTACAAAAATTTCCCGAAAATTCAGAGTACAAGCATACAAATATTTCCTAAAAATTAACTACTCAACGAAAGCACAAAGTTATACATAACTCCATTCAAAATATATTTATAAGCAATATAATTGCAAAATTAAGGGAGAAAGTTAAAAATTGGATCTCAAGGAGCATTTTAAAACACATAATAAAAATTTCAATTTTTAAAATATAAAATTTTTATTTTAAATATATATAAAATTTTATAAGCTGTTTGATATAGTTATACTTTAATGAATATATATATGCAAAATTTCATATCTCTGGGGGAAAATTTTTAAAAAATCGCTTTATAATGTCCACCATCCCCTTAACATGTCATTTCATAAAACCTTACCATGGATTTTATAAGTCAGCAATTTGGTACAGCTATTTTTGACTCTTTGCAACGTGATTGAGAGAGAATTTTACCGGAACGTTTTAAAAATTTAAGTGCATCCGAAACACAACAACCGTTTTTCTTTTTTATTTTCTAATGCACGATTTCTAATGTATTTTCCTATAAAAAATGACCTATAAAAAAGATCAATAATCATTTTATGAACACTTGTTGAAATCGAAATTATGGCATAAAACAATTAAAATTAAAAACTTAAAGCGTATTTAGTTTTTGCTATAACTGCTTATTATAATGGATTATTTAAAAATAAAAATAAAAGTGTTTTATGAAGACTGAACACCTTGAATGTGGATATTTCTATATTATATATATATATATATATATATATATATATATATATATATATATATATATATATATATATATATATATATATATATATATATATATATATATATATATATAATATATATATATATATGTATATGTATATATATGTATATATATATATATATATATATATATATATATATATATATATATATATATATATATATATATATATATATATATATAATATATATATATATGTATATGTATATATATGTATATATATATATATATATATATATATATATATATATATATATATATATATATATATATATATATATATATATATATACATGTATATATATATATATATATATATATATATATATATATATATATATACATATATATAGATACGCCTACCGTACTTCACTAGGATATATATATATATATATAATGATCATGGCAACTCATTCGCACTGAAATCCTTGAATCTTGGGGAGTTTTATGCAACATTACCAACTCTGCAAACAAAAATTTCCAGGTGCTGAAATTGCGTCTGGCTTTCCATTAAGTGGCAGCTGATTTTTTTTTCTTCCTCTTCAGTTTTGTGAGTTTGTCCCTTGTGAAATTCATCTGAAGTTTATTCTGAAAAACCGAAGTCCTCAAAGAGCCATTTACTGTCATCTATCTCTCTGCAGCCACAGGCGAGCCTACCGTACTGCACTAGGATGCAATATCCTTCGTAAACATGCAGGGCGTCGGTATTACTGTGCTGCTGCTATTTGTCCCAATCCTCGGGGTGCAGAAACATATCAGCACAAGGGTATGTATGTTACGAAGGGAAAAATTAAGATACTTTGTTACTTTAACTTTTGCATAATTTGATGAAGTGATTTAATTTTTATTCGTATTTGATTAACCCTTCAGCGGGCGTACCCGTGTACAAAGTGCTATATTTTCGTAATTTTGAAGGGTTTGTTATTGCATGTAAGGTTTGAATGTTCTAAACAGTTTCAATTTATAGCTGCACCCTTTTCTAATGCAGATCTGATTATCTGACCCTTGTATTCCTTTCCATACATTGTTAGTTGTGATTTATCCGTGGTAAACCAGCGATTATACTGGATTACAATTCGTCAAAAGCAGGAGTTGATATAGTCGATCAAATGTGCAGCTATTACACGGTATCACGTATATCACGAAGATGAACAATCTCATTTTTTTTAGGATTTTGGAGTTAATAGGAATCAATTCGAAATTTGTCCTTATATCCAATAAACCGGATAGTTTTGAAATAAGGTAATTGTATCTGCATTCTTCGGCCTTTAATTATAAATATATCTCAATATTATCACCATTTTAAATCTTGTCATAAAACGCAGAATTATTATTTTCAATTTGAAGAAAAAGTTTATTACAAAAAGAAAATCAAGGCTGAAAGTGACGTTGCACTTTGTGCCACGTGCGCCTGCTGGTATTCCAAAAATTGGAGAGCCCTCTGAAGGGTTAAATGTACATTATGAATTATTATTTTTTCAGAACATTGAAAATAAGTCTTTCCGTTAATAAGAGAAGTCATAGAATTTGAAATGAAAAAAAAATTATATCCTTAGAATACATTTTTTTAAAATTTTGCTTTGGGAGAAATTGTACGATGAATTTGACACATCAGTTGACATCACAGAACTTAAATTATGTTTTAGTAATAGAAACATTTTCTGTCAATATTTTGCTAATCACAGACTAAAGTATGTCTATTTTAGATGTCTGTTCCCTGCATACAGAGCACAGTCTTTACGTTTAAACGTTTTTAAGTTGGTAGTTTATGCGGTGCATTCGATAATTAATGCCTATTTTACAAATATATTGTTTATGAAAAATATTATATTAAAATAAAAAGACTTTTCTGGAACTACACAATTTTCAATTTTCAATTTAAAATGCAAGGTAAAAATTGCCTTTTGCTGATTTGTGAAAAATACCAAGAGGAGACTTTCCCGTAAGGGAACAGTGGGAAGGAAGATTTCCGAGGTCAAATAATGTAATTCCTAAATCATAAATATTTCGTTTATTGATCAAGGATCAACATTAAATGTTTCACACCATGAAAGTTTAAAGAAAAATTACTTGTGTTTCAAAATTTGCTTAATCCTAAATTATGTATAATTTAACTGAGAAAAAAGAATTCATTTATTTTGCTGAAATTAAAGAGTATTTTTTTTTCTTCATTTTGAATTCATATTGTGCGTTCCTTCACTTCGAGAAAATTGAAATTGTTTATATGTATTTAGTATATGTTTATTTTTAAATAAGTTTATTTGCGTTATGTATATGTACAGTACATATGTAATTTATGCATGCTTAATATAAGTATGCCATCTTTTTTCTAGTATGTTTCGGAGCTTCTGGATTTACAGGAAACTTTTGATTAAATTTTTAACGGTAATATAATCTCTCTGTAAATATTTCATTTGATAGTGTGATGTATTTTAGTTCTCTTATTTTTAATTGAAATTTTCAAAGAAAAAAATTTTGAATTAATAAAGCTGTTCATTTATAGTTCAAAAAATATATATTTTTTTCAAATATTATTCTATGTGTATGCAAGTGTATTCCTTATTTTTTAGAACACTTCAAAGTTTAGAAAAAGAATTTTTTATAAAAACCATGCCATATTTCATCTCCACAATAAAAATCTGAGAAAACTGTACTCAGCTGAATATAATCAGTTTAACCCTTGTGACATTGTCTACACGAAATTTGTAATTATATAAGTATGTGATGCCCCATTCCTACTCCTGAACATGTCATCTATCGGCGAACTGTTGATCTGGGTGGTCTCATAAACTCTAGGATAAGAGGCCATAAAGTTCTTGTAATGTGCGGTTCTGACTTTATAGAACGCATAAATCCCAGAGTGGTTCAAGGGCTTTTGAGATTTTTGACACTATAGTGACATTTAGAATCCCATAAACTTCGAACACTTACCAGCACTTCAAACGCCGGAGAAAGCCTTTTGAAAGGCTTGTCGTATTATTGACTACGGTACAGCTTTGATGTCAGATTAGTAGGGAATTTGATTTATAGTTAGATGTTTTTAAAAGAAGAATAATATGTCAGTATTTAGATATTGTTAGAAGAAGAAGAATACGGCAGTATTTAGAGTTTGTTAGAAGAAAGTGTACGAGAAATTCGTCTGGAGCAAGAAAATTAGATTGCTGAAGCTTGTGATTATGAGAAATTCACGGAAACTCACGCCAGTAAGAAAAATTATTGAACTGACAAATTGATTGTTGTACAAGAATGTGGAAAAAGCTTGTGATTGTGAGAAATTCACGGAAAACTTACGCCAGTAAGAAAAACAGAAAATTACGAGATAACTCAGTGTTTCGGGGGTCGAAAAGAGATATTTTCGCCGTGTTGTGCTGCCAGAAGGAAGGACAAGCAAGAAATTTTTTTCTATTCCTATGGTTTCAAAAAGTTGTATCATTCCGTTCAGTGCCAGAATCGAGTGTTTAGATTTCGTCTGTAAGTTTCGTCTCCTGAGGTCGGAGGTCAACGGTACACCCTTCAGCGGGTGCGCCCGTGCACAAAGTGCAACATTTTTGTAATTTTGAATGGTTTGATTTACATGTAAGGATTGAATGTTCTAAGCAATTTCTATTTTTGCTGCACCCTTTTTAATGCAGATCTGATTTTCTGACCCTAGTATTCCTTTCCATTCCTTGTTAGTCGTGATTTAACCGTGGTAAGCCAGCGATTATACTGGATTGCAATACGACAAAATGATGAGTTGATGCAGTAGATCAAATGTGCAGCTATTAAACGGTATTCCGCATAACACGAAGATGGACAATCTCATTGTTTTATAGGTTTTTGCACATAATAGGAATTGATTCGCAAGTTCTCCTTAGATCCAATAAACCGGACAGTTTTGAAATAAGGCAATTGTATCTGGATTCTTTGGCCTTTAATTATAAATATATCTCAATATTATCAAAATATTATATCTTGCCATAAAACGCAGAATTATTATTTTCAATTTGAAAAAAAAAGTTTATTACAAAAGGAATAATCAAGATTGAAAGAGATATTGCACTTTGTGCCACGCGCGCCTGCTGGTGTTTAAAAAATTGGCACGCCCGCTGAAGGGTTAAAAGTTGTTCTAGTATTTGACGATTTGTATAGTTATGAATCTGGTTATTGTCAATACATAGTTATTTCTGAGGGTTCATAGTTTCACTGCGTTATGTAAAACTTAGCTAAAATTGTTATTGGTGTCCAGTATTTGAAAGAATCCATATAGATGTAATAAAATGTACAGCTATCTTTAAATCTGCTATGTACTAACCTTATTGGATTCGTTCACCTCAATGTTAACCTATGGAGAAAATTTGTCTACTATTTACAGCTACATAAATGCTAATAATCCAATAAAAATGGCATTTTCAGATAGCCCGAACTTTTCTGCACTTTGCAACAGGATTCATTTTATAAATTTCGTCCATCAAAGGAATTTATAAGCATTTAAAACACACTTTACCAGATTTTTAAAAATTTTTCCCCGAATAATTTAAATTTAAAAACATTATTTGCATTTTTCATAAAAAACGATAAATGCCTCAAGGTGTCAAATTTCTTTCTCTGTTACGGAGTACAATTAAAACAAAAATTTAACCCCTTCCTTCTCACTCCCGTCAAAATTACGGGGTCAGGTTTCGCGTTCTATTTCTCGTGCCCGCGATATTTCCGGGCTAGAGTGTTTAAAAGTAACGCGCCAAAAAGATTAATACAATCCATTTCATTTACCCTGAAAAAAAATTATTTCTTATTTTACATACCAGATGGCAGCACCAAACTATTTATAATGTAATTAGGGACGGATTTTTTTAAAATTAGATGGGGCAGATCAAAAAATAAATGGAATACTCTGGAAAAAATAGGCACTTTTATTACCGTTTTCTTGAAAATTATGCGATCGTTAAGGGGTTAAATCCAAGTCGGCAATGCTTGGACAAATGTTCTCCATAGATTGTGATTGAGGTGAGCGAATGCAATAGGGTTAGTATATAGCAGCCTCAATAAACATAGCCATAAAAACAATTAACTAGATGTATTTTTGAACTATTATTTCTTTTTTATTATGTACATACATTTTTTACAATCTTCAATTGAAATTTTGTAGTTACATAGTACACATTAAATATATATATATATATATATATATTTTAAAAGACATCAATCAGATGCCATTTAAAATTATTAATAAATAGTTTTAACAGGTAAACGTAAGATATAGTCATGAATTCACTTTCAAAAACTCAGTTGGCATCTAAGTACAATTAATAAACCGTTTTAAATAAGATTAGATTTGGCTGTCTTTGATACATAAAAAAGTATCAAAAAAATATTCCTAATGATCTTTGTTAGAGTAAGTTATGAATTATCGTAATTTTGCTTAATTTTACCACATATCTTTAAAAAGATCTGTTAGATTTGGAGATAAACAGTAAATTTTAAGAAAAGATGGTAATACTTAAAAATATCGTTTATACTTTTCAAATGTGGTTAATCTTACCAAGAATGTGGAAATTGGAAATTGTTTATATTTTCAGCAGTCAATATATATATATATATATATATATACGAGGTGTGTTCAAAAAGTATCGAACCTTATTTTTTACCGCCCGCAGAAAGCGTCAGTCGTTGGCAGTCGGACAACGAGTGAAGACGTTTAGTGACCACTCGTCGGATTTCAGTTTTTGTAAAATAACAGAAAAGCTTCAGCAGCGATATTGCATTAAAATTTGCCAAAAGCATTGATTCAGTCTTTACTCGCCAAACACAACATTCCTGTGTGTCATCAGGCTCCGACATGCCCCCATGTGACTTTTGGCTATTTACCACGCTGAAAATGTCGCTAAAAAGGATCCGATTAGAGTCAAGAGAAAACATCATGCGGAATGCGATGTCACGGTTGCTCACCATTCCAAAAACTGCGTTCCAGAAGTGTTTCCAACAATGCGGGGAGCGCTAGGAGAAGTGTGTGCATTACCAAGGAGACTACTTTGAAGAGGATAAGTGTTTAGGATTTCCAAATCAATAAATGAATTTTTGCCAACCATAGCTTCGATACTTATTTTACAAAAAACAAAAAAAAAAAAATTTAATAGTAGTAAGCTGTACATACTACTATTTTTCATATATACTATATTTTACATACGTATATTGTTTACCAAAGAAATAAGTAGGTTATGGGAAAATACTTATCTTTATACCCTTATTTCCTTGGGTCGAGAAAAAATCTGGATGATAAAAAAGAGTCATGAATGAAAAAGTTTAAGAAGCGCTGATATATATATATATATATATATATATATATATATATATATATATATATATATATATATATATATATATATATATATATATATATATGTGTGTGTGTGTGTGTGTGTGTGTGTGTGTGTGTGTGTGTGTGCGTGTGTGTATACCGGGTGGCCATAATTAAACTGACAGTGCTCACAGTGTTCTGTAGCGCGATCTATTTGTGAGAATGACGCCACATTTTGTAGGAAGATTAAACAAGACGGGGGACGAAGGATTCCGCGAAAAAATAAATTAGTTCCAAAAGTCACCGCTAGGGAAATATTTGGCGCTGTGTAATAGAAAATAGAGTGTTAACAAATGCAAATCAATACGGAAATTACCTTTTATTTTGCATTCAAATGAGGTTCAATGTGGCTGCCGTTGTTGTGGACCACATATTGCATTCTGTGCACAGTATGCACAACAGCAGAAAGTAACATGTCTGCAGGAATCTCCCGTACAGTCCGTGATATGTTATCCTTCAACGTAGCCAGGTCCTGGACCACTCCTTGATAGACCTTGGACTTAAGGTAACCCCATAGGCAGAAGTCGCATGGGGTAAGATCAGGCGACCGAGGTGGCCATGCAGTTGGAAAGTAGCGGCTAATGACTCTTTCTGTTGTGAATTTCTGTCGTGGCAGCTGTTGCACCAGTACAGCAACATGTGGAGGGGCTCCATCTTGCATGAAAATGATTTCCCCCAGGCATTGTCTTTGCTGAAGTGCCGGAATGACAAAGCTGTTCAACATGTGGCGATATTTCTCTCCGGTAACAGAACAGGTTTCCGGTCCTGTCGGGGTAATGTCCTCATAGAAGAATGGACCTACGATAAATTCCGCTATGAACCCACACCAAACAGTTACCTTTGGTGAATGTAAGGAAATTTCTGTGACTACATGTGGTGATTTGTCATCCCAAATTCGGTAGTTCTGGGTATTCACAGTTCCATGCAGGTAAAAGTGGGCCTCGTCTCCCCATAAGATTTTCCACGGCCAAGCATCATCCACCTCCATTCTGGCAAGAAAGGTGAGAGCAAAAGTCAATCGCTTATCATGGTCGGGGTACAGTAACTCCTGTACACGCTTGATCTTGTACGGATAGAAGTTGATAATCTTTCGTAAGATTTTCCATACCGTACTGTAAGGCATATCCATATTCCGAGCTAATCCACGAGCGCTAGAGGTAGCAGCAATATTGTCTGGTCCTCTGTCGACAATCGCCGGGGCAACTGCTTCGATTGTATCCTGTGGTACAGGTTTTCATCCTCTGCCTGACTGAACCTTCAGAGAACCTGTTTTCTCAAACGTCGCAACCATTGCTTTTAGCCCATTAACTGACACAGGACCGTTACTTTTACGCATTTTTTGTGCGTTCTAAAAGCACGAAGAGCGGCTGACGCGTTGCACTGGTTGAGGTAAAAGAATTTGACCAATAACGCACGCTCGACTAAAGAAGGAGACATTGCACATAAACTTTCAATGCGATTGATTCGAAACGTAACACATTGCCTTTTAAAACCCAAGCAGCTGGCACTGTGCCAATGGATGTAACGTGAAATTTGAATAAACAACTTCTTCTTCTGCTCAGCGTACGTGATATTGCAGATCACGAGACTTTATCGGTGCTTATGTAGATTTTACACTTTTTTAAAAGTGTTTCCATATTGCACTTGAACTAAATAAGAAAATGTGCATAATAAAAGGTAATTTTATTCCGTATTAATTTACATTTGTTAACACTCTATTTTCTATTACACAGCGCCAAATATTCCCCTAGCGGTGACTTTTGAAACTAATTTATTTTTTCGCGGAATCCTTCGTCCCCCGTCTTGTTTAATCTTCCTACAAAATGTGGCGTCATTCTCGCAAATAGATCGCGCTACAGAACACTGTGAGCACTGTCAGTTTAATTATGGCCACCCGGTATATATATATATATATATATATATATATATATATATATATGTGTGTGTGTGTGTGTGTGTGTGTGTGTGTGTGTGTGTGTGTGTATGTATGTGTGTATCTGTAAGTAAAGGTCCAAATTAAAGCTAGAAGCACATCTAAAATTTGTAGTAGTAGACGGCACAAGTGGTCAAAACTCAATAATACTTCAGAGTTTTGTAAGTAAAAACACCTTTGTTAAAGCATTCTGTGAGAGAGCGACTTGGACTTCCCAAGTTTTGTCTGCAGTGGTAAACGTCGAAAAGCAACCATACATCACATAACTTCCCGACTTTTTAAAATGAACTCTCCTGTGGTCAGATTGATTGCAAACTCATCAATTTTTAGATTTCCTTTTATGGCTTTATATGATTACACTTTAGAAGTCTAACTTTTTCCCATGGTTATTTTTGGCTCTAGCTGGGAACGCGCTTGAGGGTAGATATAAAAATTGCGGATAGCTTAACAGGGGTTAATAAAATTAGAAATTTATCCGTGAAACTTAGTTAGGGAGTGAGTTTTATAACATTAGGTACCGAGGAACATCATTTGGCATGACATATATATATATATATATATATATATATATATATATATATATATATATATATATATATATATATATATATATATATATTTTATATATGCATATATATATATATGTGTGTGTGTGTGTGTGTGTGTAAGATAAATATTGAAAAAATTTGGTATTACACAGTTTACATGAATTTAGTATGGTTATTATGTTATAAATACTATTTATATCGTCGGTACTATACATGTTTATTTTACGTTATTATAATATCATTTTTATTATTATTTGTTGTCTGTTTAATAAATTGCATCGATGGTCATCTTCGTAGTCTGTAATTATATGAAAAAGATAACTTTATATGTACTTTTATAAATACTTATGTGACTTTCTTCTCTCTTTGCAGGGTCTTCGGGTACTTGAAAGAGACTTTTGAAATTCTCGGTGACTATCAAAATTCTCCGAGATGGAAGCTCTCGAAATAAGAATAAAGAAATATTGAAGGTAGGAAAAATTATTTGCTGTACAATCCACGATATATGTTGAAGGCAGTGCGACAGTTGATCTTAGAGAAGTTGATCTCAGAGAACTTTATTCCCCATGTTGGGCAATTAGAAATTTTTCTTTTAATATATTTTTAGTTATACATCAATAAAAACATAATTTAAATTCTTATATTGGTAGATATTTAAGATTAAAGGTCCTTATTTTTGCGTTCGAGTTCATATTGCAAGAATTTTCAAATTATGACTGTTAGCGTTTGGCTTGAGGAAAATGCATATAAGGCTTTTAGTATGTGTTTATTAATTGTTTTTATATTATTACTAGCTGAATATCCGTCTTCGCTACGGAGTACATTTTAGGATCATTACAAATAATGAAAAAATAATGAAATTGCTGTTTAAAGGATTTCCTTATAAACAACATTTTTTGTTTCTTCATTATGCGGAACTAATATTACCGGGCTCATCCGCGAACTTACGCGTGAGCAAGCTAAGTGAAACTGACCGTGGGAAAAACATTTTTTTTTTAAATCTCGGCCAGCGTATTTTAAAGTTTGACCTTGAGACTTATTTATCGTCATGAAGAAACATACTTTGAGGGAAAATTGCAGTCTCTTAAAGTCAAAAGGGGAGGTAAATGGGTATTAGAGGAATGCATGGCACGAACACCTTTTCTCCCTGAGCACACTTGGTTCAAATAATGTCTTCGATTAAATTTTTATGCAGGGCTTTGACTTGTAGTCTAGTGCCATTACACAATTTCGGTGGTTTTAAATTTCGAAGGAACATTACGGGTGTGCTCTTCCGCAAAGAGAGCTTATGTATGGAAGACCCGTAGGTTTCAGGGAATTTAAAAACTCTACCGGATAGTTAATGGCATCATCTGAATTACAGACAGTGTCTATGGACTGTCAAAATTTCAGTCCTTTAGGTCCAGCGGTTAGGTCTGTGCGAGGTCTGTCAGTCAGTCACGGAACTGTTTTATATATAGGTTTAATTTAATATCCATAAAAATACTAATTTGAATTAAATTCTTAAAAACTTCCATCTCAATAAGTCTAGTGGTTAAATTTTATCTTTTACTGTATTTTAATATTTTTTGGGGTCAGTTTATTTAGTTGTTATGCACGTGCCGCAAAATTAATTTAAAGCATCACAAAAAGAAAAGAAATCTCGTGATCAGCATTTAATAAATTAAATTCTAAAAATTAACCTATAAAAATTCAGCAAAAATCAGAAAATGGAGGTAAAGATTCGAAAAGGATTCCATTTTAAAGGAATTTTTAAGATCTTTCTCGTGATATAAATTTTATAAACCGAAGATTATTATTTTAAATGCAAACTTAAAAAAGTTTCAAAAACAGCTTAAAAATTTAATTTAAAAAATCTAAGAATAATTTTTAAAAATCTTTTTTTAGTGCAGCCCTACACTATAAGAAAAATCACCATGCAAAATTTCAGCCCTTTAGGTCCAGCGGTTTGGTCTGTGCGTTATCTGTCAGTCACTCAGTCTGTCACGAAAATGTTATATATATATAGATTATTTGATATGACAACACTTCTCTTGTGTTATGTTCTGCTATGTCCTAACCGCTCGGGAAGACACTTCTTCCTTTTGCACGAGATTAAATGAATAATAACGAATCAGGTTAAATATGTAACTATTTTTATATTTGAGAATTTTTGTTCTTTAACTTTTGGTAGTCCATATTCTAGAGAAAAATTCTTAGAAAACTCGGGAATTTAAAAAAAAAAATTCTGAAAGTGGTATTTTTATTTCAAGGTGTCTAATGGAATGAACTGACAATGCGGTTGTCTTGTTGTGCATATTTTATTTAAATTTTTAAATTAAATAAGCCCTGGTAAAGATTGGAACCTTAACTGAACTGTCTTATATTTCAGCCTGTCACTCTATGTTTGCATTTATGAGAAATTACGAGTTATCTACAGTGGCTCCCAAAAGCGTTCGTACACTTACGAATTTCAATGAAATAGATGTCTATCCATTAATTAAAATGAATATTTCTGAATGGGTATTTAATAATAAGATCTATAATCTATTCTTAATAAAACTACATGAAATATTTTGAAAATATAGCAAAACTTTATTTTTAAGAAACCGGTAATCAAAAAGTAACAAAAACTTTATCTCACAAAAGTCATCGTACACTGAAATATTTTCGGATAAATTCATAATTAAAATTATCGTCTGGCGCTTTATTTTTATTTTTGAACTGTGGTGGCATTTAAAATATCGTTTGGCTTTAATTTTTGCTTGCCTACTCCGTAATATTCTATTTATTATTTAAAAATGTCTCGTAGTCGTAAAGAAATAACAAACAGCATTCGAAAATTGATTATTTTTCATCATAGTAGTGGTAAATTAGTTCGGAATATTGCTAAATTACTTAATTTATCCCATTCTACTGTGCAGTATGTGAAAAAACGCTTTAAAGAAGAAAATTGGATCGAAAACAAGGAAAGAAAAGGCCGTCCGGCAAAGTTAACAAAACGTGATCAGAGATTTATAATTAGAAAATTTGTGAAAAATTCACGTTTGAGTGCTGTAAAAGTTTCTGCAGAATTCAATGAAACATTTTCTACTTCAATTTCACCTGAAATTTTTTGACGAGTTCTCAGAACAGCTGGATTACATGGGCGTTCTGCCCGTAGAAAATTTTTTGTGAGTGAGAAAAACATAAAGTTTAGGCTTCCCTTCGCACAATCAATGATAAATAAGCCCCAAACCTATTGGAATAATGTCTTATTTGCCGATGAAAATATTTGGTGCTGATGGGCGTATAATTGTATGGAGAAGAAAAAAATGAGGAACTTAATCCCAAGAACTTAGTAGGAACAGTTAAGCATGCCGGTGGAGGTATCCTTGTTTTGGGGGTGCATGTCAGCATCAGGACTAGGAAATTTGGTATTTATTGATGGCATAATGAATCATGCTGTTTTTATAAATATTTTAAGAGACAATTTAAAATTATCAGCTTAAAATTTGGGTATTGGAAACAACTTTGTTTTTTATGAAGATAACGATCCTAAGCATACTGATCTCAACGTTCGCATCTGGTGTCTCTATAATTGTCCACAAATTTTGAAAACACCACCTCAATCGCCAGATTTAAACCCAATAGAACATATTTGGAGAGAACTGGAGGTTCGAGAACGAAAACACGACATTCACACGAAAAGCGCACTAAAAACAATTATGATGGAAGTATGGATGAACATTGATGCAAAAATTACAAAAGAAGTAAAGCAATCTATTTCCAGACGTTTAAAAGCTGTTGTGGATTCTAAAGGATATCCTACTAAATATTAATTTAACGAAAAACTAGAATATTTACTAATAGGGAGAGATTTTTTACAAGTGTACGATGACTTTTGTGAGATAAACATTTTGTTGCTTTTTGACTATTGGTTTCTTAAAAATAAAGTTTTACTATGTTTTCAAAATAGTTCATGTAGTTTTGTTAAGAATAGATTATAGATCTTATTATTAAATATCTATTCTGAAATATTCATTTTAATCAATGGATAGACCCCTATTTCACTGAAAATCGTAAGTGTACGAACACTTTTGGGAGCCACTGTATATATATATAAAACAGTTCCGTAACTGACTGACTCACTGACATGCAACGCACACACCAAACCGTTGGACCTAAAGGGCTGAAATTTTGCATGGCGATTTTTCTTATAGTGTAGGGGTGCACTAGGACAGATTTTTGAAAAATTCTTCATAGATTTTTTTAAAGTAAATTTTTAAGCTGTTTTAGTAACTTTTTAAAATTTGCATTTAAAATAATAATCTCAAGTTTATAAAATTTATATCAAGAGAAAGATCATAAATATTCCTTTAAAGTGAGATCTTTTTCGAATTTTTACCTTTATTTTCTGATTTTTTTTGAATTTTTAAAGATTAATTTTTATAATTTAATTTATTAAATGCTGATACGTGATTTCTTTTTCTGGTACTTTAAATAAATTTATCGTCACGTGTATAACAACTAAATAGACAAAAAAATATTTTTTTCTTGCTAATGCGGCAGAGGATTGCACATATCCCAAAAAATATTAAAATACAGTAAAGATATGTTCCTCAAACAGTACTATATTATCTGTACTATATTCTTTAGTATGTCCTATTACATTTAATTTGAATATTTTGTTCTACATTATTTTATCTATAAAAATATCCCTTACGATTTTTTTATAAATATATATATATATATTTTTTACATCAATTGTATACATTGATGGTCGTATTTATTATAAATATATATATAGTATTTATATATTTTTTGGCATTAATTGCATACATTGGCCGTTGTTTTTAATTTGAATGTACTCCGTAGCGAAGTGCGGGTTTTCAGCTAGTCTATATATATAAAACAGTTCCGTAACTGACTCACTGACATACAATGCACAGACAAAACCGCTGGACCTAAAGGGCTGAAATTTTGCATGGCGATTCTTCTTATGGTGTAGGGGTACACTAAAAAGGATTTTTGAAAAATTCTTCTTAGATTTTTTTTAATTAAATTTTTAAGCTGTTTTTTAAACTTTTTATAAGTTTTCATTTAAAATAATTATTGGTTGGTTATAAAATTTATATCACAAGAAAGATCATAAAAATTCCTTTAAAATGATACCTTTTCGAATATTTACCTCGATTTTCTGATTTTTGATGAATTTTTAAAGATTAATTTTTAGAATTTAATTTATTAAATGCCGATCACGTGATTTCATTTTCTGATACTTTTAATAAATTTTTCGTCACGTGCATAACAACTAAATAGACAAAAAAAATATTTTTTTCTTTCTAATGCAGCAGACGATTGGATATTATCCAAAAAAAATAAATATCCCTTACGATTCTTTTATAAATAAATATATATGTGTATATACACTCAAGAGCCAAAACATTATGACCACCCCTACATTTTACAATGAATTCGCCTGGATGACATGGAAGGCACGTGATCAGGTGGAAGTGGTATTTAACTGCTGCTGGAGAGTCTGAAGAATCATTCTTTCACTTACTTCTGTGTGTGAAGGAAAGGCTGCGGATTTAAGCGACTTTGATAGAGGGCAGATTGTAATGGCTCGAAGGCTCGGAACAAGTATTTCCGAAACTGCACGACTCGTGGGTTGTTCGCGACCTACAGTTGTTAATACTTATGCAAAGTGGATGAATGACGGTGAAACCAGCAGTAGACGACATGGTGTTGGACGTCCACACGCTATCAAAGAAAAAGGTCGTCGGAGACTGTCTCGCATGGTGAAGCAAAACCGGAGCCAGACAGTGGCTCAGCTGACAGCCCAATACAATGCAGGGCCAAGTAGAATAGTATCGCAGCACACTGTTCAGCGGACACTGTTGGATATGGGGCTACGCAGCAAACGTCGCACTCGTGTGCTTTTGCTGACCAAGCGTCATCGCCAACTGCGCCTGCGCTGGGCCCGGGAACATCGCGACTGTTCCATGGATCAGTGGGAGAGAGTTGCCTGGTCAGATGAATGACGGTTTGTCATTCATCACGCCGATGGCCGTGTCAGGATACGCCGTCTTCCAGGCGAACTGTTGCTCCCTCAAAGTACAGTAGGTCATACACAGGCAGGTGGTGGCGGTAATATGCTTTGGGGGACGTTCTCTTGGGCGTCTCTGGGAATCGTGGTTGTGGTAGAGCAGACCATGAATGCTACAGGGTACCTGAACATCATTGCGGACCAGTTGCACCCTAACATGGCTTCTGCTTTTCCAGCTGGAAATGGAATGTTCCAACAGGACAACGCCCCGTGTCACAAGGCTAAAATTGTGTTGGAGTGGTTCCAGGAACATGATGCTGAATTCCAGTTAATGTCCTGGCCACAAAACTCACCGGATCTCAATCCGATAGAACACATTTGGGATGTCATGGAACGGCAGCTCAGAGTTCAAAGACCACCAATTCGCCATATCTCGGATTTGCGTGACCGTTGCTTAAACATCTGGTACAATCTGTCTCTGTACCAGAGACACTGTCGCACTCGTGTGCTTTTGCTGACCAAGCGTCATCGCCAACTGCGCCTGCGCTGGGCCCGGGAACATCGCGACTGTTCCATGGATCAGTGGGAGAGAGTTGCCTCAGAGTTCAAAGACCACCAATTCGCCATATCTCGGATTTGCGTGACCGTTGCTTAAACATCTGGTACAATCTGTCTCTGTACCAGAGACTCTGTCGCACTCGTGTGCTTTTGCTGACCAAGCGTCATCGCCAACTGCGCCTGCGCTGGGCCCGGGAACATCGCGACTGTTCCATGGATCAGTGGGAGAGAGTTGCCTGGTCAGATGAATGACGGTTTGTCATTCATCACGCCGATGGCCGTGTCAGGATACGCCGTCTTCCAGGCGAACTGTTGCTCCCTCAATGTACAGTAGGTCATACACAGGCAGGTGGTGGCGGTAATATGCTTTGGGGGACGTTCTCTTGGGCGTCTCTGGGAATCGTGGTTGTGGTAGAGCAGACCATGAATGCTACAGGGTACCTGAACATCATTGCGGACCAGTTGCACCCTAACATGGCTTCTGCTTTTCCAGCTGGAAATGGAATGTTCCAACAGGACAACGCCCCGTGTCACAAGGCTAAAATTGTGTTGGAGTGGTTCCAGGAACATGATGCTGAATTCCAGTTAATGTCCTGGCCACAAAACTCACCGGATCTCAATCCGATAGAACACATTTGGGATGTCATGGAACGGCAGCTCAGAGTTCAAAGACCACCAATTCGCCATATCTCGGATTTGCGTGACCGTTGCTTAAACATCTGGTACAATCTGTCTCCGGCCATCTACCAAGGACTTGTGGCATCCATGCCAAGGCGGGTTGAAGCTGTGTTGTGCGCCAAAGGTGGGCCAACTCGTTATTGACAGGTGGTCATAATGTTTTAGCTCTTGAGTGTATATATATATATATATATATTTACATCAATTCTATACATTGATCGTCGCATTTATTATAAATATATATATTTATTTCTTTGGCATTAATTGCATACATTGACCGTTGTATTTAATTTGAATGTACTCCGTAGCGAAGTGCGGGTTTTCAGCTAGTATAATATAAATACTGTAGTTTGTTTTTAATTAATTGTGTTTTGTAATACACATTATCTTTTCTCTGTATATAAGATAATTCCTCCATATCTGTAACGTTTTTATTTGGTATGTTAGCACGATAATCATACACACACACTCACACACAGCACAATTCATCATTTACGTAATAACACATATAATAATGCATATAAACATACATATAATATATATATATTTAGTGACAATTTTTCAATAGAATTAAAATATTGAATTTTAAAACCCTTCCTGCTACAGTAGATGGATTTTCTGAACGGCCTTTTACTTTTATTCAGCTGACATGAGCCAATTCCATTCAATTCGATAAAATTTCATGTGCGTAGGATTATGAAACTGGGATTTTATCAAGAGAAAATGACCACAATAATCATACACACACACAACATAATTGATCATATACGTAATAACACATATAATGATACAAATAAACATACATATAATATATGTATATTTAGTGAAAACATTTTAGTACAATTAAAATATTGAATTTTGAAACCCTTACTGCTACAGTAGTTGGATTTTTTGAACGGCCTTTTACTTTTGTTCATCTGAGATGAGCCAATTTCATTCAATTCGATAAAATTACATGTGCGGATGATTATGAAACTGGGATTTTATCAAGATAAAATGCGCAGAAATAATAATATACCGTGGTTAAATAATTTTCAGTAAAGCTGCGAATTTTTTCGTTTCATCACTGGCCACTTTTGTCTTCCCAAACATCTATATTGTCTACAGATGTTTTCAAAACATTTTTATCCCCTTTGCAACTGGACTTCCAGTATCTGCGCAACTTGTCGGCACTAAATGCGAAATATCTGTGTAGACATATTGGGATGCGAGAGCGCCCATTCCTGGGCAAATGCTTACTTTCTTTCTGTTCCGGGTACCCCCAATTGGTCGGCAGATCTGTACTGTCCGTCCGGCGCCCAAGCCCACAACAATGAACTGCTCCGAACTTGGGAAATTAACCATCGACTGCGTATACAGGAATTACTGTGCAGCCCTGGTCTTCATTTTGACACTTGTTGGGGGGACTAACGTCCGGGACAACGTAATCTGATGCATTAAAGTTTTGTTGTAGGGCCGGGGAGCTGGAGCGTGACTGTGAATCTCTTGGGGGAGTGGGATCCTTTGAGGGAGTCACTATATCCCCATCAAGGCGTCGGCTTGTCCTCACTCCCTCCCAGTCCAGCCTGGAAACCGGGCGATGGCCCGGGCTAAGAGTGCCAGTGGACGTTGGGGCCTCGACTTTCGCCAACTGGCTTTAGCTCCTGTTGCTCCGTTTGTCCTAAACTAACTCATACCTGTGCAAGGTGGGATTATGATCCACCGAGAAAACGACTGCCCTCATGTACTACATTTGTCGTAGTACATGAGGGCATTCCGTACCTAATCGGTGGAATGACGTATTATTCTGACTTACAGTTTTGTTGTAATTTGGCAGACACTGGAAACTTTAAAAAATGATTTGAAATTTCTGCTTAAAGTCCAAGAATTATATCTATATATATAATATATATATATATAATATATATATAATATATATATATATATATATATATTTATATATATATATATATATATATATATATATATATATATACGGTACAACTTCCCGTCTCAATCTTTTTCTGTCGTACTTCATGGGCCCCACCAGTACACTGTTCTGCTTCACTATACAGCTTTTGTTACCTAAGCATCAAGGACCCGGGACTCAAAGAACAATCTCTGGCTCTAAGACAACCACGTTTTACTATACATACAACACAACACAAACACAGGATATTAAAGACAATTAATATTTATAACACTCTCTTTACTATTCTAAAATTCAATCTTTGGCATTCGTAAAGCATACACAGGTGACGGGTCTATGATAGCTATATACCCTCTCTCTAGAACAGTGGTTCCCAACCGGTGGTCCGCGAGAGCCTCGGGACTGGTCCGGCAGCGCATGCATAAAGTTGCCAAATAAATGGGGATTTTGAAATCAATGTTTATTCAACTAGATGGGCGGAATACATCCGATGACTATCAGGTGGTTAATTAAAATTTCTTAAAAGTTTAACATAATTACTTTATTTTTTTTAATATGATACGCTAGAATGTAAGTACGTTAATCCTGTATACCATTTGTCTGAGGGATATTCTATACTCCCATGCCCTCGGAAGGTTCCCCCCTCAAGTCGGTAGGGCTCCACACATGGTTGAGTTTCTGGCTGAGTGGGCCGCAGACTTCTACCGGTAGGGAACCACTGCTCTAGAATTATAGAGAAATTCCATTTCGGAAATTTTCGAGAATCTAGACATTCTTTAAGAATTATTATACTTGAAAAATAACCTGTTTTAATCAATAGATAACTATATACTGATACAGAAAATATTGTGCGATATGAAAAAAAAAATAGTGGGTTCTTTTATATTTGATTTTTACTTCATATTTTAATTGTTTAGAAAAAGAAGTTACATATATCAATGCATATTTTTAACTAAGTATGTGTTAATACATACACATTCAATTGCTTTGTGTGTGAAAGTTATCGCATTACAACGGAACATAAAAACGTTACAGATTTGAATGGATTACTTTACAAATAGAAATTATAAAGAGGATAATACAAAAGAAAATTTATCAGATATCTCCCTCAGAATAGTTGTTATATACGGTCTAATCAGTATCAAATTCAAAGTTAGAGTGACTAACTGGAAATAAAAGTTTAAATCAAGTTCCAACGCTGAATACTTTTTACATTATTTCAAATCTGTACTTATATATAAAGAGAGAGCGATTTTTGTACGTGGAGGGTAATCTTCAGAACCACTGTACCTATTTGAAAAATTCTTTCACTGTTTGAAAGGTACATTATTCCAGATGGACATAGGCTATATTTTATGTATATCTGATCAGTAGAAATAAAGTTAGGGGCTTAATCCTAACAATCTCAATTGTTACCGCTACTGTCCTCTACCGCTTTTTGCGCCGAAGTCTTCAACGATCCTTAGCGTGGTGCTATCTATACTTATATATAAAGAGAGAGCGATTTTGTACGTGGAGGGTAATCTTCAGAACCACTGTACCTGTTTGAAAAATTCTTTCACTGTTTAAAAGGTCCATTACTCCAGATGGACATAGGCTATATATTATGTATATCTGATCAGTAGAAATAAAGTTAGGGGCTTAATCCTAACAATCTCCATTGTTTCCGCTACTGTCTTCTACCGCTTTTTGTTCCGAAGGTTTCAACGATCCTTAGCGTGGTGCTATCGCGGTGGGCTTCTGTTCTGACGCTAGCGGTTCGAACCTAGCCGTTCTCCGGCACGCCTTTTTCTTTTAAAAATTTGTTTTAATTATTAACTAACGTAAAATTAATTTAAGGTATTATTTAGGTTATTATTAAGGTAAAAAAAGATTTACAATTTATTGGCTATCAACTGGAAATTTATTGGTATATTATTTTGTTCAACCCGGACACAGTCGGGACGGGCCGCTAGTTTTTAATAAAATAACTGCCCCAAGATAATCCAATTTTTTATTCATTTCATAAGAAACCTTCTAATAAAATTACAATTTGCCGAAATTTTTTATAATCCCTAAATTTTATAAGAATTTTTCTCGAGAATCGGGAATCCCACATTATTTAAAAACAATAATTTTCTAGCATCAGAGTTCGAGATTTTCTCGTAAATCTCGAGAAATATTGTTGAAATATACGCTTCTTCTTCGAAACTTCCTTAAAAATAAAAAATAAAAATATACTTTAAAATATAAATAAAATATAAAAATATAGCGAAAAAATGATAAATTTATTTAAAGTATTTTATCATCAAATAAATATAATATTAATATATTTTATAAATATATTAATATTATATTTATTTGACTTTTTGTGACTGGGTTCTCGAGCAAAATCACTATCTGTTGGCTATTTTATCTATGATATTAAAAGTTTGAGTAATCTTTTTCACTGAAGTGCAAAATATTAATTCATTGCTATTTAAAGATAAATTGCGAAAAGATTTACTGTTCAATGTTACAATCGTTATTCAGTAGTATAATACATATGTTTATTAGCTGATTGCCAAAGAGTATTCATTAATCTGTTAACCAGAGTTTACATCAGGCCAAATAATATCATAGTGTATTTCAAAGTAAAACTGATTATTATTTTTATCGAGACAAATTCTTTTTTCTTCATAAGAACCCTGTTCTTATGTTTTCAATTTCTTCGCTCTTCGTTTTTATCAGTGTGACAACTGCTTTTTATATTTTTTATTTTTTATTTTTATTTTTTAAGTATATTTTTATATACTTAAATAAATTATTTGATGATAAAATACTTTAAATAAATTTATTATTTTTTCGCTATATTTTTATATTTTATTTATATTTTAAAGTATATTTTTATTTTTTATTTTTAAGGAAATTCCGAAGAAGAAGCGTTTGATTCACAGAGACTTAGCTTTACGAAACGTTTTATGTAAGTACATTTCTCAAGATCTCAAGTAATTAATATATATATATATATATATATATATATATATATATATATATATATATATATATATATATATATATATATATATATATATATATATATACTACCCTACAATAATGGACCGGACAGCAAGATGTGACGGTATAAGGGAAAGAATACATGCTTTAATAGGGGGATGGACTAGCAACCCTTCTGGGCATACTTTCAACAATGTTCTGTTACTTATCTATGGGTATTTCATTCCATTCCTGCTGCAAGAATGTCGACAGCTCATCTGTATATTTCGGACGTAGTTCCCTGGTCTGTAAGCATCGCTCTAACTCGACCCACAAATGTTAAATGTTTAGGTCTTGACTCTGAGCAGGCCAGGGAAGATTTACATCCATATGTTGATCCCACCTCTTGACAGAGGCTGCAACATGACATGGAGCGTTGTCATCCTGGAAGTAACATTCGTCCATTCCATAAAATTGTCAGAGCGTAGGAAGAACCTGATTGACTAAAATGTTCATATAAGCGTCGGCGTTCAATTTACCAGGAACAGCGTGCAAATGTCCCACGGCATACCACGAAAAACACCCCTAAGTACACCACCGACACCGAACTTGAGAGTTAGAACGATGTATTCGGATAACAGACGTTCTCCTGGCATTCGCCAAACTCAAGCATGCCCATCCGACTGGAAGAGCGTGTAGCGTGACTTGTAGCTCCATAAAACAGTTTTCCAGGGGTCCACAGTCCAGTTGCGACGTTGCAAACACAAAGCGAATCTGCCGGCTTTGATCGATGGGGTGATGTTTGGTTTGTGTGCGGCAACACATCCGTGGATATTGAGGGCGTGCAGTTCTCTTCACAGTGTATTGGGGTGTATCGTAACTAACTCCTGCTGCCTGTTGAAACTCACTGTTGATGATTTGGAGTGGTTGCTTGCGGTACTTACGAACCTCACGCTTCAGGACACGCCGATCCCGTTCTGTCAGTTTACGGGAACGACCAACGTGTGCAGTTCGTGTCCCAACTCCCGTAGTCTTCCACTTCTTCCCGACATCACCAACAGTTGACCTTGGCTGTGATAATTCCACCGCAATTGTGCGAATCGACTTGCCACTAAGACAACCAATTATAGCACCTCTTTCAAAGTCACTAAGTTCCTTTCGTTACGACGTATTGTCACAATTTCACACAGAACTAACCACGTTACCACTTCGCGTATTGTATTTAACCTTAACAGTTCAGGTGCGAGCACTGGATTTGCATAAAATCCGACATGCAGTCGGATTCTAAGCAAATCCGCTGGCGTCCGGTCCATTATTCTAGTGTAGTGTGTGTGCATATATATATATATATATATATATATATATATATATATATATATATATATATATATATATATATATATTGAATTTCATAAGTTGACCACTCTCCAGGTTGATTACCGCGCTTCGCCATTTTGATAACTTATTCGGCACGCAGCCGCGAGCTTCCGCTCTCAATGAGATTTTCCTCCAATTTGCCGCCAAAACTCGGTTCCCTCCGAGCTCCCCGCTACACGCGCATGTGCAGACTTCAACTTTGTTCATCTGGACCTTTAAAATTGCTGAACTTGTAATTTTGACTTCACGCCCAAAAACCTTTACACTTCTAAAAATAAATCCTCTTGCCTAGAATTATTCGCTTTGCGCTCAAGTCGCTTCTAAAAGATGATTTTCCCCACAGCAAAATACGCGCGCTTTGTAAATGAAATATTAGATTCTTATTATCTTAAGCCCCCTTTCCCCGTACTTCTGAACTAAATTTTGACAGTTCAGTTATGTTTTGACATATATATATATATACAGTCACTTAAGAATAGGACGAAGTTCAACAGATGTCCTTAGATTTGTGACAGATGCAATAACGAGCCCATTCACAGTAATATACGCAGGTACAAAAACTGTCAACAGTCTACAATTCACACACATTAGATGAAATTCGACTGAGAAGTGAAATAATTAAAAATTTGGACCCGATTTCAGCATGCTTATATATCCCTGGCAATATTCTCGATAGTTCAAGAAATGGAAAATTCCAGAACTCGATATTCACGCCACCTAGGTGAAATCTCACTTGATTCGCTAGACAAATAAAAAGTCGCCAAATAGCGCCAAATATTTTGCTAACCTCGACAAAATTTTCGAATTTTTTGAAAGAGACTTATTTATTGCAATGAACGGTCACAGATAGATATAAAAGTAATTCAAACAAAATAAAAATAATTTAAGGAGAACTAATTAATATTTGCAACTTTTGGAATTATTTACATTCTTTTACAGTAATATGATATGTATAGACATAGTTATCTACCTGTCTATCTATCGATATATACATATATATATATATATATATATATATATATATATATTTGCAAATATTTATTTTTTTGTATTGTAATCATAATGACTATAGGGTTAAAATTTTATATAAATACCTAATTTAACTTTAGTAAAAAGTGAATGGATCAATGTAACTGAATTTGGATTGGCCAAGGTGTTAGACGTAAATGAAGAGGAATATAAAGCTATAATTGGAAACAAACAAATTAAATTTATTAGAATGGTAGCTACAATGTTTTTAAAATATCAGCCATTTATTTTATGATTTTACTATAAACATGTTTTTTATAGTTGATATTTCTTCTGAACAAATGCTCTGACAAGATTTCGAATGCTTTCAACATAGAATATTTACACATAAAGGGAATGCTTGGGCTTTTGGTAAGTTGTCTTATACATAAATATATATTATAATTGTTCATATACAGTCGAACCCCGTTATAGCGAACCCGGTATATAACGAACTCTCGGATATAACGAAAGAAAATTTTGTCCCCGCCGTTTTCCTATTGTATTTATTGCTAATTTATCCTTATATAGCGAACCTCCAAAATCTTAAGAATCGGCTATAACGAACCTACTGAATTTTTTTCGACTGCTGAATTTTTTTTATTTTTAAACTTTTTAAGAATGTCGAAGATACAACGAATGTTGAAGAAGCAAAGAATGCTGAAGAAGAAGATGATGAAGACTTACCTATCGCGATGTGGATAGAAGAGCTCAAAATTTCGTGATTCTCAGATTGTGACATGCAATTGTTCGAAACATGTGATGGTGAAGTCAGTGCATGTGAAAATCCGACTGATGAAGATATTGTGGAAGAAATTAAAATGAATCATTCTGAAATCGAAGATTCTCCATCTGATTCTGATGGAAAGGAGCACATAAATGACAAAATCCCCACCATTTCAGATGCTAGAGCAGCGATGAGAATTTTTAATAAGTTTTTGTCTTTACAAACAGTGGAAGAAAGAGTGTTGCAGTCATTTGTTGTATTGGACAAAGAAATTCATAACATTTTTTTGAAATCGGCATCATGTCAGCAGAAGATTACCGATTTTTTCTGTATCAAAACAGTAAAACATTAATGATCATTTTTAATAGATTTAATCATTTTTTCAATACAACATTATTGAATACACATCGCAACGAATGAGTGATACATTTTGTGAACTCTAAAATTTTTCTTAACGGTTCGGATATAGCGAACCACAGGATATAAAGAACAAAATATTTGGTCCCTTGAAGTTCGTTATAACGGGGTTCGAGTGTACTTTTTTCTGTTTTGAATATCATCTTTGTATATTTAACACAAATAATGGAAAGAATTCAACACTAAATGATACGTATAAAGAGGGCATAGACTGCCGAACAAATTAAAAGAAAACCTACCCTATCGTTGAAAAATTTTGACATTTCAATAAAAGATTGTGCTGTTTCAACGTATCCTCATACCGTAAAAAGACAAATATAACTAAAAGTAAATAATTCAACAAAGCAAAATAATTATTAGCAGGAAGAATGGAGACAATCATTTGTGTTCTTTTAGGATTGTATTTGTACTTGCATTTATAGTACGTTTGAGCCCTAAGTGCAGGATGTCTGTTTGTTTTCATTTGATTTGACTATGTGTTTAAATGGGGATCTCAGGGCCTCGGGATGTCTTTTAGTTAGACCTGAATCCTATTCAGAAAGTTTCCGATTGAGGTAACTGTTTTGGTTAGGCCTCCTGATGACGAGACCAGTCGGTTCAGCATTATATGGTTTAGTTCCTTTACTGCTGTAGAATCTTGCATTATGGTGCGTTGAGCCCTAAGTGCGGAATTTCGGTTTAATTTTGTCTGCGTTCTTCCTGCTAATAATTATCTTGCTTTGTTGAATTATTTACTTTTAGTTATGTTTGAGTTTATATATATATATATATATATATATATATATATATATATATATATATATATTTGTGTGTGTGTGTATATGAATATATATGTTTATATATATATATATATACACGATTTATTGCGGGGGTTGGGGATATGTTTCTCCGTCCAACGCAGACGAGCGACTGACTGACAACAATTTCCCACTGCATAGAGGAACATTACTATTTTCAATACATTTTCTCACCTTTTTTTTAATGGCATTTCCTCCTTTGTCAAACTCAGTTAGTTTTTTACCTAAATATTCGTACTTTCTAGAAATCGTTTTTCCTCACAATTTTGGTGAGATATATCAGCCAACTTATACACAGTGTGTAGCTTGCACATATGACATAAAAAATGCATGCAACATGTCACGTAGGACTCAGTAATACATATGTAACATACAACTCTGGTGTACCTATAGAATTCCTCGGTCATCAACAAGGTATAACTAATAAGTACATATTCTCGTCTTCGTGAGAAGCCCATAACTATGGAGAAATTTAAGTCCAAGGCTTCTCGATATTTTGGAAGTGTAAATAATATGTACGTGATACGTTTAAGAATTATTCCTATGAAATTTGACACTAGCCAAAAATTTTACAGGTTTTCAAGGTCCCATTTTATTTTTTTAATTCATACAATCCTATTTTATTCTGTCCTTTTTGGACAATTTTGTTAATAAAATCCTTTTAATAGCAATAATTTCTTTTCTATAAATTATTTCCTACTTTTTCTTACTTTAATATCTGTCCCCAACATTAAAAAAAAATTCCCTCTATCTGCTAAATTTTTTTTATTAATAAAGGCTCTACATTTTCCTACATTTTTTAATGTTTTTCACATGTAATTTCACTTAAGGCTTCTGTATATGCTAGATATTATATCTTTCATGATTTATTGAAATTTTTAAACGGTTTGAAAATCAATTGAAGGAAGTACACAGTTTCCAATAAACTTATTAGATAACACCAAGGCAGTAAAGTAAAAACTTTGCAGAATGTTATGTGCAGTCTTTCAGATTTTAGCATATTTCAGAAAATAAATCTCTCAGGATTTCAAATTTTAAACAGCAATTTTTGTTTATTCTCTGACAAATTTCTTTTCGAATATTCCGGTTGGCATAGCATCCTTAAAACTACCTATATTTGATTACATGTTTTGCCATTAAATGTGCATATGCCCTTAAAAGAGCTTGCTTTTATGTGGGTTTGTAAAAATGCTTTTTTTTTTCAGTTTTTAAAAGTTATTTTATTTTCTCAACTAACAGTGCGGTTTTACTGCACTAGATTTAAATGGAGCAGATGTAAAATATAAACTCTGGACAAATACAATAAACTGGTTTTTACCTTCCAGGAATTAGAGAAATAGATTCTAAAATTACTATGACCTTAAAAAGTAGGTATATCGGAAACTGACCAAGAATTTTTCACTAAATGAAACTAATTTTTTCAGTATTTTACCTTTCCCCGCGAAGTGAAATATCGCAGGTGAATACGTAATTTTTCATCCAGATTTCTTTATTATGATGTTCGGAATAAGAGCGATAAAATAACAATAATTCTATATAAAAATGTATTGAAAAGAAAGGTTTCGTTGTCAAGCTATGGTTTTCATTAAATTTTTAATTTTAATACAAACTTTTTAAGAAAAAGTTTAGTGGTCACTATAAATATTATTTGATTTGTACAATTACCGGTTTCCGGCCTTGGAATCATTTTCAATCTGTACAAAGGAATGAATAATTAATTATGATTTATAAAAACATTTACTTATTTGTATTATAAATAATCATATTAAAACTTTTTTTAATTTATTATTTTTTGGGGGGGTCTCTTTTCTGTTGCTAATTTCTTTTCTTTTATCAATAAGTATTTAGAGTAGTCATACAAAACACTTTAGAGGTACAAGACCTTATTCAAAAGCATTTCGGCTTATTACAATATTATAATATTTGGAATGTGTAGACAAAATACTAGGCTCTCGAGATTTATCTTACGTACTATTAGATTCAGAATCAATGTGATAGCTTTTGCAATAAAAAAAAACTTTTTGTTATCGAAAACACAATGCACTGGCACATATTAAAGATCAGTTAATGTATACTAATTTAAATTGCATGTCTTTAGTTTTCAATAATGTTTGTTGCTTATTGTAACCCATGTGTACAAATTAGACTCTGAAAAGAACTTAAGTTATAATCCATCATCGTCAGTTGATGAGAAAGATTATTTGAAACTCATTTCGTCCTCACCAGGTACTACTGTTAGATACGTGAACCTCCCTGGATACACACAGCCAGGTACCTACATGTTTTGCTATTTTGCAAAACTATCAAGACACAGGGGAGTTTCACTTAGAAAGATAACTAATTTTCGAAGTGTAATAATGCGTATTTTTAGAATTTCTAAGTCCTTCATAATTTATCATTATGCATTTTTATACAACAGTATATATTTTTTATTCAAATGAATATGGTAGTTGCTTAACGATACTTTACTGTTAGATCTACAGTATTTCTTAGTATTTTTTTTATAAGAAACGTGAACGTTAATAGGAATGAGTGGATAACAGGAAAATTAACTCCAAAACTAATGCTGCAAGTCATGGATTAAGTTAAACCTTAAAATATTTACTATAAATAACAGAAAATTCGTATAATATGTGACCTGGGGTTAATATTACAGTTTTTTACATTTTATTTTGAAATTTAAAGTTCTCCATAAATATATCCATCCGTATATGTTGCAGATCGTCAATCGAACGCTATAATATTTTTCGCTTATATCGTAATTTGTTACTCAGAAGAAGAAAGGACCGCACGCAAGTTATGATCCCCCAATCGTCAGATGAGGAGGAGGATTATTTAAAGCCCAATTCTTCCTCACCGGATACGACTGTCCAATACGTGAACCTCCTTGGAGACGCACAACAAGGTACCTACACGTTTTGATCTTTTGAAACACCATTAAGACAGGAAAGTTTCACTTAGAAAGATAACTTCGAAAAAAAAGTTTGAATTTAGAAGTAATGCTTAGTTTTACAATTATTAAACCCTTCATAATTTCTCACTATGCAATTTTTATAGGACTGTATGAATTTTTTATAAGAAGGATTTTCTTAGATATTCAACTATAATTTTCTGAGAGTTCTACAGCATTACTTTGTATTTTTTTATGAGAAATGAGAACGTTAAAAGTAATGAGTGGATACCAGAAAAATTAACTCCAATACTAATGCTGCAAGTCATGGATTAAGTAAAACCTTAAAATATATACTATAAATAACAAAAAAATTGTTCTACTTGTCAGCTGAGCTTAATTTTATAGTTTTTTGCATTTTATTTTTTATTTTTTAAGCTTTTCATAATCATATACATCAGTATTTTTTTCAGATTTTCAATCGAACGCTGTAACATTTTTCCCTTATATGATAATTTGTTACTCAGAAATAAAGAAATTATGGAAAGGACCACTCCCTTTTCATTTTGGTTTTTAATCAGTACATTTTGATTTAGAAATTTGATTATAATGCATTCGATTCGATGACATTATTTTTACCCACTGTTAAAAAGTCTTAGAATGAGGTCTAATGCCTGGAAGTTAGTTCTCAGTATTTACTACTGGTTTTTATTCCGCATTTATTTTCACTGGTCAAGTCTGTAATATATCTTATCATCGATTTTCTTTAAACACCTTATAAGCCGTTACTCAAAAATAAAGAAATTGAAGGGTATAATCAATTGTTATTCTACTTTTAAACAGGCTCTAGACTATAGAACACTTACTATAATGTATTGAATTCTTTGACTATATTTTACCTACTATAATACGGTT